>JAIUCV010000013.1:29538968-29984319 GCA_026724425.1 Erythrophleum ivorense
GAAGTGATTCATGAATTGGAATAGATATAAACATCTTTAGGCTTGCCAAATATATATATATATATAGATAATTTTTACTTCTACTGAAAACATTTTGTAAGATTTGTAATATCAATTTCATGTTTATTACACAAATGAACCCGTTCACTGTCCATGTACCAATTTATCGTGGATGAGGGAGTCCCGGTAATAGGTTTAGCAATTGAAAAAAGAAAACTTGTATTTATTTTTAACAATTAAAATTTAGTGAGAACTTTGGAATTCCACACTGTACTTGTAATTTAAAAAAAAAGCTTTAAAAGTAATTATATGGACAAATGAACCACACAGAATATTTATCCCAGACTGATCTCATAAGACGTCTATAATTGATACTTCGGGATAAGTATACTCCTTTTTATCAAATAAAATTTAAAGAATTAATGTAGTGGATAATAGAATACAAAAATTGTGCTTATATGGAAATTTTAAATTTATTATATTATGACATTCTCGTTGTGTACTAAAAAATTTGTTTAAGAATTTTCTACTGAAAGAACACTTTCTTTAGAGTTATAAAATTTTAATACACTAAGCTTGATGTGCCTCTATCTCATTCCTTGGCCAGACTTTCTTAAGAAATCTTTCAGCCTGTCAAAATAATATATATAAGTAATAAGTAATATCATAAATTTGTTATTAACTTTGACAAGGACATCATAGAATAAGAAAAGATAGTGAAGGTCATTTGCCAAAGCCGGCAAAGGCTTAGACTTGTGACTTTTAAGGAGTAGGACTTTGGCTGGGGACAACTTTTTTATAGTCATAGTTTATTTAAATTTATTAATTTGTCTTCATATTATATATGATTAGAAATTTTTATATTTCGAGAGAAATTTAGCATCGATTAACATAAAAATAATTTTATCGTATGATTAAAAAAAACTAAAATAGATGAAAAAGTTTTTACAATGTTGAAATGCAAGTTAATTTGTGCGGGATTGAAGCATAAACCAGAGAAACAAATTTTTATACGTCAATTGGTTATGAGCATGATTTATATTATTTTATTATTAAAATATAACAAATTTTTATATTACATAAATTTCCATTTTGAAGCTGATAAAAGTTATCAAACATACACGTAATGTGAAAAAATGAAGACATTTTTTTTCATTGTCATAGTGCAATGTTATGACCTTTTCAGTGGATTTTAATTTTTAAAGATACCATTATCTCTCTTTAACTTGTATAATCCCGGAGGTCTCATCATTAGAGAATAGTTAGTTTTTCTCCAATTCTGTATGTAGCCGTTTATGCCCGTTGCCAATAGCTACAGGATGTGGTTTGAAAATACCGGGACTTCAGGGATCATGTAAGGAAATATTGTATCCACTTCCCACACAATTTTAGGACTCTTATTATATATATATATGGGCTTCCACATTCAATTTCATAAGATTAGAAGATGTCTAAATGTTACATACACTCTTCGTGAACCTAGATTCTTTGCACGTTCGTGGGAATGATCACGCTATGTTAATTTAGACGATTTAGATTTTTAATTTTTAATTTTTTTATTTAAAGTTGAATTAGTATTTTAACCATTTAATTTTATTTAATATTTTCAACCAATCCCTTAACTGTGAAATGTTTTAAAATAATTTTTTAATTGTATTTAACATTTTAAATTAGTCCCTTAACTTTAAAATATTTTAAAATGGTTCCTTAACTTTATTTAATATTTTAAATTAGTTCTTAACTTTTTAAAATTTTATTTTATTTAATGGTTCAAATTGGTCCTTTAATTTTAAAAGTTAAGAGACCAATTTGAAACATTTTAAAGAGCTTTTCAATTTGAAATATTTATTTTAATAAAAAATATTTAAAGCAAATAATTTGAAAATATATAAAGATTCTTTTTAGAGATAAAATTATGAAAAAAAATCATACCGACATGCTTTTTCAGTTTAATCACTTGAATAAAAAAATACTTATTATAAAATTTTAAAAACTAAAAAATATTTAAAAAGTTAACTAAAATAAAATATTTTAAAAAATAATATTTATTTTGATATAAAAATCCATCACTAATACAATTGTTATAAATATTTCATATCAAAATAAATATTATTTTTAAATTATTTTATTTTACTGATTTTTTTAAGTATTTTTTAGTTTTTAAAATCTTATGATAAGTGTCTTTTTTTGTTCTAAGCGATTACACTAAAAAGTATTTTTGCATGACTTCTTCAATAATTTTATATATAAAAATTTTTTTATATAATTTCAAATTACTTGTTTTAAATATTTTATATTAAAATAAATATTTTAAATTAAAAGGTTCTTTGAAATATTTTAAATTGGTTCTTTAACTTTTAAAATTAAAAGACCAATTTGAAATATTAAATAAATTAAAATTTTAAAAGTTAAGGAACTAATTTGAAATATTTTAAAATTAAGGGAATAATTTAAAATATTTTAAAGTTAAGAAACTACTTTGAAACATTAAATAAAATTAGGGGATCATTTTGAAACACTTTAAAGTTAAGAGACTAATTTAAAATATTAAATAAAGTTAAGGAACTAAACATATTAATTTAACCTTTAAATTATTATTATTTTTTATGTTGACAGTTAAAAATTTATTTTTATTATATATTTTTTAAAATAAAAAATATCAAAATTAAAAAAATTTATGATATAAACCATTTAAATCTATCAAATCTGGACAAATCTAGAAAAAATTAGCATCGCTCATGTGTAAAGAATCGGGGTTCCAGCATTAGTAGTGCGAAACTCAGTTTAAAAGCATTTCATAAGCAAAAAAAAAAAAATCTATTTTTGCGAACGATGGCTGGAGATCAAATTTCTTTTACTTTTTTTTACATTTACATATTGTTTATATGTTTTGCATATCCATTAGGTGCTAACCCTTGTACGCTATTGTAAACAATAAATAAATAAAAGATGGGTTTTACATGAGTCCCATTTGATTGGGATGTATTTCTTTATTTCTTTTTCATCCGGTTACATCCTGCGTGGTATAATTTAAAAGTGTCATAATTAAGTCATTAGGTTTGATCTAATGGTTATAAAACTTAAGTAGTCGACAAAAGATTTATTTTAAATTCAATTCATTACTCGACTTCTGAATAAATATACACCTTTTTATCAAATATAATTTTTTAAGAATTAATATAGTGAATAATAATGCAAAAAATTTTGTTTGTATGAAAATTTTAAATTTAATATATAATGTCATCCTTGTTGTGGATTAAAAAATTTTATCTAGACATTTTCTACTTAAATGACACTTTCTTTAAGTATAAGAGTTTTGAAGTTCTAATAGGTGAGTTTGATTCCACACTCACCTCCCCCATTTCTTGACCAGACTTTCCTTATCAATCTTCCAGCCGACCGAAATATATGCAAGTAATATCATAAATTTGTGACTAACTTTAACAAGGACTCCAAGCCACAAGGAAAGATAGGGAAAAGGTCATTTGCTAAAGCACTAAGAGATGTTAAAGGCTTTCATAATTGACGCCAACAATGCCCTCTTCAAGTGTCACACTACGTAAATAGATGCTTCTATCCATTTAGGCCACTGTCTCTATACTTGGCTTGACATTATCTTTTAATCCAAAATTTTAAAGTATTAGACTTATGAGTCACTTCTGCTTTTATACACGTCTTCTAATTAAATTTTATTCTATATGAAACTTCTTCTAGTACTCACACTTAGACCAACATAAATCAAAGTTTACGTCATTTCCTATATGAGAGTGATCTTGTAGGAAAAAGAGTGATTAAGCAAATGGGATACAAGAGGATCCAAATAGGGTAAATTAATTTTTAAAAAAATTATTTTTTTTAATTTGATCCTTTGAAAATGAAAATTTTTAATTTATTTTTCCGAACATTTTTTTCAATGAAATTAAGTGCCCCTAAACATAAACGAGATCTCATTCATTGTTAAACAATAATATGAATTTGTTCCAAGGTCTTTAACCAAAAAAAAATCTAGATTATAATGCATCGAAAAATCATAAATGCTCTTCATTTCACTTGGAAAAAATATTGAGGAGATTAAATTGAAAAATTTTATCTTTAAAAGACCAACACAGAAAAGAAATGTAATCTTTTAATAACAAATAAATTAAAAGATTTTATTTTTAAAGAATTAAATTATAAAAAAGAATAAGCTTTTATAACCTAAGGAATTAATTTAATCTTGTTTATAGTCTTTTATTTATATTTATTGATTAATATTTACATTAATGTAATTAGACATGTTTTGAATAAGCTTCCCTTATCTTGTGGATATATGTATCGAAGATGGCAAAGGTCATTTACTAAGCCAGTGAAAGGTACGTCAAAGGTTTACACCTGATATGTAGCCAAAATTTTAAAAATTGAACTTGTTATTAAATTGAGATAATGAGTGTTCACATTTAATAACTTAATTATAGTTAAATTATTTTTTTGAAATATATATATAAAAGTATAAATATATAAAATATTTAATAATTAAATAAAGATATGTATATTATAAAATAATATTTAAAATAGATATAAATATTTAAAATAAAAAAATAGATAAAAAAATTTACATATGACAACAAATATATATGAAATGAGTTAGGTAAAGTTTAATAAATATTATAAATCTATATTACAAAATGTCAAAATTTTGATTTAGTCCCCAAAAAAAAATAAAAACCGATTTTTGACTAGTTTAATACTAAACCATCCAATAATTGTTTTTGACTGGTTTGACCGCATTTTTATTTATTTTTTGCCCAATCAATTTTCAAGATTAACCAAACTAAAACCATGACCAATTCATTAATTTTTTCAATTCAACCGACTAGTTTAATTTAATTTTTTCACCCATGCTTGTAACTTTTGAAGAGTAAGACTTGGGTTTGCAAATGATTTATTAACTAATGTTTAATTTTTATTTACATATCAACTAATTCAAGAATATCTAAATTATACAGTTATTTCTTTAACATGAACCCTCTCCTACTCAATGTATCATTTTGTTAGAGAGACATAGAGAATAAATATGACAAATGAGTGATAGTGTATGTAAAGCCCACTTCTTCTCTTTTCACCTTCTCTCTCTTTACTTTTTACTTCTCTCCAACTGAAAGGCATTTTACTTATATTGAGCAAGAGAGGACCTAGACTCTCATTTTTTCAATTCTAAAAATATATACTGTTTTCCCTTAAAACCAAAAGATGTGTTACATATCTTCCTTCCAACAAAATATAAGTTATAATTTCACTTATTTTGATCAAAATATCTTTATATCTATTACTTATATAATATAACAAATATAAATATATATTTAATTAATATAAAACATTAAATTTTATAAATTTTACAAATTGTAAAGTTATTTTTTTAATAAAATTATTAAAAAACAAAGACCAGATTCATAAAATAATTTTTTATGTTTAACTAATTTATTGATAATAATTTAATTTCAAGACCACTATTTGTATTGAATATATATTAATAAACATAAATATTATTAAAAATTTAATGCAATTTTAAAATAAATTATTATAATTTTTAATCTAAAATACATAAAAGTAAAAAAATAGTTTTTTTTAATTAATGTTACATTTAAAAAGCTAAATTTCATAAAACCCTTAAACTTTGAGTCATGTAACTATTTTAATTTTTAAATTTTGATAATGAATCTCTTTAAACTATCAAATTTGTGCAAATAACTCCTATCATCAATTAGCTTATTATTTCACTAATGAAATCTAACACATCAATGACAATAAACTTTTTTAAATTTAATTTTTTTATACAGATAACTCTTTTAATATGTCATGTTTTATTAGTCAAATAACAAATTAACTAATAGCATTGAGGTTATTTGTATAAATTTGAATGTTTAAAGGAATTCATTGTCAAATTTTAAAGGTCAAGTAGATTATTTATATATATGACCTAAAGTTCAATAGGAGTAGATTATTTATATATATGACCTAAAGTTCAATAGGTTATGTACAATTTAGCTTATTTTAAATAAAAAATATTGTTTTTGAAGTATTTTAGTCATTTTATTTTTAGAAAGATAATAGTATATTTTCAAAATAAAAGTAAGAGTCATAATTTAAATATTTTTAAAAAATTTATTTTACTCTAAAAAAAAGTGAAATACATGAGATAGTCTTAAGTGAGGTAATTAAAGAATGAATGAACCAAAATCTTCCAACTAAATTGGTAAGAAGTGAATTATTCCACGTACCTGAAAAGCAAGGGACCCTAGAAAATATTTGGGCCTTCCTATTTTATGAGAAAAATCTAAGGTAGAGGCCCTAGCTTTTATTAGAGAAAAGTTATCATATAAGGTTTAAGGTTGGAAACAAAATTTGCTATCTTATGTTGGAAGAAAAGTAATGATCAAAGCTATTATGAATGCCATGCTTATATACCCAATGTCTTGCTTCAAATTTCCAAAGAAACTTTTGAGGACTTTAACAAGATTATCTCTAATTTTTGGTTGAGACAAGAAAGTAAGGAGAAGAATTCATTAGAAAGCTTGGAAAGGTTTGACAAAGGGAAAAGGAGATGATGGCTTTGGGTTTAGAAATTTTACCAACTTTGATTTTTCACTTTTAGTAAAAAATGCTTGGAGAATTTGGCAAAACCCTCATCATTTGTGGGTAAAGTATTGAAAAGGATATATGATCCAAATTCTTCTTTCCTTAGGGCCAGAAGAGGACATAAAGCCCCATGGACTTAGTCCAAGTTACTTAAAAGGAGAGACCTATTAGTGAAAGGTTGTTGCTAGTAGGTTGGGGATGGGAATTCTGTGAAGATTTGGGGTGATAGCTGGGTCTCTAGTGTGAAAGGTTATAAATTAATTCCTAGTAATCAAAATAAAGTTTTTGCTAATTTGATGGTAGCTAATCTTATTATTGAAGGCAAATGGAAATTATCCTTAATAGTTATCAGTGTGGATAGGTCTATTAAAGAAGTCATCTTGAAGGTGCTATTCCATTGCAATTAAAAGTGACAAACTGAAGGGGTCTAAAACTAAAAATGGCATGTATCATGTCAAATTTGGTTATAAATTTGCTAAAAATCAAGTGAGCGAAGCTATGCTTGATAAGCCATTGCCTTTTTATAGTTCTAAAGTGCTTCTAGGTTGAGATTTAGCATTTAGAGATTCCTCCTAAAGTTTGCCACTTTTTATGGAGTGCAATTTTAGGTGCATTAGCTACCAAAGAAGTCCTTTTTAAAGAGAAGCATACAAAGTCTCCTGGGTGTCCAATTTGCAAATCTAGAAGTGAATCAATTGAGCATGTGTTGCTACTGTGTCCATGGGTACAAAAAGCATGATTTGGAAGCTATTTGTCTTTAACAATTCAAAGATAGCATATTAGAAGATTTGATAAGTGGTGCTATGACATTTTAATTAAGTCTAAGGAGCTACATCATTTTGGGAAAACCTTTATAGCTTGAATTTGATGGATAATTTCGAAGGAAAGGTGTGCTACAACTTTTCAAGAGTATGAGGTTAATCAATTTAGAATTCTAACTAGTGTTACTTCTCTAATGTCTGAATTTTAGGTGGCAAAATACTTCTCTTGCATGGCTAAAGCTATTGATATTTCCTCCCATACTGAAGCTAATGTTGGATGCCTCTTATGGAAACTCCCAAGGATTGATTAACTGAAGTTTAACATGGATGGAGCTTTCAACAACAAAAAAATTTAGGCAAACATTTGAGCGATGGGTAGGGATAACTCTAGTCGATTAATAGATGACTTTAGGGGTGTGGTAGAGTCAAATTTTGCTTTTATATCAAAAGTCTCGACATTGAGGAAAGCATTGGAAATGGCCTCATTGTATTCTGATAAAGGAATTTTTGTGGAGAAAGATTATGAGGTTTTGTTTAGATGCCTAATGAAGGGTAATTCTTATACTTGTGAATGGACAAGTGTTACTATTTTGGAGGATGTGTTTAGAGCCTACTAAAGGGTAATTCTTATGCTTCTGAATGGATAAGTATTGGTATTGTTAGGAAATGACTAATCCACCCTTGATGGTGGAGGTTAATGGAGGTTAATTGGGGCAAATGGAGTCTCTTTGTTTTTTCAAAAAGTTACAACTTCCCCCCACCCACGTAGAATATGGAACTGACGTGATAAAAACTTCCATTACTCTTTTTCTTTGAGTATTCTCTCCTTTTCTCCTTAACCAGTGCATCTACCATGAATTCATCAGAAGTCTGAGTGATTTTTGTATGCCGTGTGACTCTCTATAAACTCTGATTATCAATCTAAATGAGTTTCTTCCTCTGTTTCTTTTCAAATTATGATATACAATAGGTATTTTGGAGGATGTGTTTGGTTTGAAATCATCCTTTGAAAATATTTCTATCTCTTTAGCATCTTGTCATAAGATCAAAGCTGCTGACTGGTTACAGCAAATGCCGCTAAAGGGATTTGCCTTCATGAGTGGGTGGCCTCACCTGCATCCCTTCTGGCTATCATTTTAGAAAGGGATTGTTTTCTAGCCTCATATGATACTACTGATAAGGAAGGGATTGCTTAGCAATTTACTTACTCGTTTGGTAGTGCAGTTGTTGAATGTAGTTTTTTTTGGCTTTTGTTTCGTTTTTATTTAGCTTGCTATGTTTGCTTTGTTATGTTTCTACCGTATTGTATTGTTTTTTAATATGAAATACTTGTTTTTGGTATATTAAAAAAAAAAGCAGAAAATGGAGATACAAATTTTTATATGCCTGTGGGGTTTTGAATGTGATTTATATTACTTCATTCTACAAATTTTTATATCAAATAAATTTCAATTTTGAAGTTGATCAAGTATAGCAATATATACCGGTAAGGAGTTGTAGAGTTATGCAATGCAAGGACAAAAATAAATATATATTGTCCTCATAATATTAAATTTCAATTTTGATGGCAAGGTTTAAAATGTTGACATTTGTGTAAAACGGAGAAACAAATTTTTGTATGTCATTCGGTTTGAAAGTGACTTATATTGCTTTATTATTAAAAAAACACATTTTTATATCAAATAAATTTCAATTCTGAAGCTGATGAAGTCTACCAAATATATATGTATTGTGGAAAACTGAAAACACTTGTTTTCATTGCCGTTGTTTAATTTACGACTTTTTTTAGAGCATTTTAATTTTTAAAGATATCATTTTTTTTCTCTAACTTGTTTTATAATTTTGGAAGTCTCATATGATAGGGTACAAGTTTTTTTCCCCTTCTGTGTACGATGAAACAAACTATTTCCCCCTATTTGATCGAGTATGAAATAATTTAAAAGTTTAGTAGATGAGATTTAATGATAAAGAATCTAGATAATTAACAAAAAATATCAAGTTTTAAACCCTTACTCTATCATATACCATTAAAAATAGTGTCATGACTTTTATGACACACATGGTTTGAATAACTTTGTGAATCTACATGTCAACTATTAAATTTATATAGAAAATAGTAAATATCGTTATAAAAATTTTCCCGTATTAAATAATTTGATATATCAAATATTGCTAAAAACAATGTATCCTTAATATTTCATTAATAACCGAAGCTTCACTGAGCCTACCATGACAACCATATACAGGGGCGAGATGATATAAAAATTCCATCACCATTATCGTACTCTTAGTTTCAGATTACTGTTAATTCCTAAGCCTAATCATGATTATTATTAAATATTGATATTGATAATGATATAATGCAATAACACTTTCTATACTTAATTTGTTTTTAATTACGATTTTGATACAGTTTTTCCTTCAAATCTTATAATTCAGTTATTGTATATATACAAGCTAACTTACTAACAGATCGTCACATATAATTGTTTTTAATATAAATAGAAAGAGAATAAGAATTTAAGTATAATAAAATAATTATATTTGGTATAATATAAAAAAATTAAGAATGCTATTTCACTCATATTTAGTAGAATAAAAATAATATTAAAATAAAAATGATAAAAAAATGACAAAAAATATTTTTATTTTGAAAAAAGTAATATAAAAAATAAGAAGAAGAAGAATATAATAGATTTTACACGAATTAAATACAATAATGATCCTTGATTCATATGTTTACATAAAAGAAATAGATCTCATTTTTTTTATTTTTCACCTTTACACAAATTATCAAATAGAATGTAAGAATATATTCTTTTTCAATCTCTCTCCACCGTAAACTACCAAATGGGGAGTAATATATGTCACTGTAGTGGAAATTCAGGTACTGGTTTCCAATTTTATCATCGTGGAGAACAAAAAGAAGAAGCTATGTTGCCTTTGCTTGGCTTTAAATTTCTATGCATGCTTTCACGTTTTAATATTTTATACTAGTTGAGTGTATCCCTGAGGCAACGACTTTGTACCTAACCCTGAGTTGTATTTAAAGATAGTGAAACTAGCACAACTTTCTCCAATCATAACTTTCTCCTTCTCACACAAAACAAGTAGTGACAGGACATTCGCCAATCATAACTTTCTCATCTCACACAAAAGAAAGAGTAAGATACCTCCCTAAGAATATGGTTCAGTATGAGAAAATAACACTCAAGTTGACTTGGCACAAGGCTCTTTCGTGAAAATTTACGACAAAAGATATCTCTCCAATCATTGGGGCGTGTCAAAATTATCTTACGACTAACAATTCAAGTTTCGGAAAACACTAATACTTATTCATTAATCAACTGAATTAATTTTAAAGTAAATTATATAGATTTTTTTTAGTTTTGTTCAAATTACATATATTTCTTTTCAACTTTCAAAATATAAACGAATTATTTTATAATAAAAAAGTATCATATATTTTAGTTTAATTTTAAATTTCATTTGTTAAAATTCCTTCTATTAATCTAAATATAATTTTTTTTACCAAAAAAATTAAATGAACAAAATTTTGGTCAAAAAAATTAAAATTTTATTAAAATATAAGATAAATTTTTTTAAAAAAAAATTAAGAGAAGTTTGTATAATTTTAACAAATTTTTAAAAAAAATTATATAATTTACTTTTAATTTTATGGCTAGACTCTATCAAAGCCCAAAACAATGTGTGTGGGTTGAAGTATTAAGCCCAGGAGATTTTTTGTGTGCCTCCTTTTGGGGGAAGAAGTATTGGACCCCAGCCCATTAAAGCCCAAAACAACGCATACTGATATCCGTACTAAGCCAACAACGGTCATGTGCGCCAACTACTTGAATTTTTACGAAGTCCTCTATTTTTTAAAATTTCAAGTTCTCTTAATTTAATAAATTTTGAAGGAAAAAACAACCACTGTGTTATTTGATTCATTAATTCTTAACTACGAAACTAAATTATCACAATTAATTATTTTAGTAAGAGCTAACATTTAATTGTTTTAAGCTTTTAAATTTATTACTTCTTTAATTTTAAACATTTTATATAACTCTTCTTTTTACTCTCTTCTCTCTCCTTCCTTTTTTTACCCCTTCCCACTCTCTAACACGCACGCCCATATAATGTGGGGCTATCACTTGGCCTTTGGCCATTATTTTTCAATGGAATTTAATGTCTTTATTTTTGTCCAAGGTTTATGAGGTGTTTTATCACACTATGTATCAATTTTGTAAATAAGCTTTAATTAAAGAGATCAAATGTAATTTTTCCTGTAAAAATGTAGACATGATGGGTCACTTGAGAATCATGTAGCCTCTTGCAATTATTTTTAGCTTTTAAAGTTCATGAGAATATTTTATTGTATTCTAAAATTTATATACTAATTTTATAATTAAATTTTAGATCAAAAGTAAAACTTAGTTTCTCCTAAAAATTAAATTGATATCATAAATTTTAAAATGTTAAAATATAATAATAGTTATTATTGACTTGACTTGTAAACACAGAAATATAAAGGAGATATAAAGTACAATTAACAAGAAGATATAAAGTATAAAAATACGAAAACTACTTTGTCCTTTTCTTATTATGAGCTATAAACGACCCACATTACTTGTGATCTCCTCGGCTGGCCAAAAGTTTGAGCAATTTAATGTTCAGCTTGTTAAATTTATAAACAACTCAATTAGTAATAAATTATCATTTTATATAATAGAGTTATATTCAAATATGATTTTAATAAAAATTCTAGATGAATACAAAAGGTTATGCATGTTAAAACACTGTTATATATATTTTTACAAACGTTTTTCGTAGACATAAACATATATAACATTAAAATTCATAATTTTTTATCATATAATTTTTATTAGTTCATATAAATATACATGACATGATAACAGTATTTGTGAATTGTTTGAAGTCGCACTATTTTCAATAAACAAGTTTAATCATGCTAAGATTTAACTCAATTCCACTGTCTAAAGCCCTACAACTCGAAAGAAAAGCCAATCGCCTTCCAAAAAAAAAAACTGGGGAAAAATGAACCTATTTGATAAACCAGGTGCAGAAAGTGAGGTGGCAGATGAAACACATTAAATAAACCACTAAAATTCCACTTATTCAGATATACATGAATATCAAACCTAGGATTATACCAGAAATGAGAGATTAGATGAGCATCAGCAACCACACTTAGCAAAAAGAATATTAAGTTTGTTTTGTATGATTTGTGAACCACGAGTACGTGCATAGATAAACCAAGAGAAATATAGAGGTAACATGTGAATGAAACAGTAGACTAGAACAATCAGAGTAGACAAAATTTGAAAAATGTGTGCTTTCACGTACACTGCAAATATCATATGTTAATTGTCAATATTGCAGAGGAACAAGGAATAGGATTGAAAGTTGAAACACAGCTCGCTAAACAATGACTCTTTTGCCAATTTCACAGCAAACCCAAAACTCTATTTATCAGATTACAAGAGCACAAGCCCAAGTTCAGACGGTTTCAAGGCATTACGAATCCTGTAATTGTACAAATAGTAGTGAAGTTGCCCATCTCCAGGTCCAAACTTAAGCTCTTTGAGGAAACTCTCATTCTGCATTACATCCAAGGCATTGAATACATCAAAATCCTTTTGCTTCGCTACAATTAGCACATCATTCATCAACTGGAGCAATGGAGTTTTGGTGTAGACGTTATAATATGAATAAGCAGCTTTCAAAGTCGAGTAAGTGTGATTTCCAAGGATAGAAGAAGGAAGAGTGTAAAAGCTGCAGAAGTCTGTGATCTCATTGTTCTCAGGACTCTCAACCACATAACTATCCACCACATTCTCCTTTGGAAGAAGCCAATGCTCAACATCATTCTCATCAAAATCAGGTGCAACAACAAACTGGCTCAAGTAGTTCCTAAGCATCCAAGTGACAGCAGGGACATCCCGGAGCTCCATTTTTCTGAATCCAGGAGTAACCGTTGAATCAGGTAGTTTGTAAAGTTTTATAGTGCGGCTCATCGTCATCCTAGCACCAAGCCGAGAAAACCCAACATCTATGAGCTTCTTTGGGTTCAAAGATCTATGCCAATACTGACAGGTTGTTATTGGTGTTGGGAGAACAACTCCAGCTGTATAAGCTGCTTGCCAAATATTTTCCAAGTGAACCCTCCTAGTGACTTCCTTGATCATAACAGGTGCAAGTCTCTTTGACCTAAGCCTCTTATGGACACATAAGAAATTGATCTCTGCCATTTTCACAACATCATCACGAACTCTTATTCTGGCAGGGACGCCTGTGACGAAAGCAACCAACTTCTTTGAAGTTTTGGCACGAACACCAATGTGCCAATTCCTGTAATAACCTGGAGGACGCAATGCCCACCTTAGAAATTCTTTAGAATAATTGAACCTGAACATATTCTCATCATCCTCAACATAATTATTCTTTAACAAATTATAAACCTCAAAACATGTTTCTTCAGAGTCCATGTCACATGTGGTCCACTCATAAGCGTTTGGAAGATTGTAAGGTTCCTGTTTGACTTCAGATAATGGTGTTGGGTGCTCGATTGGGCCTTCGGTTAAGCTTGTGTCTCCAATATCCTTGAATTGCCCTACTGGTTGAGTTTCCCAGAACTTATGTCTCTTGCCAAGAGAAAATGAATCTTGGAACCTCTGAGCAATGGTTTCCATTGAGCTATCAACCTTGGCAACCTTGTCTCCATCAACATGATCTGGGTTTTCTTTTGGCGACCCAGGTGGAGAACTGCTATCACCCATATCAGGCATTCAACGGTGCTGAAATATTAATAAGATGGAGCGAAGCAATTAATGGAAATTTTCAAAACTCAAACGAAAATTAAACATCAATCAGTAAATATCCTTGATCTACTCGATACGTGAAGAACTGATGATTAAACAATGCAGCTAATGCAAAATTTCATATCGAAAATTTGGAAGCAAAACATACAGAACCTGACAGTAGCGGAGCCAAAGATACAACAACTATCAGAATACGCATCAGTAACTCAAATTCAACAAGCTAATAAATCGCCAAAATAAAGATAGAAATAAATAAAATTAAGCGTAACTCACAGTTTTGATGAACGATGTTCCTGCGAGATGGCGGAACAGATCCAATTGAGAAGCTAATATAGGAATAAGGATAGATTGGAATATGGATTTCTTGCTGGAATGGTATGGGGTATCTTTTAGGGTTTCTGACAAAAGCTGCTTCCGAGATGCGCGAACAAAGCAATGGCTAATGCCAATTGCGTGAGGATTGTGCTTTGGGAGGACAAACCCCGTTTGTACCTTGGGTCGATCGTAGAGTGTAGTTTGGACCTCTTGTCGGGATTAACCAACAAGTACTCGCTTTTTTTTTCATTTTGGTACACAAAACATACACCAAAACAATGTCATATTTAATTTATTGGAAAATAACTCCTTTAGTCTTTTTTTAAATTTTACTATATATCTATATAAAATTATCAATGTCTTTTTTATAGCTAACCGCATCAAAATTATTCAGGAAAAATTATTTTACCCGTTTTAAGAAGCATTATATTAAAAAATTACACTTTCTTCTCTTAAAACTAAAAAATCTATTAAACTTACATCCCTTAAAAAAATAATAATAATAAGCTTTAAAGACACACATATCATACTCATGTCCCTTACCCAAATGGACCCAATCTAATTCAACTCATATCTAAAAATCTGAGAAGGCTTAATGCTTCCATTCATCAAGTCTTATATAAAGAAAAGGCATGTAAGTTGTCTATATTGCTCTAAACATAACAATTTCAATACGACAAGCCATTCTAATTAAATAGTTTCTATAGGTTTACTAGACAATCTGGCCTAATTATCATCATCAACATAACGCTAATGAAAATTATAAATAAAGACCCTCATGCCATAAGGAAAGATATGTAAAGCTCATCAACACACATGAGATCATCAGCATAGCAAGCTATACCACCTCACATAACTTTATCATATTAAGCCCAAGAGATATAGTTTTTACTTCATCTTGTCATTATTTCTCTCTTCTAAGAGTCTCTTTGATCTCTCACTTCATTTGATTTCCCTCATTGTTCAAATTGTTTCAAATTGTGATTCCTCAAACTCAAAACATTTGATACTCTAAGTAAAGGGCCTTGGCTCTCTTCTCCATTTCATCTCTAGAATTATAGTGCAAAAAAGAAGGAATCACTCCTTTAGTCTAAATAACAAGCAAAGCACAAGAGGACAAAGTGAAGCCCATACCCTAAAAACTCACCAAACAAACTTGCAATAAAGTAAGAATGAGTAACAACAATAATGTCATCCCTGGCATGGAATATGCTATGGTCTTGGATAGGAACAACCTAGACAAAACTTAGAGAAACTTTATATTCCTTCCTTAATTGGTCCAAATTGGAATTGGTAAGTTCACTTCTCAATTCCCCTAAATGGGAACTTGGAAAGGTCATTTCTTCCTATTCTTGCCCTTAGATTTCATCATGGGGTTGCAAATAATAAAGAATCATGATAGCAAGCAAAACAAAAGAATACCAAAGAAATTAAGAAAGAAATGGAAGATAAATGGTTAGGTAATGTCCAAAAAACAACCTACCCTAAGTACACATAAGGCACGTTCATCCAAATATGGATATGTGACAAGCATCCACAAATATAACATTGAAAAGAAAGCAGAAAAGAAAAAGCAAGAACATATCAAACTTAAACCTTCACAAGCTTGAGCTAAAACTAAAGGGCAGTGGGGCAGGATCAACCTTGGTAATACTAACTTCATTTTTGCTTGTCAAGAAATGGCATTCACAAAAGCATGTAAGCCCCTAGTCTCACTTGAAAGATTAGCATCCAGAAAGCATCTTCAAGGTGCAGGCTCCTTCCAACCTTAATTTAAATAAATGGCAGGACACCTAGAGCCAGTGCAAAACTATACTAGAAAGAAATTATGCTTCCAATCAATAAAATAAAGGAGGAACTCTAAAGAAACCCCTCATTTCCCATCAACATTCATCTTCACCTTGACACTGTTGTAGACTATAAAAAGTAGCAAAAATTGCAAAGTGCAATGACAACATAACTTGCCCACACAATAGAACAAAGTTCATAGTCATTGTAGTAGCAAAAGGGAGCAATCGTGTCAACAACAAAGTGAACTCCATTAAAATTATCCTAATGAAAGAATAAGGAGAGAGTTCAAATCCATAAAATAAATAATCTTTGTATGCACACTGCATTGCTTCAAAGCCAATGTATAGTGGATTAAGGAAATCCTCTCCCAAAAACAACCAAAAGCAAGCAGGGATGATAAATTCCTTTTGTAAAATCTTCAAATCTTTTTTAGTCATCATAAAATGCATAGACTAAGCCAAAGACAAAGCAAAATAAAGCCCTATAACAAAATTCACCATCACAGATAAACCATAAGAGGCCAAGTAAATTTTTTTAAAAGAAAAGAAATATTGTATTCACTCCTAACAAGAAACCCTAAATGTCATTAAGATGACATAAGCAATACAATTGTCCAAAAATTTGAAATAATAAGCTTAAAATTGCATTGTGTTAAGCTAGTTCAGCTCAAGACTTTGCTAATAGACTTGGGTATAAGTTTTATAATAGCTTTATAGGTATACTAACCCCATAAGCTCAAAGGCCATTTAGCCTACTTTACCAAGGCCCACAAGAAGGAGACACCGCAAAACCTTAAGAACAAGTACCAGTTGACACTAATTCCTAGATATATAAAGATAAGACTTTTCATTTAATCATTATTCTTAAAAAAGGTCACCCTATCCCAAGTACACAATATGCATTGGTGATAAATTCATTGTATTTCATTTAAAGAACTAAATAATATAGAGTTATTGGGTTGAGCTAAGCTTCCCTTTTTTTTTGGGTTATACTTTCAATGCCAACAAAAAGCTATAAGCTCCTTTTTATTTTTTTTATTTAATCAACAAGCTCTTGTTTACTATTCATATTGATCATGAACTATAATGAATAGCAATTGAAAGCAAAATCTTAGATATATATATATATATATATATTATACTGCACTTACTACCTTTCATTTTTTCTTTTCTTGTCTTTTTCTTTTACCTCTATATCTTCTTACTTTTTTTATCTATTTTAAAATATTTTCTTATTTCATAATTTTTTTTAAAAAATTATATTGAAATCACATAGATTTTAAAATTTTAATTTTTCCAAAATATTAAATTTCACATCTCTTTTTTTTCTCAAAATTCTATCTAAATTTTAATTTTTTTTAAACTAAAAATAATATTTATTTATAAATTTAGATTAAGATAAACATAGGTAACTTTTAAGTTTAATTTTATAAGTTAATTTAAAATTGACATCAAATTCTTTTTCTTTCTCGATTAAAATCTTGATTATTTTAAATTTTTGAATTAGATAATATATAAAGTTATAAATATAGAAATTTTAAAATTTAATTTAGTGAAATGATATTTGAATTATTTATGTTTAACTATTAAAATTGTTAATATTTAAAATTTTAATTATTTTAAAAAATGAAAATATTTAAATCTCTTATCTACCCAATTCTATAATATAATTTATATCTAATGATATTTGATAATAACTTAAATTCTTACCCTTTCTTCTTCTTGTTATCTCTTATTTCAATTACTAAATTTCTTTGTACCTTTGCTTTCTCCATGTAGGATGATGGACATACACGTTATCAATTTTTAACTCCAAAATCCATAGCCAAAGCTTCAGGTAAATATTGCCTCTCTTTGTTTGAGTTCAACATCAGATGCCTTACAAAATCCACTCATGAAAATTCTTCTTATAGATTTCTTGCTTTTTTTTTGCTTTTTAGCTCTTTTGGACTAGTAAATCCTTTAAACTTCAAAGGCTTTACACTTTTAATTATCACTAAGGAAATCCATCACATATTCCAAAAGGTCTTTGAGAAATTGGAATTCTTCAAGTGAAAACCCTTGTTCATGGAATGATGTAATATGCAATTTTCAAGAGGTTTGTGAATTTTCAAAGTTTGGTTCTTTATGGCAAGTCCTTCTCTACGTTTGTTCAAAATGACATTGCCAAATAAAGGTACATTCAAACTTTTGATTTATCACAAAATATATTTAAGAGACTTTGGCTATGATGATTATCTTTTATAAAAGACTTAAATTTCTTGATCTCGGTCAAAATATTTTTACCAGGATTTATATTGTATTCCCATTTCCCTATTCAAGAATGAATCATATTGCTTATTTTGAGATTCTAAATTTCATTCTAAACAATTATTTTAGTTACTTAACTACGTGTTTTGATGTTATAATACACAATAAATTTTAAGATCTAATAGTCTATGTAAATTTTTTTTTACTATTTCATATTTTGTTATGTTTGTTAACTAATTAAAACTTGATGGCTTCATTCTATATTGCTTGGTGCCACTTATGATATTGTTGATGCATGAGAAGATAAGAAAATTTCATTTTAGACTAATTGTATAACATTACCATGCAAAAAGGGAAAAATGATACCAAATGAAACATTTTTTTCTTTTTTCTTTTTCCTAATATATATGCTATATAGATGTGCTCATGTGCTTTGTTTTATCTAGTTTAGTACTCTAAAATTAATGATTAAAAAATTCTATAATATTCATATATTTTTCTTACATTATTATTTTTGTGAATTTACATATAACCATGTTGAAATTGTTTAAAAAACTTCAACATATTAAAGTTTAAGGCTTGAGATGATCTTTAGGTCAATGAAATGTGTTAGAATGGTTTAGTAACGTTTTTTATTTTTAGGTATCTTTTCTTTGGAATATCTTACTATTAACATAAGTACTTATTATTGTCTTTTTTCATCATTAACTGGCCTTTGTAATTATTTTCTTTCCTTGAGAAAATAATCTTTTGTTTTGAAAGCATATGCAAGTCATAAACGATATTATATTGATGAATGGTTATGACTTTTGATAAATATTATTTGTTTACTTGGATCGAGGAACTATGGCTCAAGACTGAATAAGCATTTGGAATGAGTTTGGATCCTCTGCAGTTGAATTTTGGATTTGTTGTGCTGTTAGCAGGAAGAATGAATGCCTTTTAAAATTTTCTTTTTCTTTTCTTTAAATAAACCCACCCATCTATTAACTTCCTACTACTAACAGCATAAATGCAGACAACCATAAACTGCAGAGGATCCAAATTCGAAATACAACATTATACCAAAACTATTCCAAATGAATTTGAATCCTCTGCAGTTTATGGTTGTCTACATTTGTGTTGTTAGTAGTAGGAAGTTAATAGATGGGTGGGTTTATTTAAAGAAAAGAAAAAGAAAATTTTAAAAGGCATTCATTCTTCCTGCTAACAGCACAACAGATCCAAAATTCAACTGCAGAGGATCCAAACTCGTTGTATTTCATATTTTGATTCCTATTTTAAATTCCAAAACAATATGATTTATTTGTCATTTCAAAACATAACATCCTTAAGGATTTAAGGAAACTTATCACATAACTTCCTTATAGTGTTTTACAAGCATAAATCTACCTTCCTTATCACTTATCTTCTTCCTAATTTTTGGTTCATAATGTATTTTTTTGGAGTGAAATAAAAGATTATAGTGTAAGCTTAATGCTAGACATTATCTATTGGAATATACAATTATTTTTTATAGATATGATATTTCCTCTTTTGTTGCAATATGTTAATAGCCATATCTTATTCCTTTTTATAGTTAAAAGATTCTATTATTTACATTTAGAAAGATATAATTATTGCCAATCATTATTGTGATTCATTAACTAGTTTCAACTTCTCACATGAAAGTTTAGATAATAATAGAAAGTTATATGTTCCAAAAAGGGAGAATTTGGGAAGTTACAAAAGTATTAGACCCTAAGCTACATTTCTCTTTTTTTTTTTAGGTTACTTCTATATTTTCATACATAATTTTAGTGTAACAACATTATTTTGCTATCTACTTCAATTAATATTTGAATTTATGTTTCTAACATAGTTGTGATTAAGTTCTTAATTTCTATTATGGTTATATTTCAATTATTTTAGTGTTTGGATCATTTTCTCTCTAGAATTTTGTTGTATAATATATGCATTCTTTTGCAATCAATTAAGTCTCACTAGAGTTGGATGAACAATTTGTGGTTCTAAAGCTTATAATACATCTTAAAAATTAGAATATAATCGGAGGAAGATGGTTACTTAAATTATGTTATTCAATATCTAATATTAATATAGTGGACCGTGTATATATATATGAAAATTTATATTCATAAAAAAAATTATATTATATTAATACATGTGATATGTTGTGAAACAAGATATTTTGATATGTTTAACAAAATAAAATTATTATCTTAACAAATTATTTATTGAGAAGAAAAAAAAACCCTAGTTAAATTTTAATCTAAAAAAAAAGGTCAATTCAGTACTACGGCAAGACCCGGGTTCTTTCTCTTCTTGGGCTTGAGCCCATCAACTTGTACTCGTTGACTATGTGGAAAAGGCAGGGGCAAATTGGGAAATAGCACGCGCCCGAAGGGGCAATCCCTTTTGGTACTTCGTGAAGTTTAGAACCCGCGGTTTCGCACGTCTCTCACACTTTGCCTAAACGTCTCGTCCTTCCTTCTCTCGACTCCGCGGCGTAGATCCGAGGAGTTTGGGAAACCCTAACTGCTTTCTGAAACTATAGCACTCTTCGATCAAATACTACACCATCGCAGTCTTTTCGCAATCGCTTTTCTCCGATCAACGAGCTATTTTCATCGTCAAAAGGTCTTTTTTCCCCCCTTTGGTTTTTCCATGATTTGATTGCTTTAAAATGGTGTAGTTTGTTTGAACTAGTTTGGAGTTTTCTTCTAGTTTGATCGATATTTGTTCTATGCTTGAATCTGTTTATGCTGCTTTGGCCTGAGAATTTTGTTTTACTTGTCCAGCATGGTTGTCAGTTTTTGCTATTTTGAATCATCTTTGATGGACTAAAAGTTTAGTTTTTGCATGGTAGCTTTTTATTTAATAAGGTGTTGTGTGCTTCTGATAGTCATGTTAGTGAATTTTTTATGTATGGTCCTTCCTGTCCTGAGATCTTGGGCAGATCAGGAGAACTGTTGATTTGTTTTCTTTTCCTTCTTCAATGATATTTAAAGAGAAACGCTAGTCGAACTACCGATTCACTCAACCGTTTTTTCAACTCCTTCCAAATTAGCCCATTTTGCTGGTGGCCTAAAAGATGGAAAGTAAATTTTTCTGAATCAGCTTGCAACAATACAATATACCTTCCCCGCTAAATAGTTCAAACAAATATTTAATCTTTTAAGCTAATCATACTGGTTTCCTATTCTATATTCGGGCGGTAATTATTTTGAAGTGGAATAGTAGGTTCCCTAAAACTGTAGGTAATTGGGAAGGAGTTGTGATGGTAGGTTGTGAAAAATGTTGGTGCAATAGCATCTCTCTTATATGAATGTCCGATGTGTATTTTGCTACATCCCTTCCTATTTTCTTTTCTACCTATTCTCAGGGGCCATGACCTATGATTCATTGTGGAATGCTACAGTTTTTACTTTTGGTAGTTAGGGAAACTATATTCTTAGATGCTGGTGTTTTCGTTTTTATACTAGCTCTAGGTCTACTCTTTCTGGTCCACTGCTATAGCTTATGTGGTGTAACTATTTCTTTGCATCTTGCAGTTATGGCTGGAACAGCAGCTGAGGGTTCACAGTTTGATGCTCGTCAATATGATGCCAAGATGAATGATTTGTAAGAATTACTGATTATCTTGTTCCTCTAACTAGTTTTAAGCATGTTTATTCAGGCTTTTGCTCATGATTTGTCTCTTACATATGGTGAATGATTGCAATTGGATGCTGATAATCTCTACTTGATGTTGCTGACTTGTTGATTACAGACTTTCAGACGATGGACAGGATTTCTTTGCATCTTATGATGAGGTTTATGATAGTTTTGATGCTATGGGCTTGCAGGAGAATCTCCTGAGAGGCATTTATGCATATGGTAGATTACTAATCCCTTTGGTATCTGATTTTTATTATTTATTTATTTATTTTTGCTTAGTCCCCAAGATTGATTGTATTATTTTCTATTCAATTTTGTTGTCCTGGCAGTTTGTAATATTGAACTCTTCACACTTGCTTCTTTCTTATGCTATTAAATTTTACTTTATCAAATATAAGGTGGCTGCATACCACTGCCGACATGGTACTTGTCCTCATTTTGCTCTATGTCTGTTTAACAAACTGCTGTTTTTTTTTTTTGGTTTTTTTTGGGGGGGGGGGGGGGCTGCATATTTGTTTATTCAAATTTCTGTAATATGATGTTTGTGCTGTAGGTTTTGAGAAGCCATCGGCTATTCAGCAAAGGGGAATTGTTCCCTTCTGCAAGGGACTTGATGTTATTCAACAGGCTCAGTCTGGAACTGGGAAGACAGCAACTTTTTGCTCTGGAATTTTGCAGCAACTTAACTATGATTTGATGGAATGCCAGGCTTTGGTCCTAGCACCAACTCGAGAGCTTGCACAACAAATTGAGAAGGTTATGCGAGCACTTGGAGATTATCTTGGTGTGAAGGTGCATGCATGTGTTGGAGGAACCAGTGTCCGTGAAGACCAACGCATTCTGTCAAGTGGTGTTCATGTTGTTGTTGGTACTCCTGGCCGTGTATTTGATATGCTGCGCAGGCAGTCACTTCGGCCAGATTACATCAAGATGTTTGTATTGGATGAGGCAGATGAGATGCTTTCCCGAGGTTTCAAAGATCAGGTGCTTTTTAATTTTTAACTTCATTTTCATTTATATAAATAAACTGTACTGTTATATATTTGTTAATGCTTGTTTGGAACCCTCAATAACTGACTACAGTTGCTTCTATTGGGCGAAGAGTAAGTTTTGGTGGTTATTTAAACATGCCTTTAACCTGTTCATCCACTTTTGCTTTTACAATCTTTTTTTTGGGGGGGGGGGGTTCTAGAACTCCAGCATTTAGGTATTTTCAGCTTTTTACTCTGCCCCAATATGTGTTTTTCCTATTTATGGGAAATTTCTTATACTTATAATAGACCATAAAAATCCCTACAATATTTCAACTACCCTTGATTATTAAATTTGTTTTTGCTGTTCTTAATTTGCTTGCTATTTCTGCAAGAAATTTACTGACAGACTAGTTTAGTTGGTAACAGTTGGTTTGGTTGTTATCAGATTTATGATATATTCCAGCTGCTGCCAAGCAAGATTCAGGTGGGAGTTTTCTCTGCCACAATGCCTCCTGAGGCCCTGGAGATCACTAGGAAGTTTATGAATAAACCTGTTAGGATCCTTGTGAAGCGTGATGAGCTCACCTTGGAGGGTATAAAGCAGTTTTATGTCAATGTTGATAAAGAGGAATGGAAGCTGGACACACTCTGTGATCTTTATGAGACATTAGCTATTACTCAGAGTGTCATTTTTGTGAACACCCGAAGGAAGGTTGACTGGCTTACTGACAAGATGCGAAGCCGGGACCACACAGTCTCAGCAACCCATGGAGATATGGACCAGAATACTAGAGACATTATTATGCGTGAATTCCGTTCTGGTTCTTCTCGTGTTCTAATAACAACAGATCTTTTGGCGCGTGGTATTGATGTCCAGCAAGTGTCTCTAGTTATAAACTATGATCTCCCAACACAGCCTGAGAACTATCTCCATCGTATTGGTCGTAGTGGCAGGTTTGGAAGGAAAGGTGTTGCCATCAACTTTGTGACAAGGGATGATGAAAGAATGCTGTTTGACATCCAGAGGTTTTATAATGTGGTAGTAGAGGAGCTGCCATCAAATGTTGCTGAACTCCTCTAATGAGATTTTGTCTTGCGTTAGTATTAGAGCATAGTTGGATTCTGTTTGGTAAGTGTTATGTAATATTTCTTTTCTTTTTTTATCTTTTTTCCCTTTCCTGTTATATTTCTGCTTTTAAACCTTGTTTAATAGGCCTAGTAATTTAATTTAAATTCAGTTGTCTGAATGTCCAAGAGATAATTCTTGCACTGTGGAGTCCGGTTATTGCCCAACTAGGTTATGGCCATTGTTACACATTTTTGGCAGGCAATTTTCTATTATACGTTTTTATGTTACTAAATATAACATATATCAAGGTAGCTTAATTTTTCTATTTTTGTAAAACTTATGCGTTGGCAGAGGTATGCCATCTGACTCATTTTGTGAGTAGTGTGCATACTATGCTTTTGCTTCGAAATATTTCATTCTCTTGGTTGCTTCATTATTTCTCCAGGTTGAAAGTGACACTGTCGTATAATAAAACCTTGTACCGTTTCAACTAATCAATGCTGCTCTCCCTGTTCAAATATTTGGCGAGTTCCTACTAATAGATTTTTCACGGATGGAGAGATACCCATTGTATTGTGAGCCGAGGTGTTATTGCTCTTGCACATGTTCTTAACATAGCTATATTGTGTTATATGGTGGTTTGATTTCCATGATATGAGATGGAATGGTTGGTTTGAAGCTGTAGGTCTTTATGAAGCACCAGTTGGAGATCTTCCCCCTCCCCCCCTCTTTTTTTTTCCCTTTTCCTGAGCTCTATTTACAATTACGTGCTGCAATGCCTGCGGCTGAAATTATAGTTGAAGCACAGATGAAGCAATAGTTTGAAATTATGGGTATCTTGAGTAGGTTTCCAGAATCACGAGGCTTCCTCTGCTCTCTGAATCTCTCTAATTATATTGAAAGTTTAACCAATATCTGTGTTGGTAATGGGTCCTGGCATGTTCTTTCCTCGTTGGTGCCACCTTCGAAGATTACTTGCCTTTAATTTGCAGAAGCCCTTTATGTTTCGTTGCTTCAAATATGAAGTTATAAGTAGCTTGAGCACTCCAGCAATTATTGTCACTTTGGGACAGCAGCAGGTTTTATATCCTTTTAAAAGGAAGAAGTGCTAATGGCAATTGTGTAGTAATTATTTTAAGGATTTTGTGATGCAGAGTCTGACTCATTGAGAAGTGGAATTTTTGAATTCGGATCTTTAGTAGTTTAGGGATAAGTTTAATTACATGGTGTAGATGGAGAGAGCCCGGGGGATAAGTTTATAAGCCAAGTTAGTGAGATAGATTGAGGGTATGGATCAACATTTTGAAAGTAGTTTTTAATGTTAGAAGTATTTTTTTTTTGTTAAATTGTATCCCGTGTAGTATTATAAAAGATTTATTTATAAAATTTCTTATTTTAAGATCTATATTTAATGGAGAAAAAATGGTCCAATATTTCATAGCATTATTCTCGTTTAAATAGGCCGTTGGGGTTCCAGCGTGAGGAACACTGGCCATTTAGAGAACGAGGACGAGAGACGCTGTGATATAACTTCCTGGAACTTGCCCTGGAACGGTAATAAAATGCAAGTAGGGATCAGAAAAAAAGGGGGGGGGGGTGTTTTCTTTTCTGGAAAGTAATATTAGAAGGTTGGAATTACGGAAAGAGAATAGATGAAAAAGAAATGATCAAAAGGTAATAAATTTATTGAATTTAGACCGGTGGTATTCGAATTACTTCCATGTATTTTTTTTTTCTTTTTCTATTTCAAAGGTAATTTAGATGGATATAATTTTTTTTGATATTTTAAAGAGAATTCAGATTGCTTCAATTTGAATTTCTTTTAATAGTTTTTTTTATATTTTAATTTAATAGAATAACTTAATATTTATTTAATATTTAATATTTAATATTTATTTTATTAAAATAACTTAAGATTTGTTGTATTAAATTTTTTATTTAATATTGATTTGATTAAATATCAGTTTCATTAAATTAACTTAATACTTGTTGAATTAAATTAACTTAATATTTATTTAGTATTTTTCAAATTTTAATTTTATTTAATATTTGTTAATGTAAAGAAAAATTAAATAGAAAACAAAAATAAATAAATCAATTAATCAATTATGTAAAATTTGATAAAAATTACATCAATATAAATATTATAAATATATTTATAATAAATGATTTCCAGTGTCATAACGAGTTCTTCTCTTTTTATGCAGTAGTTGTTGTTGCCCATATTATTTTGATTCTTGTTGCTCTTAGGTTGTAAGATTTATGTTTATATGTAAGGATGGGGATTGAATTGGATGAATCGATTTATGCTGCGTTATAAATTCTGATTACGTCAATTCTTTACGTAGTGTTTGGTTCAACCAAAGGGGAGGGGAGGTGTTTTGATGATATCTTCTTTGGTTCATCTGAAGGAGAGGGGAGGGATTTTAATGAAATCTTGTTTGGTTAAGGAGGAGAGGGGAAGGGAGATAAAATTAATTAGATAATTATACTCTTATAACATTAGAATTAATTTTTTTATTTTTAAGATATTTTTATAAAAAAGGGCTTTTCCTTGCTTTCTATTATAGAAAATAATTTTTTTTATTTCTATTCAAAATATATATTTTATTTTCATAAAAAATTATCTTAAACCCCATTGAAGGGAAATAAAATCTGCGTTATGATTTTAGTGAAGGCAAAAATGAGATATTAAAATTATATCAGGAGTAATTTAGTCCTAATGAAACACAAAAATTTTTCTCCCCTCCAAAAATCTCCACTTTTGGAGGGGAGGGGAGGGGAGGGGAGGGCTCCAATTTTTTCATACTAAACAAGGGGAGGGGAGGACTAATTTTTTTATACCAAACAAAGGGGAGGGAGGCAAAATCCTCCCTTCCCCTCCAAAACTCTCATACTAAACAATACATTTGCTAAAGTCTTGACTGATAATATCACAAAAATTTGTGGGTAAAAAATTCTATAAGTATATTCTATAAAACCTCTTTACTAAATCAGCTTACTAAAAAAATTTTAAATTAAATATTAACATGTAATAAATTAAAAAAACAATGATGATGAAAGTGACAAATAGTAAAAAACTATACTACATATCTAGAGTAGCACTCAATCTATATATCCATTGACCAGTGTGTTGTCCGTACTCGCATGTATTTAGACATGCAATCAAAGGGTTCCTTAATAATAGGGGGTTGAAACATAATATCTTGCCATCGATACTATTGTTGGATGAAAAATGTTATGCTCAAATATCTAGTTAGTTTAGGTTCTTTCTCGAAGTTGTAGATTATGAAAAAAGTCTAATCTAACTAGTTCTTGAAAAATTGGCAAGTGAGACCAAATTATCATAAAACATGATCTAGATAGTGCCCCACTCTATAATTTAAAAGTATATTGAGTGGCACCAATGCAATCTAAATGCCCAAAGAAGTCAAATAGTACTTCATAATCAATTTTTGCATTACCTGTGGCTAGTATAGGTGCTATACTAGCCACAGGTAATGCAAAAATTTATGGACAACATATGATAGAACAGTAAATAATTATTAAATAATCAAAAAATGATACATATCATAAGTTAAAATATAATACATACCTCATCATCCTTCATTACATCTAGTAAAGTTTTGTATAACTGGAGGGTTCTAACACTCAGATAAAGAGGTTGTCAACATTTTTCTATTTGTTACAATGAGCAAACACATTCGATAAATAATGATAATAATATAGTTAACATGGGTAAATTAAATATGTAAAAATTTTAATGCTAATTCATACCTGAAATCTAAATGTGAAAGTATAAGATATTCCTTAATACAATGGTTGGGAGTAAGTGGTCTCTTGAGTGCAAACATAAGGAATCGATCTCATGCCTACAGATGCAACAGCGTTAAACATCTAGTTATGCCATTATCATTCCTATAGGCAGCATTGCAAAGTTCACAGAAGAAAAAAACCAAAACCGCTAATCTTCAGCTAAAATGGTTAGCTTGGTCAAAGTCATCAACTAAGGGCAAGTAAAACTCTTTAACTAGATCTATTTGGCATCAATTAATCCCTATTTATACGAAGAATATAAACACATATGAACTAATGCATTGCCTCATCCTCTGTGTCATCCAATAGATATGCAAAGTTATATGTCAATCTAATCAATTGATGTCATAATTCTTAAAATCTATTAATACACCTCGAGCCAATTGAAACCTATTCCACCCACAATATGGTTTCTCTTAATCGATAGGCCCAGTTGCACTACTATATGCTTGAAGGTGATCGTGCATTTTCCTTTAGTGGTGTGAAAAGTATGTGTCTTTGGGCACCACTATTCTACTAGTGTCTTAATCAACGATGTATCATACTTAAACTAATCGACTTGTGCAATGCCATAAAAATCATATTATTTCAAATAGTACACATTAGTTTGTGGCTGATCACCTAAATGATCATCATATAAAACTCATTATGGGTGAAGTATCTGATCATCTTGTAAATATGGATAAATCATATAACAAAGTAACTAAATGAAACAAGAAATAGTAATAAATAATTTATCTTATCATGCCATCCTAGACGACTTATGATATATGTTGTTCCTTTAAGTATGGAAGTGAGTCATTCTCTGGATCTAGATGAATAGGCTGTCTAACTCCAACAATAGTATTTATAGGTAAAATAACACAATGTATTGTTATTCATTCAAAATAGACATGTTCACATAACATAATATATAATTATTCCCTTAAAATTTACATGTATAAATAAAATAAGAAACTATTATCCTTTTAAAAGTTACTAGCATAAATGTCATACCATACTCTTATCCACTTACACTGACAAAGAATAAATAATATAACTTTTTATAAACATTTACAACTTTTGTTAATATATTATTAAGGGGAAAAATTACGATGTGGGCACAAGGCACAATTATGCACAGTTTGTCTGCAGAGGTTGCACCTACTTGGTTGTCTCGTAGTCCTAAAATCTATTTCATTTTAATAACGAGTCAAACGAGGCCAACCTCGCTCATAAACTATTTGATAGATCAGGAACCAACTTTGGACCAATTGGTTATGGCTAATATTCTTGTCTTCTAATAGATTGAAATATATTATTATATACAACGCGCATGGTGTCTAGGCGAAATACAGGATTTACAAATTGAAATAGCTCAGGAGCTACTGCTGTGCACGCTATAAGAGCATGCTAGCATAGGTATTTCTTTACTTGAAATTTACCACAATCACATATGCACTCGATCAAATTAACCTTGTAGCAATGACTATATTAGCAATTCATTTGATCATATAGCTTCTCGACCTCAAATAATGCATAACACATGAATGAGAGTATTATACATTTATCGCCATTCTCTTTATTAGGATCTAAGAGTAAATTTGACTTGCCATAATCTGAGCGTTGATCTATTGAGCATGTTGCATGAAATACTAGTTGACCTAATAATATATTGTATTCATTATTCCTAATATAGGCAAAGATAGACTCCTATTAAGATGCTATTCATACACTTTGTCAGGTTCGTCATGTGGCCACATCGCTAGCCCTCCACATCATATGTACGAGTCCACTATTCTTGGGAAATTTCTACAATTGCTACCTCTTCATGTATGGTCACTACCTCGGTTAGTTTCTCATCAATATACCGATGCTCATATTTATAACTTGTGTAACATGATTAATAACTTTGCTATTAGTTACTAATCATCTACAACGTGTATAATTAGATAGCGAGAAAAAATATACTAATATTTTTTAATTTTTACTTTAGATTGGATGACTTATAATGAGGGTGAAAGTTGCTTGCCACATGTCGAAAATAGAAAATATGATAATCATATGATAGCTGCCAACTAGTCTATAGAGTAGTAATGGCAGATAAAATTGATGGATGTCTATCTAATATCAAACAAATACCATGTCATCCAAGTATTACTTCCTATGTAGATAATATAAGAACCATGTCCATGGTAATTGTATTTCTCCTTCCACAATAACAAAGGTAAATGGGATAATATGTTGATTACCATTCTGTGCCATTGTCATCAATAGTGTCCATTTATATTTGTTGTAAAGAAATATTTCATCGATTTTAAGTACTCAAATGCATTTATACAGGGCTTGGATGCCTAAAATGTGCACTTAAATATCGAAATTAGCTCATTAATAAAGGTGTTCTGTGGATATTGTTTTATCACAGACTTAATATACAAGCCAAGCATGAAATGTTGTACTATTGTTATCCATCTGGTCAATGTGGCATACGATCTATTCCAATTATCAAAAGTAATCGCGACAACTTTATATTTTGCTCTCTATGCCTTTCTGTAAGATATAGTGTATCAGAACAAACTCTTCATCTGCTCGATGATCTAGCTAGTTGAAACATTGGGTGTCTCAATTACCATTGCAATGATACATGATGAGATAACATCAGAGCCTAATTTTGGATGATCTTGTAATAATGTCGCAGACAAATATGTATGTTGACCCCTATATCTTGTAATTTGTCAGAATGATTCCTTTCCCGTGCTTTTTTTACATGCTCAAATCTACTATCTATAGCTCTTGCCATAATTCACACACTATCATTATTTATACTTTTTACTCGTTAAGTACTTCTTAAAAGTGTGGTATGCTTTTATAGAATACAATTTCACAGCAAGGCATAACACCTTTTGATTTGGATAGTTTAATCTAACATAAAACTCCTAATTGTTCATTTGCATTTGATTTTCCACCTCCTCAAACTCATCATCCTTTGTTAAAGCCAAATTAATTTACTAGAAGAACATAACAGTAAAGTCAACATATTGGGACATTAGTTCAATATCAAAGGCATCATCATCATCAGCCTCACTATCAAATGTATCATCATCATCATCATCAATTTCACTACCATCATCTTCACCCTCGTTGTCATAGGGTGAAGTCATGTGTTGTATTCATCTTTATATTCAAAGTATTTTAATACATTTTTTTTAAGTTGGGTGGAGAAAAAAATTCATTAAAGTCAATTGTTAGGCAGGAGGAACTTAGGTGCGAATTGCCCTTTATTGGTACAATTTGATAATATTGAGTATACTTAGGCAATTGATACAATAGATTACATGAGAGCAACATTTTATTTATTGGGTTTGACTGAAATTCAATAATCAATTGTGAACCAATACTTGAGATGTTCGCATACACCTCAATTACATTCAACTGTGATGGGAAATGTGAAAGTGATTGCTATATTCTTTGCACATCACAATCATTTTCAAACATAATTGCTTGGTATCATATTAAATTTATTATTATTGGAAGTCTATATATCAAATTAGACATAATATGATTATGGGAAAGTTGGAGCTTTTGACTAACTACTTGTTTTAACTCTTCTGAGTTAATATTAGTGCTCACTGTTATGTATTTTGACATTACACGTTAAAATGTCACACCCTGAGCACTTTCATAAATTTTGCCATTCACATAAATACAAATAATCTCATTCCTCTGGACTATTTCTCTCTCTTCAAATATTCTAATTACAAATATGTTCCAAATATTTAAAGTTATAACAAATTTACACATATCCAATACATACATATTCATTTAAATTACTTTTTATATTTGTAATAATTACCTTTTAATTTTTTTAAAAATAATTTACCTCTTAATTTTTCCTTCTTCAAATAATTTTTTCAATTATAATTACCTTCAACTTATTTCTTTTACTATAAATAAATTTTTTTTCAATTATTTTCCAACTATATATATTTATTTATTCTACCATAATTTCCCTAATTATTAATATAAAATATATTTCTATGCTAATTGTATAAATTTACTTCTTTTACTATGAATAAATGATATTTTACACTTATTTTTCAATTATGTAAATTAAACTAACTTCATTATTTCATCATTTCACATTTTCCCCCCATTTATTAACTATCAATAAAAAGTAAAAAATGTTTTTTTCCCCAATTTTTACTCACCTCTATATAAATTTACTTCTTTCACTATAAATAAAAAATACAAAAAATTTCTCCAATTTTTACAACTATATAAATCAAATTAACTTCATTATTTTATCATTTCGCATTTTTTTTCATTTTTCAAATTTGAAAGTTCTCCTTTTTTATTTGAACTTTTTAAGCATTTTTTTCTCATTTTACTTGTTTTAACTAATTTTGTCAACATTTCTAAAGCATATTTTTCTTATATTTTAAATTACTATCTCTTGAATTGCTATTTAATATATATTTTTCGTCATTTAAATTATCATCTTTCACTAATTTTTGAAATCTTTATAATTATAAATATGTATATATTCCAACATTTTTTTTCCATTTTTTTCAATTACTTATTTCACATTTTCCATTATTTTTTCATTTAATTAACTTTAAATATATTCCATTTTGCTATGTCTTATAACTTCTTAGCCTTCCTTTTTTTTTTTCTCCTTAATTATTACGTTAACTATTTTTTTCCCTTATTTATTTTTCACTTCCTTTTTCCACTTTCTTTATTTTAGCCATTTTCTTTCCTTAATTATTTCACATTTTCTCTATTATTTTTTTCATTTTAATAACTTTAAACTAGTTACCTTTTATTATGTCTTATAACTTTTTAACATTCCTTAATTTTTTTTAAATTAAAAAATTCTCCTTCTAGTTATTTCCAATTTGTAAACATTTTTTTTCTCATTCATCTTATTTTAACTACTTTTTTTAACACATTTTTAAAACATATTTTAATTACTATCTAGAACTTTTTTTTTTCCTCATTTAAATTTTTAGAACTGTAGGAAGTTGTCCCTTGCAGTGTTGGGTTTGGGCAAATTTATAGGGAGGAGTTATGAGGGTAATATTTTAAATTTTTCGCTTCATTCATTATCTGTACATTTTTTTTTTGCCACTTACAATATTCGAAAATCTCCATCAACTAATCAAAATTTGCCATGTATTCGGATAACATAGCCCCTTCTTTTTTTACCATTTCCTTGTGACTGGTCACGTCGCACGCAACAATGTCTGAATTTGGAACTTGTAGTTCTGAATTCAGACACAATGTTCAACCTTTTGTTACCTCTTAGAGTAAACAATTTTATCTCTGTTACCTTCTGTGATTTTTTTTTTCTTTTGTTGCATCTGATTCAAAAATCGAAAATGGGGTCGGTGCCATGAAGAATAAAGTTTAAAAGAGAGGCACATGGACTGATACATCCTATCCGTTATGTTCATGAATTTGGAATGCAAAGAGTATCATGCACGTCACAAATAGGATCCGATCATCTTCCCCTCCTCCTCTTCCCGCTCCTAATAATAATAATAAATTTCACTTAATTGAGGGTGGAGTTTTCTATCATAATATGTAATTTGTTTTTGTTTTTTGCTTTTTTAAACTTATATTGCGTAATGGTAGAAAGCTTGGTAAAGGATCAAGTACTCAGAAATTATTTCAAAATAAAAGCAAAGCCGTGGGTGAATCGTAGATAAACTTAAATCATGATCCAAATATCTAAAAATAATAAAAAGAGATAATTTAGGAGAGTAGATCCTCTAAAATATCATTCCCTGAAATTCCTCTGAAATATCTCTCAGATTTGTTTGTTTGTATTTTTTTAATATTTTTCTCTTTTTAAATAAACAGAAATTTAAATTTATAAGACACCTCAAATACTTTAAAAAAAATTTACTTCAAAAGATCTATTCTCGTAATTTAGGCACTTATTTTGAAACAAGTGTTCAGAGGAGAATCTTATGAATGAATGAAAGATATGACTCATATGAGATAGATTTCTGTTATGTGAGGCCCACACCATATATCTCTCTCTCCTGTATGATCCTCTCCTGGATAAGAGGGCATCTTATTATCTTGAGACTCAAAGCTAATTCAAGCTTTTGGACAGGATATGGGGGAAATGAAAAACAACAGTATAGCTGGGGTTGAATACTTATTTTCAGAATCTTAAATAAATAAATATATATATATATTTATTATTGTTTATAAGAAATATATAATTCTATTATCTTACAAATATTTAAAATTTTTAACTTATATATTATTTTTTAAATTTAATTTTTTTATATTCAAAATTTTAACTAAAATTCAGTCAATTCAAATCAAATATATTTAATTTATTTAGACCGAACTTGATCCCAAATAAATTAGTTGAAGCCGTGTTAGATCTGATGTTTTATTTTATTTTATTTAAAAATTTCTATGCAAGCTTAAGGTCCAGAATTCAAGCCCCGCGAAAATGAAGCGAACACTCATTTGGGCACGGAGATAATTGGACCGTTACGTGTCAACTGTCAATGAAAGCTGTTGCTTGCTCCTCCAAAGAGAATCCAAGTCTCGCAATTCGCAAACCCGCCAGGCCAGGCCAGGCCAAGCCATGCTTGCTCGTGATTCCAAATTTGCAATTGACAACAATATCTACCGTCGCTTTCTAGTCTCTCCTCGCAACGTCACCCTCCCTTTTATTTTTTATTATTCTTCCAACTTCTTAAGCCTTTATTCTCGGTCACGATTCACGAGCCAACCTTTGTCCTTCCCTGTTTCTCTCTCCGAATATATAAACGCATTCCCTCCCTCCATTTTCAGTTGATATTCACTCATTTTATTCTATAATAATAATAAATAAATAAACAACTTCTATATCGGAAAGTTAGAGTCGCTTCCTCTTCGCCAATGGCGACATCAGAAGTGCATGAAAGTGAGGGCGCCTCCGCGACCGCCACAAGCGATTGGGATATCCTCCGCGGCTCTCTTTTGCGCCGGAGGTCATCCGTCGGAGGCTTGTTCGACGATTCGTCTCTGCAACGGGACATTCCTGCGCAAGATATGGTTAGAGATTCGGGCTCTAACGATTTCGTTACCGCCGCCAAAAGCGGTGAGAAAGATAAGGATCGTGTGAAGGTGGACGACGCGGCCGCCAAAGCAAATCGAGAAAAGGTGATGGACGTCTCCGCGCTGAAATTCCTTTACCGTCCTTCGGTTCCAGCTCATCGGACAGTGAAGGAAAGCCCGCTCAGCTCCGATCAAATCTTCAAACAGGTTGTGACTGTTAAATTCTCGCGCTAGTTGTTAGTTTAGAACTCAATGGTTTGTGTTTCGTTAGGGTCAACGATTTAATTGAGAGAAATTTGGACTGGCTTTAATGTAGTTTTAAAAAGGCGTTGCTTACTTCTTTTTCAATCCATTGAATTGCTACTCATCACGTTGCATTGACGACGTAATTTTTTACTATGGCGAACAGTTCCAACGCATGAATGGATTGCCAAAACCAGCTCCTATGGTTAACTAAAGTGATTACTTGGATGGCTTTGTTGCCTTGGAAACATGATAGTTGTTTCTTTTGTGTATTTGTTGTTAACCCGATCAGTTTTTACATTTAAAGGGAAAAACCATCTTTTACAACCTAGTTTCGTATGACTCGTCATTTGAGCTGCTTTTGCTTTTCTTCAATATATCAGTATTGATTCTTTTTCATATTACTTAATCATGGATTGCAGAGTCATGCGGGCCTATTAAATCTCTGTATAGTAGTGCTTGTTGCGGTGAACAGCAGACTTATCATTGAGAATTTAATGAAGGTTTGAGTCTTCCATTTGTTCTTGATATTCATACCTATGCATAATTGTGCATTTGTCTACAGAGCTTTTCCTTCCCAGCCTTAAAGCAGTTCATTTTTTTTTTTTGGGGTCTAATTTTACCATTTGGTTTGCAGTATGGTTGGTTGATTAAGTATGGCTTTTGGTTTAGCTCTAAATCATTGAGAGATTGGCCGCTCTTCATGTGTTGGTAATGATTTTAATGAATTCCCTAAATAATAAATATGCATTGTATAATTTGTTGAGGATCATTTCTTAAAATGTCATTTGCCATTATGTTATTAAAGTTATGCTTCCTTCGCAGTCTTACACTTACAATATTTCCCGTTGCTGCCTTTTTGGTGGAAATTCTTGCACAACGAAAGCTAATATCTGAACCAGTAAGTCCATGGACAAGTAAGCTTTTATTATATTACACAGGAAAAAAATGTTCTGCAACTGTGTGAACTCCTTGTCGGTTGTATAACTTATAGCTTTTTCTGAATATGGTTAGTTCTGGTGTGATTTTTTCAATCACAACGTCCCATACTAACATTACTACATATGTTGGAATATTGGCTTTAATGTCGCAGGCTGTTATTTCACTTCATATATTCATTACTACTGCTGCAGTCTTGTATCCAGTTTTAGTAATCCTCAGGTCCGTATAATTATTTCCTGTAGAGTTCAAAATTGATTTTGGGGCTTTAATTTAAACTTTATTTGAATTTGCTTAGTGGAAGTGAGTTTAACATGAGAACTTTGTTCTAATTAGAAAACTTTATTCAACATGAGAACTTTAGAAGAATTATTATTGCAATAAGTGAGAAGGGATATAGAGTCCTTTGATGAATTTTAATTCAAAGTTTGGCTCATATGATGTTGGAGTTGAATTATGTTGCAAGTTATTATTGGAAACACATAAGGATAAGTCAACCTGGAAAAATTGAAAACAATTAAGTTGCTACCTTTTCCTTATTGGTGTATACAGGCGACCTGGCCAGTTGAAACAAAACATGAAGTCATATCTGCTGTCAGATGGGTTTAATTTAGATGCATGTGACATTTACACATCCTTAAACAACTATGAGGTCATCTCAAATTCTATGCTTGCATATTGAAAGGGTTACCAAATTTGTGGCTTCATTTGTGCCTTTATGATTTGCTTTAGTAGGGATATAGTGAAGATGTCTAATTGATGAGTAAATAACTATACTGGATTTAATCACCAAAAAAAAAGAGAAAGAAAAAAGAAAACTATAATGGATTTAGATACTTGGTTATTTCATTGATGGGGATATAGTATAATGATTTGTGGTTTTTCCCTTGCAGGTGTGATTCTGCCTTTTTATCTGGTGTCACATTGATGTTATTTGCTTGCATTGTGTGGTTGAAACTGGTGTCTTATGCACATACAAACAGTGATTTGAGAGCACTTAGCAAATCAATTGAAAAGGTAACATTGAAGTTCTGTTTGTAAGTTTCTAGATAACCATTGCAGAATGTTGTTTTCTGTATAAATGCAAAATAATAGATTTAAGATGCGAGCATGTTGTTTATTATGTCATTATTTCCCCCCCCCCCCCCCCTTTAAAGTCCGGCATGATTAAACTTTAGTCTATGGTTCCTACACTACTAAAACATCATCATGTGCCAAAACACAATATTTATGTGATCTTTATTAGAATTACATTCAGCTTGCTTTCTCCAATATTCCTTGGGTATTGCTAAATGCTTTTGTACTAGAATAGTCTCTTGTTTTTGGTCGGTGATAGATAATTGTTTCCCTTATCCAATAATGTTCCCTGTGCTATAGGGAGAAGAACTGCCCAATAATTTGAATATAGAGTATTCTTATATTGTGAGCTTCAAGAGCTTGGCATACTTCATGGTTGCTCCTACATTGTGTTACCAGGTATTGGCACTTCTAAATGATATATCTATTTATTTTTTGGTACAGAGATTTTATCCATCTGTCGTATTTGCCTCATTTGACTTCACTTCTTGTGGATATTTGCGTCCACTGTTGTCTCAATGGAGTGGACAAATGGCACTGCTATAGCAACATATTTACTCCTATATCTTTGGCTTCAAATTTGTATAGGTTTTTCAGTAAGAAGTCTGTTCTGGTGTCACTTTTTATGTGCCACATCATGTACACCACATTTGTTTTATTTGCATTTTGCCTAGGGTTGTTAAGGTGGGTAAAAGTCTGGTGGGCCAAATCTAGCTTAATGTATTAATTAGTGTTATAATTATAGTGGTGAAAGCGTACCCTATCATTTTTGTACCTTAAGTTTAGAGGGTATTATACCTTTAAGAAAGAGGAACTTAGATAGGGAATACATCATTTATGTATAAGAGTATAAGAGAGGCTATTTTACATTTAAGCTCCTTTTACACGTGCATTTGACATGGTCCCACAGGACCAGTCATGTCACTCTTTGACATATCTCTATCAGCACAATGCTCTGGAAAACCCTTTCCTATCTATATATTCCCACCACTTGACTTAGGAAGGTAGAGGCACAGAGAGAGAGAGAGAGAGAGAGAGCGAAGGGGACACATCAGAGCATTATTCCATGGAGATACCCATTCTCCTCCATGAGCGCATAGCTAGTCTAAAGTCTCTTGTCTTCCTCACCTCCTTCACTATAGACTTCCTCTCCTTCTAACCTCAAGGCACAACTTCATCAGTAAAGAACCTTCACTGTTTCTGCTAGTCTAGAAGGTCCCAAGAAAGGGGGTTGAATTAGGGTTGGGCCTTTTAATTAAAAAATTATTATTTGAAATTCTTTTCAAATAAGGAATCACAAGTTTCTATTTTTCAGTGGCAAACCTTTCTTGAAAATACACATTTCAAAAAATAAGAACAATTTTTCACTTATGTAATGAAATGAGCTTAAGAACCTGAATAAATAAAACAAAGTGTTTTCAGGTTTCTATTTCACAGTAACTCATTGAATCAAGAAGTAAATGCTTAGGGATGAGAAAAATTAATACAACAGGATTTATAGAGGCTCAGACCATTGTGGTCTATGTCCTTTCCCCAAGCACACAAGGGAATTTTATTACACTGGGTAATCATGACCAATTACAATTTGGTAGTTCTTCACACAAGGCATAGTTCACTAGCTTTTATCGCCTTCAGAACCAAGCAACCTTAAGGGCTTGGCACAATTGCTTTTATAGCCTTTTATACCAGAGGCAATCTCTTAATACAAATGCTTTTACAGCCTTGTCACCAACCTAGCATCTTTACAAGCTTCTTAGCAACTCTAAATGCCTAAACATAGTATAACAAAGATTGCACAAAGTAGAAACCCGGCTTACTATGAGCATTTTTCAACAATTTGTTGAAAACTCAGTATGAAGAATAAATGCAAATAAGCTTGAACAATACAGAAGTGTGGCTAGTTATCACTCAGTTAATGTGCATTCTTCACTATCTTCTATCTTCCAGGGAGCTTTCTCAACTACAAATGATTGAACTTGGAATTGTTACTCAGCTCCTGCTTCATTAATGTGTGGATCTTCTTCAACGGCTAGTAATCTTCAACATTGAATGCTCAAGGCAGCTTTTTGTTCCTTCAACGCTCAATTCACCTACATTCAATGCTTGGAGCATTTTAAACCCCGCTTCTCTCTTCATTAATTGCAAGGTTAGAGCTGATAGGGATATAGAGAGAGAAGTGCCTGAAAGAGGAATGTTTCTGTATGTTTATATCTCTCTTTTCAGGTCCACATAAAATGGGTCTCTTGAAGAGAGAGAAACGGGAGGCAGACAGAGTAATGAAGTTTTTCTCATCACGCTGTCTGCCATCTTTTGTGTCCTGATGCTAATTTGAATGTTGTAGAGATTTGAGTTCCCGGGCCAAAGATGCAGATTCATTTCTTTCAAGCTTTTTTCGGGCGGCAACATCATTATGACATGAAAATCATGAATGGTCCAATTTCTTGTTTATTTAAACACATTGTCCCTAGTGTAAAATCATTAGTTTTGGTCATCAGCTCAGGGTAAGCTACTTTGGTGGCCTAATTGATCTTCTTAAATGTTTTAGCCCATACTGTAATAATATTCTTTGAAAATAATTTTCCAAATTCTTGATTAATTTAAATGAATGACATAATCAAAAAATCATTCAAGCCTTTGATCTGACAGTTTATGAGCCTGGAAACAAGGCCCAAGCAGAAAATGTGCCATTCACAGATAATTAAAATGCTAGGAATTGAATTCTCATCCAAGGTTAGTTGATCCTGAATATCTCAGTTTCTGTGTAAATTCTGATTACATAATTATTAGGATTTCTCTAAATGCCTCTTCCATCATTGCCTTCATTAGATGTATTCCAGTCTTTGGGAAGTATCTTTTTTACTTATTTCATTTTTTCTCTTTAACCGAAAATGTTGATGGTTGACCACTTGACCTACAGTTTTAAAAAACAAGATTTCACTTGAAATTACTAAGGGGCTCATACAAGCGAAGCATAAAACCAAAATGGAAAACCAAAGATTTTTAATGTGGTATAAGATACTATATTGCTTAAGTAAGGAATTCAAAGGAATGATAATTTCTAGTATGACCTATAGATCATAATAATAAAATTTTATATAAAATATAAAGGTTAAAATAGAACAATGTCATCAAAATATTCTCTTGTTAAGCCAATATCATCAACATATACAATTAAAATAACCAACTTCGATAATTTAATGAACAAATTATGGTCAGTTTGGCATTGAGGTACTCATAGCCTTTAACCATAGTGGTGAACCTTTCAAACTAGGCTTGAGAAGACTGTTTCAACCCATAAAGATTTTTTTTGGCAAAAAAAAAAAAAGAAGGGGGGGGGGGTAGCCTACAGTCTCTGTTGGAATTGTATTCAGCCTCAAGCTCTGGTGGTATCTCCCTATATGCGTCCTCATCATCACCATTCAGAAAAGCATTGTTCACATCTAGCTGGTGAAGAGGCTAGTCTAAGTTAGGCAGCTATGGAGAGCAGCACCCTTATTGTATTGAACTTTGCAATTGGAGCAAAAGTTTCTTAGAAATTGATGCTATAGGTTTGAGTGACCCACTTGGCAACACATCTGGCCTTGTGATGATTAATGCTACCATCGGGATTATGTTTGATTGTGAAAATCCACTTGCACCTTTCCAAGGTCTTGCTATGAGGTAGATCAACCACTTCTCAAGTTCCATTCTTCTTAAGAGCTTTTAAATCCCCTTGGATAGCATCTCCCCATTCTTGTTTCTCCCCTGCCTTGTAAACATTTTTAGGTAATTTTTGCATACCCACATGAGCAACAAAGGATTGTAAATTGGGAGATAATTTATCATAGAACACAAATTCCCAATGGGGTGCTGAGCACAAGATCTTGTTCCTTTTCTTAAGGCAATGGGAACATCCAACTCTTCTTGTCCTTTAGTACTTGGAATAGAGGAAGAACTTTGGTCATGCTGGGAGTACATTCTGTTCCTCTGTCTGCACTGCTGTACCTTGTTGATCAGCAACTTGGCCCTTTCTTTTCCTTGTATACACCATGACATCCTTCGATAAGTGACATTATGATAAGGTTTGGGATTGGTCTCAGATATGACGGTTTTATTGGTTGAAATGGGCTGAAAAACAGAAGGTTGGCAAGGCTGTTCAGTGTGAGAATTGGCCTTGGGTAGAGGACAAATATGGGCAGATTGTGTGGTGGCCTCAGGTAAAGGACAGGTTTCTTCAGGTTCAGTACTGAAAGATTCAGAGATTTGAGGTCCAAAATTGCACCTAAACAGCTATTGCCATTGATTGTAAGATATCTTCCCTGAATGGGTGTTTGGGAATAATAAGGCTGATTTTCAAAGAAGGTAGCGTTCATGGTGGTGTAGGTTTTGTTGTTATGGGGTAAATAGCACTTGTAGTCCTTTTGGGTTGGGGAATAACCAAAGATGCACTTGATATCCCTAGGATCAAGTTTGCCCTTCATGATCATTATGTATGAAAGAGTTACTACCAAAAACCCTTAAAGGTATATTAGACATAATAGGAGTAGTGGGAAAAGTTTCACATAGTTTCTAGTAGGGAGATTTGAAGTTTAAGGTTTGAGAAGGCATCCTGTTTATCAAATATGTAGCTGTTATAATTGCTTCTCCCCAATAGGCACATGAAATGTAAGAATAAGAGATTGGGATACTTCAAGAAGGTGCCTATTTTTCCTTTACACTACCCCAATTTTGCTATGGGGTATTGACACAGGAACTTTGATGTAAAATACCACAGTTATTCAAGTAAGGACCAAGGGTGGAATTGAAGAAATCTCTTGCACTATCAGACCTAAAAATTTTATTCTTTTTGGAACTGATTTTGAACAAAGTTGTGAAAGGTCTAGAAGGTTTTGATCACTTCAGTTTTATCTTTGAGAAGATATGCCTGCATTAAGTGAGCATGGTCATTGACCAAAGTAACAAGCTACCTAGCGCCATTTAAACTCTTAACATTTGTTGGACCCCAAATATCATTGTGGGTAACGTCAAAGGGCTTGGTTGGTTGGTGAATGTGAGAAGGATAAGCATTTCATAGGTGTTTGGAAATTGGACGGATTTCACACTGAACTTGAAAAACTTGAAGAGAACTTTTATCCATCAAATGAGGGAACATTTATTTCATGTAATGAGGACTTGGGTGGCTTAATCTATAACGCCACAAGAGCAAATTATTTTCAAATGAAAGGTAAGTAGTCATAGCAGTTTTATTCCTCTTCTTGACTCTAGGAAAGTAATATAAGTCACCATACTCCTTATCATTGCCAATCATCTTTCTTGATTCCAAGTCCTGAAATTGACATTCATCAGAGTAGAAATTGCTAACACATTTTAAGTCCTTTGCAAGCTTACTAATGGAAAGTAAATTGCAAGCCAATTTAGGTACAAGTAGCACATATTTCAATAACAAGTCATCAAATAATTTTACTTCACCAATTCCACTTAGTTCAGACAAAGTTCCATCAGCAATCCTAACAAATAATTTTTTGGAACATGGAACAAGATTTTCCAGAAGAGGGATGTTAACAGTCATATGGTCGGAAGCCTCTGAGTGAACAATCCATGTGTTTTTCTATGGGACTTGGGTGTTTAAAGCCATCAAAGTATTACCTTTTTGTGCAACCACCCCAATACCAATGGTTTTATTTGCATTGAGCTCCTGTTTGCCAAACATTTGTTGCAGCAACTCAAGCTGCTCCTTGCTGACCAGATTGGACTTGGTTTTGACTTTGAGGCTTTCCTCACTTGTCACCATCAAGCCACGGGTGTCCTTCTGGTGCTTTGGTTTCCAATTGCTTGGTTTTCCATAAAGTTCCATGCAGCCTGTTTTGTGACAATGATCACAAAATAGTTTTCCTTGCTTTCGGGGCTTGGGATCATTAATTCTTGTGCTATGGATCATTAGTGCAGAACCTTCAGAACAGAGTTGAGGGGGTTGTGTGCCAAGTGTGAGTTTCCTACTCTCCTCATGTTTCACCATAGAAAAACTTCCCTCAAAGTTGTTAGAATTTGAGCACCCACTATTCTACCTCTTATTTCATCAAATGTGGAATTAAGGCCAAGTAGGAATTCGTAAGGCCTTCTCTCAACCAATTTTTTTTTAATAGTATTCTGCATCAGAGGAACACAACCAGTTGTGAGTCTCAGATAGGTCCTGTTGCTGCCAATAACAACAGAGGGCATTGTAATAGTCTGTGACAGTGAGCTCTCCTTGCCTAAGGTCATGAATCAAGCCTTCCACCTGAAATAGAACAGCTGTGTTTTCTTGGAAGGAGTAAGCCTCGTGCATGGCCTCCTATATTTCCTTGGCCGTTTTGCATAGGAGATAGTTTTTCCCCATCTTAGTTGTCATGGAGTTAACCAGCCATGACATCAACATATTTTTTTCAGCTACCCATTATTTGTACTTCAGATCTGACGTAGGTGGTTGGGCAGCTTCTTCGATGAGATATTCCTCCTTCCCTTGGCCCCTCCTAATCATGGGGGCACTTTGCAACCATTCCAAGTAGTTGTTTCCCTTGAAGTGGTGGCTAGTAATCAACACATGAGTGGGTTCTGCAAATACTGGGGCAGCCATTGTGGTGCCACGGCTAGGTTGTTAGGATGGGCCTGAGGACTCAAAAGATGAGCCTTGGGTATTGGCGCTAGGAGTGTTTATTGGCCTGTTAGGCCTAAGGGTCGAGATGGACTAGGCCAAAAATGTAAGTAGGTAGAATTTAAAAAAAAACTATATTGGGTCGGGTTGGCCAATGAGTAAAAACATGTTCTGCCTAACTCAACCCGGGAGTTACTTTGTTTGTTTGTTGTTTTTCTTTTCTAGTTATCAATGTTTTATCATACCTTTCTTTATTCTTATTTCATCCACCTCTTTTTGCAAGCTGCAGCTTTTTATTACTTATCTAAACTCTCATTGCTTTTTAATTGTTTTTGTGACGTACATATTTATTGACATTTCTTTTATTGAACAATGAAAATACACATATTTATCTAAGGCTAATTATACTAGTGTAGTTTGTGTTTTTCTTGATAATATTGAATTATTTTTTTATTAAAATTATTTTACTGATGAAAACATGAGGGCTCCAAAAGCACATTATTTTGAAATCTATGCCTATAAATTTGCAAAAAGATATTTTTACATTGCAAGTATTAGTTCATAAGAAGAGGAAAAAAAAATTAGCTCAAGTGCCCTTAACCCGTCTTAACCTAACATAAAACTAGACTTATTCGGTTGGACAAGGTAGGGTCATGGGCATAAAAACAACCTTGATGTCTTAATTAAGCTAGGCATCGGGCTTACTAAATATTTGGTCTTGTCGGGTCCATGAACAGCACTAATTGGTGCTGGAGGCTCTAATACCATGAAGAATTCTGAAATGGAGAATTCAGAATTTGCTAGTCTGATTCATCTTATTTCTACAATGTTCTTTCAAGTACATAAATAGTGGGGATGGTTACAACCAAAATCCATCCAATCTCACAAAGGCAGCAATCAGAACAAATGAATAATAAGATCTCCTAATCAGTGAGATACAAGGGAAATAGATCAGGAAAGTTTATTGTTGGACACAGTAAATATTCAAACATAAAAAGCATGTGCTGTAAAGGAAATAAAAACAGATGCTCTCCAACAACAACCTATCCCTAAACATCATGTAAACTCAAAAAAGAAAAAAAGACCCAAAAAAAAAAGAAAAAGAAAAGCAAAACAAGTTGATTAAACCTTCAAATGAAATTTACATATCAAATTTAATGAAATAATTCTTCTATAAGGTCTTCCTCACAAGTTTTACTGAAACCCTCTAAGCCTTTACTCTCATAACAATGAGTTTCAGGTTTTGGTACCCAAGACCATCAGTCTGGCAGTTTTGTTATAAGAAAAAAAGACCATCAAAAGGGTCAAAACGGAGCCCAAAGTTGGCACATTTTATATAACCAGAATTTGACCTCCTTCGTTTCATTTGTGACACTCATTTCTTTGACATGCCTTTAGACAGCCTAACAGCAAAATTCCAAAAGTGACTCTGTAGCATTATTACCTACCTGTAGCAGTTCCACCTTTCATTTAACTAGTTTCTAGCTCAAATTCTGTTTCTTATGTAATAGTCAATCCCACAATCATTATAAAGGGGAGAAAAAGCAGACCTGCTGCCTGGTTGCATTCTGTCTTGTTTCTTATTGTCTGACATGACATATATATATATATATATATAGAAGGACTGATCTGCTGACCTGGTTGCATTGCATTCTATAAATATAGTAGGGCTGGCTTGGGGATTGATTGACCCTAGCAGTCGAGGTTCACTTAAAAGGACCTAGTGTGACATGACTCCTTGATGTGAACACTATTGGAATTAATGAATAGTGTGAATGCTAGCTGTATATAAGTTGTATTCTGACTATGATATGACTGTAATTGGGGCCATAACTATGGCTGTAATATCTTAGTAATTACTATAGTTTAATGACTTCATTGGTACCATTTACCCATAAATACAAGGTGACATGTGGATCAATTTGATCAGTTTTCATTGACTACATTTCCGCTAAAAGGGTTCTCTCCATATATATATATATATATGTATATATATATATATATATATATATCTCATTTCTCAAAAATAAATAAATTATACCATTTCTGGTGCCTTTTGAAAGTACTAAGTTTGTCTTTTCTTATTTTAGTGGTTGTCCTTATAAAAAATAAAAATTACAGTTATACTACAATGAGTTACAACTTACCTGTAGAGCAATTTGCTCTTGATACTTTCTTTTAATCAGTAAATTTCTGCTGTTGACTTGTTTCTGCATTTGTCTATGCTAATGCAACTGCATATGAATTGCGTTTGTCAATCATTTTTGTTATGGGAGTTAAAGTTCTAATGTTATTTTTACTCACATATACATTCCACTCTATTATCTCCAATGCAATGCATTGCTGTTATAGCCAAGCTATCCTCGCACACCTTCTGTTCGAAAGAGTTGGGTGTTTCGTCAAGTTGTTAAGCTGATAATATTTACAGGAGTCATGGGATTTATAATAGAACAGGTAAGCAGTAATTGTTTGTAAATTTGGTGTTCTATTCTACATCCTTTTTTCTCTAGTTTTTTTTTCTGTAATTCTAAAAATATTCTGAAATTGGTTTGATGATATAATTTTGCAGTATATTAATCCCATTGTCCAGAATTCTCAACATCCTTTGAAGGGAAACCTTCTATATGCCATCGAGAGAGTTCTGAAGCTTTCTGTTCCAAATTTATACGTGTGGCTCTGCATGTTCTACTGCTTTTTTCACCTTTGGTGTGTATTCTGTCTTTGTTCTCGTCTAAATGTATGTACTTTCTCACATAATTTTAGTATGGTTGTCTTCACTCCCCATATTTTGAAGGATTGTAGTTTATAGTCTTTTCTTCAATGTTTTCATTGTAGAGGCAGCAGCACTAGCAGTTAAGAAAACTTGACTTCTGTGCTCTAGCAATTCTCACATGACCATGTTAAGTGTGTGCAACTTACTGATCCATTAAGCTTTTCTCTGAAATTTAATATGATATGCACCATCCTACTCACCCCTTAGAATAATTGCTGCATTGATGGGAAAATCTAGCTGGTTCAAATTTTTGCATGTTGATACCATGTTGTCTGAAATATATGCTCCTTAACATGTAAAATTAATTATGTGGCATCTATTTAGTGCACCATCCATGATTTCTTTAATTGATTCTCAGAAGGATATCCAAAGAGATTGGAGAGACTTATTTTGGCAATGAGTTTGTATGTTATTGCCATGTGGATATCTTATCCTCCTCTAACATGTACCCCTTGTTTCTCCTTTGTCAATTTCTTCTTGTATAAAATAATAATAATTTAGGTCTATTTTTGTATGCACAAATACTTGTGTATTTGTCTTACTTGTCGATGTTAAAAGTATGCCTCAGCTTTGATTTGTTTTGGAGACATTTTATGCTTAGGGGTAGTGTTGCAATGCAGGTTAAATATACTTGCAGAGCTTCTTCGCTTTGGTGATCGTGAATTCTACAAAGATTGGTGGAATGCCCAAACTGTTGAAGAAGTAGGTTCTTAGTCATGGAATATTCCTTGGTTGTTTATTTGCAAACTCATTCCTGAAGGGAATTTGACTTATTTGTCTTTATTTCATGAATTTGTGCTGCTGCTGTCATCAGTATTGGAGAATGTGGAATATGGTATGCTTCTTTGTTCGTAAATAATTTTAAAGACCTAGTTGGATAGTAGTTATGTATTTTCTTTCTTGGGGCTGGGACAAAAGGTCGATTCATTTCTTTATATTTTTTTGCACGTTAAGCCTAATAGATTCTAACTCCAACTCATTTGAGTTTAACTAATCTAATTTGATCTTGAAAATTTTACATTTCTAAATCTTTTTATGTTCATTTAAATTCTTATGAATTTTGAAAAATTGTTTCTGAGTCTCTCTTCTAGTCACATGGTGATTATAGAGTAAATTAAGATTTTGGTCCCACACACAATCTCAATTAAGTCTCTTAATTCATTTTTATTTATTGACAATAAAAAAAATATTATCTTGCATTAAAATTAGTGGTAAATATTGATAAGTTTTTCTTTCCCACTAAAGGGACCATTGTAGACTACGAAAAAAGAACAACTTACTTGATTAATCCATTACTGTAAACACACACATACATCTATTTATTTAATTTATATTTAGATATATGTTATTCAATAAGTAAAAACATTGAAGTCATACTTTCCCAATTTTGGTTAAAGTACGTGTTTATTCAATCCTTTGTTGGATAATGCTAAAACAGTGAGATAATAAGTTAATAACTATGCCAACAGGGTCAATGGTTGGCAACTTTATTGAAGGCTTTGTTAACAATAAAATTAAGAAGGAGAAGTTAAGCTTCGAACCATCTACCACTTAATGAAAGGTTCTAAAACCATTATAATGCATATCAGCAGTTATTATTTAGTGTTGTTCTAAGCCACTACCATATAACTGAGGGAATTCTTTCTGATCACAGCCTGTGCACAAATGGTTGGTCCGCCATTTATATTTTCCATGCTTAAGGAATGGTATACCCAAGGTAATCAGTTATTCTCCAGTCGAAGTCTGAACTTTGGTTGCAAACACATTTTTGTTTGTATGAAAAGTTTTTCTTTGAGATATTGTCAGTCTGTGTTCACCATCTCAGGCTGTCTTAACATGTTTATTTTGAATATTATCAAATTGAAATGGATATTATATTTTTATAAAATATTGTATGATATGTCTTTTGATGGGACTGATTGTATTTTTGATATGTTTGAAGAATTAATTGTTAACAAAGTATGGGTAATATTCTCGAATCATATTGAATGAGAAAATGTTTTCACTGTTTAAACCAAACAGAAAAGAAAAATAAACAAATTCCAATAATATTCTCAGCTGATCATATTTCACATGGTTAAACAAGCATGGGAGAGGAGCTGAATTAATTTTTTTCCTTCCTTCAACAACCTTGTTGCCATCTTTTACCCAGACTTTTTTTCCCCAGTTATTTGTTATTAATGGAATTGTTTCTCATTGGCTGATATTTGAATCTTGTCTTGTATAACATAGATGTGTTGCTTTTTCTGATTTCTAAGTATATCGTAAATGATATATCATCAATATTGTCCAGGGTGTTGCTGTTCTAATTTCATTTCTGGTATCTGCTGTGTTTCATGAGGTATGTGGTTCATCTCTCTCTCCCTCTCTCTCTCTCTGCCTTTATCTGCTGTGTTCCATGAGGTATGTGGTTCATCTCTCTCTCTCTCTCTCCCTCCCTCTTTGGCCAATATGTTGTGAAGGCTATTCTGCTTGTCTAGGTGATGCATTGTTAAAAGTTGGGGAGAGCTTGCGCTGCTTTACTACTGTAGTTTTCCCCCTTTTTTCCTAGCAGGGTGAGGGGGAAGAGGATTGGAATTACAGAGAAAGTTGTGATTCTAATGGAGACCGAGGTAGTATGAAATACTAAAATCCCCTATTAAATACTATGGGATACTTGGTGGGTACTTAAGTAGGATGACTCTCCCATCTCCATAGCTAACTTTTGAGAGTTTCTTACTTTGCTTGGGTGCCCATCAATTGATATCAAAATTAATGGTCAACGATTCTGGAAAGAGCTGCCTGTGGAGGGTTCTAACCATGGTAATTAAAATCGGATTGGACCGGCCAATTCAACTGGTAAACCGGTGAACCGGACCATGGTCCGGTCTGGAGAAGCCTAGAAACTGCTAGTCTCAAGAACTCATCAATGCCGGTCAAAAACTGGGGTTGAACAGCCGATTTTCGTTGGGAACCATTATTTCCTTTGTTGGTTGAACCGGTTTATGGTACATTTCATGTTATGCGTCCTGTTACCTCATGGCCTTCACAAAAGGATTATTGCCGCTTCACCTGCAAGTGCTTGTCATTAGAGATATGCAAACTTATATATAGATATATACACATATTTATATGCAAACCAAAAGAATGCAACACGTAGATCCAACCCTGTCCCTTAGGCTTTTCACAAAGGATTATCGCCGCTTCACTTGCAAGTGTCTGTCATTATATGTGCGCAAAATTATATATATATATATATATATATATACACACACACACATTAATCATTCCTGCCAAAACAATGCAACTGTGGATTGAACCCTTGATCATGTGAAATGAAAGGAATGTTATGATCAAGTCTACTATATCAAGTATGTGATAATGATACCAAATTTTTATATAAATATACTCATAAAATAATATTAAAATTATATGATATATATAATTATATATATTTATTACTACTTGTTGGACCATGTTTTAATTATGATTGAACTACTAAACCTTGAACTAGTATCTTTATCAATTCAATGACCAGTCCGGTTTTAAAAACATTGGTTCTGACTGGTAGAAGGCCAAGTGAAGTGTCACAGAGGTCGGTTTACCAAAGGCTGCCAATTGATGGAAACCAAGGTAGTATAAGATGCCAAAGTCCAACATTGAGTGATATGATGCTCAGCGGAGTACTTAATTAGGGTGATTCTCCCATCTTAATAGTTAGGTTTTAGGGGAAGGTTTTTTACCTTCTTGGTGTGCCTATGAGATTCATTAGTTAGAAATGACCACATGACATTACTTATTAATTTTCTTTGATCTGTCCGTACCTCACATGGGCTTATCTAGCAACACCAACACCTCAAGTACCTTATAGCATGTAAACCAGGATCATGTAGATGATAAAGCTGCTGACCTATGTCTTGGATGGATTATATATCCTACTTTCTACTTTCAATTTCTTCATTTTCTGTTGTATTTTTTATATGCATTGGATTTGGCTGCAAAATTGAAGACACTATCTAAGTAGAAAAGGTATTTGGAGAGAGAGAGAATCAAAAAAAAAAAAAAAAAGAGGAAATGGTAGATTTCATGCCATGAGGAGTGATAAGAGGACAAACTCATCTTGCAATATTTTGGCTGCTAAATAGCCATCTGTTTGACGTCAGTAGAAGTTTGTTATTGTCATTTGGTCATAATATTGGCACCAAAACTACGGATGGTGTTTATCAACATAATCACATACAAACGTGTTCGAGTCATTTTCCTGTGCATGTCTTGATTCCTTTTTTATGAAGTCTAGTTGCCCTTCCTCCCAAATGAAGTATTTATGCAGATATTATTTTATCAATTCTGCTCATGATTACTTTTTCATCTAAGTGCAGCTATGCATTGCTGTTCCCTGTCACATATTTAAGTTGTGGGCTTTTATGGGAATCATGTTTCAGGTAAACAAGCACACTGTAATATTCTCTTTCTGTCCACAGCATCCCCCCTGCCCCTTTCTTCTCCTGGAAAGAAAAAGATGATGAAGTCATTTCAATTTCTGTTCTTTCATGGCCGAAAGAAAAGAAGCTTTCTTCTCTCTACTATTGAATTTGTTGTAGCTTACTTGTTCTTAATGGTTATGATGTCATCTGTATTTTAGGTTCACTTGACCCTATGATGCCACATTTGGTATGTGACTTTGAAGATTCTATGGAATTCCAAGTTAAAAAAAAAAAAGAAAATATCTATTATGCCGTTGTAAATATTACTCAATAATACATTTTTTATTACTATTTTTAAAGAAATGACACGAGTGTCATTTTTTATCTCACTATGTTTTTTCCCCCCCTCTCTTTTCCATTACCTCAGTCTCCCTTCCCACATATCAAATGTAACCTAATGGCAATTGTGTTTCTCGTTTTCTAGGTTCCTTTGGTCTTGATCACTAATTACCTGCAACATAAGTTTACAAACTCAATGGTACGTCTCAGTTTCCTGTTTAATCATGTTGGTCTACTCATATTATAGGCACACATATGCGTAACTTACGTATTGTCAACTTGATTCATTGCATTTTTGTATTGTTTTCTTCATGCCAGGTTGGAAATATGGTATTTTGGTTCATATTCAGTATTCTTGGTCAACCTATGTGCGTGCTGTTATACTACCATGACTTGATGAACAGGAATAGGGGAATTGACTAAGCTAGCATTGCATGCACGTGGATGATGAGTTTTTCACTTCATAGAGTAAAATTGTATATCTTTGGCCCTCTTCTGTTATCCATTGGCAATGTCATTGCTCTGGGCTCTACGTAATTTGAAGCTTCTTTGAGGTTATCGAATCTTTGATCTACGCAGCATTTCTTCTGAACTCAATTGCTCTGGCACTTTTCCCTATATGTAAGTGAGCAATTTTGAAAGCAATGAACAGGACCAAAGTAGCTGTGTAACTGGTTTTCATTCATCACTCGCGGGAAAGTTGTAAATGTTTTAGGTTCAATATATTTGATTTTTGATGGTCTGGAAATTCTCCTGATAAATAAATAATGACGACATTTTATATGACATTTTCTGTATTACTGCATCAGTATGCTGCGTGGAAGATACCTTTTACCTTCTTTACAGTGTAAATCATACATACAAACTACGAGGTAAATTTATTGTAGGGAAGTTTAGCCTCATGAAAAGTTGAGTATTTTCATCCATGATTCATTTTTATTTTTACAATTATTTTTATTTTTCTAAAATGTGTAATATCTTATTTGACAAGTGGTATTCTCTGTACATAGCTTATAGTGTAAGGGTAGAAATACCCAACGTCTTAGGAGATTGAGTTTTTCATAGCAACCCTTTATGTTGCATTTGGATTGTGTAATTTAGAATTTCATGGAATTTAAAATGCAAAAAATTCAAATTGTTACATTTTGAATTCTTTGCGTTTTAAATTCCTTGCATGGATAATGATAGTATTTATAAAATTCGTTAGGTGTGACTATATATATATATATATATATATATCTCAATGCTACCTTCCTCAATTTTAGTAAAACATAGTTAATTCTATCAACAATGCCGAACTTATTTAATAACTGTAGGGATAATAACTCAGAAATTAGAGAATCTTCAAAATTAATAAGAGTTAATAAAAACAATATATTAGGAGTGGTTAATCAACAAGAAATTATTGTTGAAGATTATTCAAGATTTCAAAATTGAAAATTACCATTAATCAATAGTGAAGAAAATTTTGAAAAACTGTTAGATTTACCTTTAATTTTACTCAAAAATGGATAATTAAAACAATAAAATAGGATGTAGAAGTCAGCAAAAACTATGAATCAATACTTCTTTATCACTACAAACTTTTAGGAAAATTTAAGAAAAAATAATAATTTCTTCACATAAGAATGGTTCAAGTGGTAGCCAAATATTTGTTTAGAGTAGGAATAAACTCTCTAGTCTCTAGTGCTCTTAGCATTAAGAGACCCAGTGTATCAAAAAAAATAAGAGACCCAAACAAAAACAAAAAGAGATTATCTCAAAAGTTTAATAACAATTTTATAGTCAAATCTACATAATGACTTAGTTTATTTCAATTGTTATCCCAATTATAATATCAAGTTAGCAAATGTACCAGCTAATAAGGTTTTAATTCTTGATATTTGAACAAATAATAATCAATGGATAGAAGGAACCTCCTTTATAGAGTTATGTTTAACGTAGCAAATTTCTCAACAGCATTTGACCCAATTAGATTTTCACCAAGAAATGAAACCATAATTGAGGAAACCAATTCAACCCACTTTGCTGTTATGACACCAAGGAGACTCCTATATCATGAGATCTCATTTTCTCAATCATGACAATTCCTAAATGCTGCACCACCAATAACTCATCAAGTGATATTGGAACCTCCTCTATAGAATTATGTTTAACGTAGCAAATTTCTGAACCGCATTTGACTTAATTAGGTTTTCACCAAGAAATGAAACCATAATTATGGAAACCAATTCAACCCACTTTGCTATTATAACACCAAGGAGACTCCTGCATCATGAGATGTCAATTTCTCAATCATGGCAATTCCTAAATGTTGCACCACCAATAACTTATCAAGTCACCAATATTAGTGAATTTACTCAAACCTCTAATGGAAGAGTAAATTTAATAAGGGAGAGTCCAATGCCATTACTAAATAAAACTCTTTTGTCAAATTCAAGTTTTAAGACTATTAGAACCATAGAACCTTCGAGAAAGTTAGTAAGCTCATTAGAATTAACCACCATGAGAAGTGAACTTAAGGGAGTAAATTTTGAACCAACCATAACTCAACCCATTTATTAGCAAGAGCTTAATTTAGAAACACAATCTTAGCTAGATCAAAAATTCCAAAACTCATCTACTAAATCTCAATTTATGATGATGAAGAAAGAAAAATTTTCAATTAATAAAGAATTACTAAGAAAGGAATTTATGTTGAAAATACAAGAAAAGAAAGAAAGTGCTTTTTCTCAACCTTTTTAGAAAAAGAGAAAGAGAAAATTAAGTAACAATGGTATTAAGAAATGATACAACTTAGGGAAAATGTATATTTCTTCTAATGGCTATCAATGTATAACTTTAATAATCAAATATTTAACCAATTTTTAGAAAACCATCCAAATATCAATGCTACCAACAAAATTACTCAAAATTGGACCACTTGTAGCAATAATTGTATTACCTCAACACATCCACCCTTAGAAAAAAAAATTTAATATAAGAGATTATGAGATAATAGTTTCGCCTTTTAAGATAGATCCTTCAAATTTATAACAAACGGTTACAAAAAAGACATACAAAACATTTAGAGACAAAATGATTATACCAATCAAGTACTGCATATTGTAGCAAAACAATTAGATCAAATAAAGTTTAATTTAAAAAATAAACCTTTAGATATGATTACGGTCTCTCAACAGGTTAATATTTAAAAACTAATCTTTAAGTATGAATCTTTTTCCCTAGGAGAAGAAAATAAATTTAATTATGAAGAAATTGATAAATTATTAGATAAGTTGACAATCAAGCCAAGAAATATAAGTACAATTGAATAAGTTGAATAACGATTTTATGAGCCAAAACCATTTATTAGTAAGATGAAATCAATAAAAAAATTATTACCCAAGACCTTTCTTAGACCTTCAATATGAACAAAGGAATACATTGAGTGTTATAAGTTTTGAAGAAAATAGTATTCATGAATGGAATATTGGCAAAAAAAGTGAACATGTAATTATAAATACTATTCAAGAGATGACAAAGGCCATCTCTATTTATTAAAAACCAAATTCTGAATAAAATGTTTTAAGCCAATTACCACTGTATTCATAGGATCACTCCATAGATGGTGGGATAATATGATAACTCTATAACAAAAAATAATCATTAATCAATCTATTAAGATCGAATAAGATGGTCAAAGACAATCAAAACAAGTAAGTGATTACATAATACAACTACTTTACACCATAGCTAAGCAATTTGTAGAAGATCCTACCTAATGCCAAGATAGACAATTTATTATCCTTATTAATCTAATTTGTCCTAATTTATCTGATTTTAAATGATATAAAGACAATTTTATTTTGAAAGTCTATCTTAAGCCTAATGGAAATGCAAATTTTTGGAAAGAAAGAAAGATTTATATCTAAACTTTTAAAACTATTTACAAAAAAGGTTAGAAATGAAATTAAGGCAAATAATAATGTGACAATTCTTTACGAAAATATTATCTATGGATGATTAATCAATGTAATAAACATTGTAGGATTAAGACCATATAAGAACCTTAAATTATTGAAAAAATTACATTATGAGAAATAGTTAAAAAGAAAGGAATTTCTTTGATCACTACGATTTTAAGAAAATTATTGCTCTTTCAAGACAAGTTAAGAAAAATTCAAAAAAGAATACTTATGCTAAAAAATATAAACCATTAAATAGACTTTATTCAAAGAAATACTATTCCAAAAAAATCCAAAAAATTATGACAAAGATTTTAAACAAAACTTTAGAAAAAGAACTTATAGAAATAAATAATCCAAAAAAGAAATAATTTGTTATAAATGTGGGAAATTTGGACATAATTCAAATAAATTTACTATATAGGGAAAAATAATTAGGCAATTAAACCTAATTGAAGAATTAAAAAAAATTAATGAAAATAATGATAAATGAATATTTTTTCTCTAAAGAAGAGGAAGATGCTTTAGAAGAAGAAGAACATGTTTATGCAATACAAGAAGAAACCTCTAAGAATGAGACATTAATTCAAGAAAAGAAGAAGACACTTGTCAAAATCCCTGTGTTTGTGAAAATTGTGTAAAATCCATTAATACTATAAGTAAATAAAATATTAAGGTATTAATGGAAGTAATATAAAAGATTGAAGATTTAGAAATGAAAGTAAGTATTTACTCAAATTAAAAGAAATCTTGAAAGAAAATGAAAAGCCAATCACATGGAACTTGTAACAATTAATGATATTTATCAAAGAATTAGAAAAGAAAAACAGCCCATCACCATATTTAATTTTCAACAAGAAATCAAAACCATTAAAGAAGAAATAAGAGAACTTAAGGAAACTAAGTTAGAACAAGATTTAGAAATATTACAATTAAAAGCAAAACTATAAAATCATATTCAAACAAATGCTGATTTACTTTAGGAAGATGTTAACCAATAAATACCTAGAGAAATAAATGAAGAAAATTTTATCAATTGAATTCAAAACAACTTACCAAAAGTGGTACTATCAAACAAAATTAGTAGTTAACAAAAAATTTCACAAAATTATAGTCACCCTTGTAGATTCAGAATTTAGCATGGATTGCATACAAAAAGAATTAATTCTTACCAATTATTATAAAAAACTTTAGAAAAGCTATCAGTAGCCAATAATTCGAAAATGAAAATAGATTATAAACTATATAATACTTATATATGCAATCAAAGGATATGCTTTAATAATGTATTTATGTTTGTTAAAATTAAATGAAGCAATAATATTAGTAACCTTTTTTATAGTAGATTATTCTTTTTAAGGTTATCCTTAAAAGTATTTCCTCAAAAAATTATAATAGAAAAATATGTTTCCAATGGATAAAGCTGTTGATTACTAAAGAAATTAAATTATTGCAATAAGACTCAATTTTTGCAATAAACATTATAAAAAGAAAATGACAACAAATTAATTTTCTCAATAAAGAAATTTATTATAAAAGAATGGTGGAATGATTGAGTTATTCAAAAATTTAACAAAGAATACGAACTTTAAAAGAAAAATTTAAGCAAGAAATATGTGAAGGTCACCAAATGCATTTTGGAATAGAAAGAAACATGAGGTTGATTTGCCTTATAGAAAAAACTTTAAAGAATCAATTATCCTTATGTAAAAAGGAAATTCAAAATTTATTAGATAAAAATTCAATTAGACTAAATAAGTCATCGTGGAATTGTGCAGTTTTTTATGTTCAAAACCATGTTGAAATAGAAAGAGAAACTTTAATATTAGTAATTAATTATAAACCCTTAAATATAGCTTTAAAATGGATTAGATATCCACTACCCAATAAGGGAGATTCAATAGATAGATTCTTAGGTTCATCAATTTATTCAAAATTTGATATGAAATTTGGTTATTATCTAATTCAAATTAAAGAAAAAGTTAGGTACAAAATGGCCTTTTTAGTGCCTTTTGGATATTATAAATGGAATGTTCATCTTTTTGAATTAAAAAATGCTCCATTCGAATTTCAGAATATCATGAATGACATATTTAATTCTTATATAAAATTTACTTTGGTATATATTGATGATGTGTTGGTTTATTATTCAAACTCAATAGAATAACATTTTAATTATTTAGAACAATTCTTTAAGATAATCAAAGAAAATGGTTTCCTAGTATCAACACCAAAGATGAAATCGTTTCAAACAAAAATCAAATTCATAAGGTTTGAAATTCATGAAGGGACAATTAGTCTAATAAGTAGAGTTATATAATTTAGTAATAAATTTTCTAATGAAATGATGAATTCAAATCAACTTCAAAGATTCTTAGAATGCCTTAATTATGTCTCAAACTTCATCCCAAACCTTAGAATTATATGCAAAACTTTGTTCACAAGACTTAAGGAAAATCCACCAATCTAGAATAAAGTAATGACTAAGGTAGTTAGTCTTTAAAATCCCAAGTTAAGATCCTCCCTCGCTTGGGCATTCCTGACCGAATAGCCTTTAAGATTGTAGAAACCAATGCTTTGAAATTAAGTTTCATTGGTATATTAAGACAAAAGATTGATGAGAAAGAACAAGTCATGAGATACCATTCTGGATCTTAGGTGAAAGCCTAGCAAAAGTACAGTACTATTAAAAAAGAAATTTTATCTACAATATTATGCATTGCAAAATTTTAAGATAATTTGACTAAAAAAAACTTCTTTTAAGAGTTGATTGCAAAGTAGACAAAGCTATTTTACAAAAGAATATAAAAAATCTTATTTCAAAATAGATTTTTATCAAATGGTAAGCTATTTTTAAGTTGCTTTGATTTCAACATTGAATTTTATCAATGGAGATAAAAACTCCCATCGTGATTTTCTTATTAAAAAAGTTCTTATAAGGACAAAGATATGTAATAGATGTGGAAAAACCCCATAAAAAATTATACAAAAGGCGGTTACTTCAAAAAAGCTATTGTCAGCAAATTATTCGACAATACCTTCATCATCAAATTACCCAAATAATACCTTTACCATTACCAATCATTGTCTCCTCTCCTTCTTCATCAATTAGACTAACACGAAATACTCAGACCTTTAAATAGACCCTTAGTTGACAACCCTCATCTTCTTAAGATTTCAATCCCAATTGTGTTGAAAAGGGAATTTATATTCTGTTATTTTTTTTTAGAAAAACACCATACCAACAAAAACCCCTTTGAAATTGCCAAGATGATTATACCAAAATTATCCAATGGACAAATTCACTTTTTTATTCCAATAGAATTTAAGAAAATTAGAGTGTTTTAAGAATTGATTTTGATAGATTCTGAGTCTGTCAATATTACTCAAAAAACGAATCCTTAAGGCAACAATTATTTTTAAGACCAACTTACTCAAATATTAAGTTTAGAAAAATGGAAACAACATCCATTTATTTAGAGGAATTTTTCAATTCAATTTGAGTTATCATCTTTTAATTATATAGATTACCAACATGCTTGGTACAATTTCTTTTATTGCAGAAATTTTAGACACTCATGATTCATTTGGTTCCATCGACATTGTCCTAGAAATCTCTGAACTTGCAAAATGGTTCCATTTTTTGGGACCAATTCAAAAGATCTTACCTTAAGAAATCTTAGAAGCCTATGATTTATTTAAAATTCATACCAATTATCCACTAGAAATTTAGCCTCTAATATTCTTTGCTTATTTCAAAGTCTCATGGATTGTTTCATGGAATTATTTTGTTAAGTCAAGAGTATTACTCAAGAATCTCAATTACATAGTTAGGACTATCAAGGTCAAGTGTGCTAGCCTAAATACGGTTATGATTATTATACTATTAAAATAGTCCATAAATAGCTTACTTAACATACTCAGCTCTCCATCAAAGAACTTGACAATTCCCCTTTTCTTAAATCAAAGACCCAGATTTTAGCACAACTAGTCTCAGTTTCTTCTCTTAAAGAGTTTTTGCAGAAGTTAAAAGAGGTTTTATCCCAAACTCATTCAAAGAAAGACAGCTTCAGTTGCACTTCTCAAAATAAAGACAATTGTTATGGAATTAATATCAAAGATAAACTTAATAACAATGAAGAATTCAACAATTAATCAACAAGGTTATTTGGATGGGTTGCCTTTTGGAGTTATTCAATAGGTGGCTATTTTGTTGAAGAAATTCTTGATAGCCTTATGAAAAGGAAAGAGTCCTCTCTAAAATTATTCCAAAGAGCAGGAATCTACTTTTAATACAAGCAATTTTCTAGACAAGGAATCTTGCTAGCTTTAGTAAAAGTCCTTTAGTAACGTAATGTTATGTTTCACATGGGCTATACTATGCGAATTTAAAATCTTTTGAATTCCACTAATTTAATCTATATATAGTTAGAAATTTAGTTGTAAGGGCATCGAGCATTTTGTCATCTCCAAAACTTTCTTGTTCTATTTTCACTCTTTGCTCTTTGATTTCGGTTTGTATCTTTCTTATTCCAACAGTCTATAAGTACTTATGATTATATCTTATAATTATATCTATAAAATTTTGTATCATTTCTCATATTTTCTCCTTATTATACTATTTTGACAACTGTTTTCATTATATGTTATTATTCTATCAATCCCCTTGTATTGCGGTATCAAAGCCATTAGACAAGAAGCTATAAATTGTCAAAATCTCCTAAGAGCGTTCTCACAGTGTGACATGTGACAAAGTATTGAGTCTTGGCTCTCTGAGGCCTATGTCGGCTAGCCACCACGAATAGGTTGCATTGTCGAGAGGCAGAATGCTTACACTTGGTTGTCCCGCAGTTGCAAGGTTGGCAGGACCACGTTGATGCTGCAGGGTGGGGTTTCACTGCAGGTTAGTAGGTGCTTTTGTGGCCCTTCTAGTAGTATTTTATACATACATATATTATATGTGTGTGTGTGTGTGTGTGTGTGTGTGTGTGTTTGTATCCGTATATACAAGCATGTGTAAGTATATATAGATATGTGTATGCACGCGTATGTGTTTGTATTTGCAAGTGTGCTCGGACGTGTGTGCATATGTAGGCCATGGGGAATTGAACAGTAAATATTACATGGAAATTCTGGAAGGGTGTGACAAACAGAAGGAACGTCTGAGTAGCGGTGAAGGAGAAGAAGAATCTGACCATGAGAATGAAGATGAAAATGTTTGACAACGAGCTAGAGGAGGAAGATGGAGTTGTGGTAAAAAGGGAAGATGTGGGGCGAGTGAAATACCCAGCGGCGTATTTATCGGAGAAAGTGAAGGAAAGAATGAAGAAACGATGGCAGCCATTACTAATAGTAATAATCAAGCTGTTGGAAAGGTAGATTGGTTTCAATGTCTTGGGGAACAAATTAAACGCAATATGGGCAAAGAACGGAGTCATTACTATCATCCATTTAGGTAATGACTTCTCTCTAGTTAAATTCATTAGGAAGGAAGATTATGATTTTGCTTTGGATGATATTTGACCTCTATCTCATAATCAGAAGCTGGACACCTAATGTTGGCCTAAAAAGAGGTGAAAATTGATGGTGTAGCAGTATGGGTAAGGTTCCAGATTTAACGATTCAGTTTTATGGTGTGAAGCTCTTAAAAAATTTAGGGGATAGTATTGGAGGCCACAAAGGTTAATGTAACGACTGACTTGCAGGTGAGGGAAGTGTATGCTCGGTTGTCTGTTGAATTTGATCTGAATAACCCACTGGTCCTTAAGTATAAGCTGGAAAGAAGAAATCAATGAGCACTACAGTTGGAGGATTGGAAACGGGCAAAACATCATGATCCGGACAGATAAATGGAATGAAAAGGGTGTTAGATTGGCGGAGCATGCTAATGGTAATTTCAACAGTGACTTACTATACAGGACAGTAAGGTATATTGTTATTGGTGATGAATGGGATTGGAATACACTGAACCACTATCTCCCTAAGGAATTTCGGATGTCTTTCTATGCTATTGAACCACCAACAGAGTTGAATGAAATTGATAGCTTAAAATGGGAGCTTGAGAAGGAAGGTAACTTCACTGTCAAAAGTGCCTATAAGGGAATTACTGGGAAATTTTGGCAGAAAGAGGAGAAACTGTAGAAGAACATTTGGAACCGCCTAGGCCCGAGAGAGTGAGAATTTTCCTCTGGCTAGCTGGACATGATAGATTGATGATGAATGAAAGAAGACTGAAGTGGGGACTAGGCGGCGGTCTTTGCAGTTTCTATGGAAATAAAGTTTACGATGTGTTGCATGCTTTAAAGGATTGTCCATTGGTTAGCAGAGTGCAGAGAGACCTGGTTAAACCAGAGAAAAATAACATGTTCTTTTCTGTAGGTCTCAATCAGGGGATGGAAATGAACTTGTTGGAGGAACAAGGAACTCATAGCAGGGGGAAGTGGAAAATTATTTGGGCCACTTTATGTTGGCTGTTCCAGAAATGGAGGCGTGCTGAATTGATGCAAGATAACTTCTGTGGAGCAGTTGAAGAACTAAGGTTTAATAGGAGTAAAGCGAAGTTGTTCAATGGTAATCTGTTCTTGGAAGAAAATGGGCCTTCAGGAAAAAGTCGAAATGTCATCAATGTCAAGTGGAAATCACCTGTTAAAGAGTAGGTCAAGCTGAACATTGATGGATCGTCAAAAGGAAATCCATCCAGGGGCACATGGTTGTGGTGGAATCATTAGGAACAAAGATGGTGAGTGGATAGGAAGCTTCACTAGAAACACGGATAGTTATACTTCTTTCAAACCTGAATGCCGAGCTTTGCTGGAAGGATTGAGACTCAGTTGGTACTTGGGATATAGGAAGATTGAGATTGACTGAAATTCAAAAGCCTTTGTTGTTCTGGTGGAGTGTGAGAAAATGGGGAAGGGAGATATTGAGATGTTGAGGAAAATTGTGCAACTTTTGAAGATTGATTGGGAGGCTAAATTCGAGCGTACATACAGGGAGGGAAACTATAGTGTAGACTTCTTAGCTAATTGGCGTGTGCAACACAGACCAGGATTGGTGAGACATATGAGCTGTTCAGAGGAAATTGAACATATGTTATTTGTTAGCAAGTTAGGTTCTTTGAGCGAACGTGAGGTGTCTTTGGGCTTTGGCCCTTTGGATTCCCAAAAAACATAAGTGAAAAGAAAAATATCAAACTTCATCTCTTTAAGCAAAATTTTGAATTCTTTTAAAATTTACTAGATTAAATTATTTTAATAATTTCAAAATTCAATCCCTCTTTATCCAAATGAAAATTTTTTAATGAAATAATACAAATACTTTCAAAATTATTTTTCACTCCTTACATTACTCATGCAAACACAACCTTATTATTATTAACGAGTCTCTCCTTTCCATTGATGGAATTGATTTTTTTCTTGGTTGCTCCAAATATCTCAACCGAACACTTATAACTAGTTTTTTTTTTTCAATTCAATTTTTTTGTCCAATTTCTTTAGTTGTGGTGAGTGCTATCAGGTACTTACTCCGCATCACAATTCAAAAAGTAGGTAATGAATATTGAAATAAAAGTGCGGGCAGCAAATTTCTATTCCTTTATCGCGTTGATCTCAGAAAAAACATTGCTTTGTCGAGTTTGGGACGTCCGTCGTTTAGTTTACTTAAATTATTATCAGTTTTGTAAATCCTATGAAAAAAATTAAGTTATAGGAATTGATAGAATTAATCAAATAAGGTTTTTGTCATGCTTCAGCATGGTTTTACATTAAGGTTCAATTTTTTAGTTAACTATTATTTATTAAAATAAAATTATGATTCTTCGTTATGAAATCAATAGTAAGTAATGCACTAACCACATAAAAATCATATTTTAATAACTGATTTTTTTTTTGTATTTGACTTGTTTATATAATTTTATTTTTATTTATTCAATTAATTTTGTTAATTTATTTTCTTTATAATTTATTGAATTTATTTTAGTTTTATTACAAATGAAACAGTAGAGCGTATGGAGTGAGAAAAAAGGATTAAGAATGGAACTTATTTACATAAGGAGTAGTGCCATTTCAGTTTAAATCTTCAGATAATCATTTTAAATTTATTTAATTAGATTTTTGTTAATATCTTGTTTATCTATTATCATTTTGATAACGTTTAATTTATTTGTTTATTTATTTATATTTCTTATAAATCTATCATATTTTAACTATATTTTTATTTTAATATTATCAAATCTATTATTGATTTCTTTTTGAAAATTTAATAACCATCTTTATATTTATTTACATTTTTTATCTAAAAGAATAGTGATTAATGATTGTGTCAGGCTGTTAATCCTCCTCTTGTAGTCAAATTCAAAATCAAAAGTCAACAAACCTCACTAAGCAATGAAGGGACCAATCTTTAACAAGAGTTCAGTAAGTCTTTATCGAAGGCATCATTTTATTAAAATATTTAGAAAGTAATTACATAATTAATTAAATAAGCACATAATCTTCATCAAGTGAAAATTATGAAGAGATCAATCTTTAACATTTCATAAATATTTATCAAAGTTATCATCTTAATTAAATTAAAATGTAATTACATAATTAGTTAAAGAGTACATTATTTGTGTCTTCTAAAAATTACTAACTTACCAGTTTGGTGTTTAAAAATGTAATCCTTTTTAATTCAATCCTTCAATAAATTTTATTCTAATAATTCTCATCTTTTAACTTGTTAAAATTACAAGTCTAACTTCCTAATTTGATTTAGCTAGCTTAGGAGATTCAGCTTAATTTCAATCATATTGTTTTTCAAAATGCTTAAAGCTTAATGGTGCCTAACTTGGAATGGAAAATTAATCTAGAACAACCGCCACATTGACATTAGTTAATTAAATTTGATGAGGAGATAAACTCTAATGACTCAAACTACTATAATTTCTATCTCTTTTCTAGTCAAAACTCCAAATGAAAAGATTTGTTTTTATTCTCAACTACTCAGTATTGTCAAATGTCTTTTCAATTTTATTAAAATATATACTAATTTGTTAGATTTTGTTAAAATAGCTTTTAAATTTTAGTCCTGTGTTTAATATGATTTCTAAATGATATGAGCAACAATGTTATAAAATGTGTTTATTTGTTTGAGCTTCCTTTTCAATTGTAACCAAGTAAGTTAATTAAATGTAAGGGTCAATGATAAAAAAATAAAAATTTAGTCTAAATTAAATAAGCAGGTAATCTTCATCAACTGTTTTTTTCCCCCACAAGTAGTCCTCTTTCAAATATATATAATTTTTTTACATACTCAAACGTAGAGACCCCACAATCTTCCTTGCCACACTTGATTGTTTGATACTAATTTTGGTCTATCAAAACTCTTCTTTATAATTCACTAGAAAACAAGAGACTTTACTCTGTAGGCATCACCGACGCAAAACCGTTGCAGAGAGCGCCCCTCGAAGTCATAGTCGATTAAATTTTCTCGGTGGAAAATTTCATAATTCCAAAGAAAAGCAGAGGCTGCTTTTGCAGAACCCCATTTGGAAAAGGGGAATCTTGACCCTTGAGACGGGTGGGTTCTGAATTTCCGGTGTCTTCATGGAAGATTTCAGATCCAAATCGTACGGTGATGGGAGGATGCAGATTGAGAGCTACTCTGGAATAGAAACTGCTTCGGCCGGCGGCGTCCATGGCTTGCAAGATCTCAGGTGCTACAGCGCTTCCTACGCATCCTCTGTACCTTCTTCAACAACCCAAACCCAGATTGGAATTAACGATGTGAAGTTCAAGAAGGGCAAGTCCACCAATGGGTCTTCTTCAAAAAGCTGGAGTTTCAATGATCCAGAGTTGCAGAGGAAGAAGAGGGTTGCTAGTTACAAGGTATATACCGTTGAAGGTAAACTGAAAGGGTCTTTCAGGAAGAGCTTCAAGTGGCTCAAGGACAGGTGCACTAGAGTTGTGTATGGATGGTAGTGCTTGCTAGTTTTGAGGATCTCAGTGGTATGTCGAACTTTGAAAAGGAGCATGAATCCCTCAATTGGCTATCTTATATTTTGTTGATTGATGAATAATCAATTGCCTTTGTTAGAGTTTATTTCCGAATCTGCAAGTATAATATCGAATGTAATGTGGTTGATAAATTTTGAGTTAAGTGTTCACCTTGGATTCTATAGAGTCTAATCATCTTGGTTACTCATGGAAGGGAATGGCAGTCTGATGGTATTTTGTGAAGGCCAATTTCCTCCTAGACTGACTTTTTAATATTCATTTAACATTTATAATTAGTTCGTTAATGTTTTTATAAAAATAGTGTATTCATTGATATCCATAAATTCCGATCATGCATCTAAACTAAAATCAATGTGACTCAGATAAATATATACCTTGTATATCCCCCTATTAAGGTCTTCTATGGCATTGTTACTTTTCTGCACAATAATGTTGTGGCTGGGGAAGAAAGATATGGCTATTGTTAGATGTAATATTTTCTGGAGGTTCAGGGCCTTTCGCAAGAAAAGAAGTCACTGCTGAAATACAAAGAGTAATTGGACTTACAATTGCATTTTACTCACAGACTTGTATTTTGGCCAGCGAATTTGAAAGTGGTTGAATATTGTGCAGGCTTTAATTACAGTTTTTCCAAATATCCTTTTTCCTTAGCAAATTGTTTCAGGTTTAGTAATATGCATCCCTTAAACTTGCCTTTGCTCAGTAACAAGCTTGCCAGCCAATTTATAGGACTTTCATATTTCAGCCATGATTTGTTGACCAAGGCATTAGCTAATAGACAGGTTTTATTGCCCCTAGAAAAATGATAAGCCATATGATAATTGCTCTTGGCTAAAGGCTTTTACAATGGCTAGCGCTCATTTGTGCTGAATAGAATTATCTCAAGCCTGTTTCCAAATATAGATTGCAAGTGGAATCAAGAAGATCTTCGCTCTATAATTTTTGTCAATGCGAAACAAGTATAAATCTTATCAGCTGAATAATATTATTCTTCAGATGATTTTCCAGATAACGTTATCAGCTGCATTTCTTTCCAATATGTATAAGTCCTTTATATCCCATTTTACCTTTCTTCAAGCTTCTCATTGGAAGATATGCTTTATTTCTCACACGTGTTCACTGTTGTAACGTTTATAAGTAACATAATCTGAAGTAATTCTGGAAGCAGTGGCATAAAAGTGTAGCAACTAATCACTTATTTAGAAAGAAACATGCCCCTGTATCTTTCTGACATACTGATGGATATTTATACTAATATATCTCATCTTACACATTATCAAAGGATGACACTATTTATTAACAGAATGCACGGATGTTTCTACCCATTATAAGCATAAGCCCTGAGCTGCTTGATAATCTATCTATAATGGAAATATTCTAACTACTAGTCAGACTTTAAGAAAGGGATTTTGGAGGTTCTTTGAGACATAAATATGGAAAAGAAGTAGAAATTGTGGAAAATTAAAGAACTTTTACAGATTGAATTCCATGTCAATTTTGAGTTTCTCATCTGACCTGCAGTGGCATTTTGGCTAAAAGTATAATTCAGGGTAATAGAAAGGATTATTATCAGGATAAATAATAAATCTTTTATTGGGGTTTAAAAATTTTAATAGCCTTTGAAGGTTGAACTCATTTACCCACAGAATTGCTTTGCTCTGTAGCGCTCTTTTATATTTCTTAGTAACACTCCTGGATTCTCATGATCGATGCTAGAGGTGAAATACTGGTTGTGATATCATATTCTTGGAGAAAAATTTAAAATCCTCTTTTGATTGTGCTGAATTTAATGGTTTTCTGCAGTGACTGCAGTGGTTATTTTTCTTGGAATATTCTGATTCACCATCATGAGGGATCTATTAGCCCTGTTTAATCCTTGTGATATAGTTTAGAAAGAACTATGCATACAATAGAGAAGAAATTGAGGTGACAACAGTTTGTTGGTTGTATATAACTTTCATACTCTTCGAATATAGAAATTTCAAATTCATTTGCAACTGTTTTCCATAGATTTAATTATGAGAAAAGTTTAGTTTCCTTTGCTATTCTTTGTCGTGGATTGAGGCATGGAGCTAAGCTACAAATCAGTCATGTCATGTAAGGCCAGATTCCAGAAACTTTACAAAGAAGAATAAGACAGTGAGAGCCATGGAGTGACAACCAGAATGTTAAGCCATATAGTGTTCTCTGGACTTAGTAATTTCTTGTCAGTTTTAAACTTGGTGGTATCAATTTTTATTTGGACAAAACTTAGATAAAATTTATCTAGTACTTGTTATTAAACTCTCTAATTAAAATATAATATATGAAGTTCGTCTTTAAAAAGTTAATCACGTCATTTTTGAGTTGAAGAAACCATCTGTTTTTATTTATTAAAGAATATGATAGCAAACGTTTAAAACAAAAACATCTAAATTGTCTTCCCAAAAAAAAAAATCCTTGGATCTTTCTATTGTTTTCGTTGGCGCTTCATCCTTGAAGTTTCCTTTCGTATTGTATAACTAATACATTGTGGATCTACTTGATTTTGAAATTGATATGTCACATGTGAGGATGAATCTACTTGTTTTGGTTGTGGAATTCAATCTGAGATAGTTTAGAATAATATTTGAAGATAACTTTAACGGTGGTATCATTCTCAGTTTGACTAAGATACAGCAAGTACAATCTTTTGGGTAACGCATGGAAAAGAACTGTTTGTTCTACCTAGATTCTGTGCAAATCAAGGGTGCTCATCACTTTGTAGTTCTTTCAAATTTAATATGAATGAGCTAAATTTTAAATTTTTTTATTTTTTAATATAAATGACCTCTTTTAAAAAAATTGACAGCTAAAAATTATTTTAATTTTATATTCTGCTTTTATTAAAATAAAAAATTTTAAATTTTAAAAAATAAAATAAAATCTGAATCATCAAGAAGTGTTGAACATGACATACTTATCATTCCTTATGTGCATAGAATTGAAGTTTTGGGTTCATTTTCTCCTGTCTTTGGCGAGAACAAGATGGCCTCCTTAATTTTTTTAATTGAAAGAAAAAAAAAAGGCTAAAATGGCTAGACTGGATGTCCTGTTCTTGTCAATGACAGAAGAGAAGTTAGAAGCTTGTTTGAAGGGGTGGGGTGAAATGAAATTCAAAAGGAATATAATAATTGTTAAATATTGGTTTCAAAGGAGAATTATACTCATAATCATTTTTTAATTTCATAGTTAATTTTAAATAAGGTTAGAAACACAATGAATCAGGCAGAAAAGAAAATATATTTACCAATTTAATTTATTGCTTTAGTAATTAGGCATAAAATATTCTCCTTAATATTTTTATTTTTATTTAAATTATTTTTATTTTAAGTTTTTATAGTTTTACTTAATTTTTAATTTATCTTTTACAAATTTAAAATTTATAATTCAATTTTTATAATTTAAAAAAAATTAATTTAGTTACCATTGTTAAACTTTTATTAGTATTCTATTAAATTTTGTCAATTAGTTAATTATATACTATCTTAGCACTCTAAATTTATATAATTTAAGTTAATCTCACCTAATTCATTCAACATAATTTGCATCACAATATGGCTCTAATTTCAAATGACTTAATTAGGGAGCAAGGATTGTATCAAAATATATTAAGTTTATTTCAATTATCCAACGATTAAAAATAATGTGATATCAACCATTAGTTGTGTCATTTAGTGTATATTTTTTTCGCTTATTGTCGAAAGATAACAGAAGGAAGAATTAATGAGTGAGGACCACATATCAGCTTGAAGGCAAGAAGTTGTCAATTTGCATGAAGTTATTATTATTTGCTTTTTTTTTTATTGATATAAATCATGGATATTTAGAATATTTAAATTAGTACATGATTTGTCATGTCAGAAAAAATTAATAAAATTTTGACAAAACATTCAAGAGTAAAAACTAAATTATAAAAATTATAAAATTCAATTATAAATCTTTAAATTATAGAGATCAAATTAAAAATTAAAAAATATATATAAGGACTAAAAAAATATTTTAACCTTTATTTATTATTTTTAAATGAGATAACTATTCTCGTCTTCATTCCATTATCCTTCATTCCTTTTGCTTTTCACCTGCGTACATTCAAGGAAATAAAATACTAAACAGAGTACATTAACCATTCCTTGCCTATCATCTTCATTCCATTATCTTCCCTTCTCATTTCTTGCATTTCTCCCGATCTCTTCCTCCACATTGCAAAAATGTTTCAAAACAGTTTCCCAGAAGATTTGTTATCTCATATCCGAGTGAGGCTCCTGGTGAAGTCCTTGATGATATTCAAAATCTTGAACAAATATTGTAATGCTCTTATCACAGATCAAAGATTCATCCAAGAACATCTTCACTTCTCTAAAATCATTTCCACAAATCGTCCCCAACACATCACCTTTGATACTGCTGATACTATGAGAGTTAAACATTTCTCATCATTGGCTATTACCCATGAAGTATCACAATTTGGAATTGCCAGTTACTGAAGATTCAGTTCGCCTCACACCTTATGATCATTGCAATGGAATCTTTTGCCTGCATGAGAATATATTCAAGACCTATTTGATTCCATACACAGCCTAACCTTGTGGAATCCTGCAACAAGAGAGTCCAAGGTTACAACTTTACCTGGTTGCTGTCCTGAAAATGATGAAAGGCGGGAGTTTTTCCAACATGGATTTGGTTTTGATCTCAAAACAAATGTTTACAACATTATCATGGTTGGAGTGGCGGAGCTAAGACTTTAGACTAGCGATAAATTGAGTTTTAAGATTTTTTTCATATCTTATTTAAAAAATTAATTTATATTTTGTTAACATATTGTTCAAATAAAATGCTAAAAATTCCAAATTGAATTTAAAGATTTCTTCAAGAAGCTCACACTCAAAAGCTCCAACTGTGAGGGAAAAAAGAAAGAAAAGTAGAGAGAAAATGGGGGAGGGGGGGAATGAAGAGAAGGAAAATAAGAAAAAAATTATGAGCCTTTATATACATAATAAATATGCAAGTTTATTGAGTTTAGGTTAAAACGTTAAATAATTAAAAAAATTACATAGCTATATAATCCAATTATGTTAAAAATATTTGTATATAAATTCAGTGGATTCAAAAATTTCAAAAAATGTAAGAAAATAATATCACAACTAATACCAAATACACCAAAGTTTTGAAACTCTTCCTGGCTCTCCCAGGGTGTGGTTGGGAAGTACTCTTAGGTAGAACATGCTGACGGTCACCAAACTTGAGCTGAAGTCTACAATCTTATTAATTCTTGGACCTTAACGGGGTCTATCACTTTCTTAGAATCTTGTGCTATCATTAATAATCATCTTTCTTATGTTAATGTGCATGGTATTGAGGACAATTGGAATGAGAATGTGTCGGATAAAAAATATATGTAAAATAAAATTTTTCTAATTAAAAGAATAATAATTACAGGAGAAATAAAGTGTTTATTTAATTGTCTTCACGTATTGTTTTTACAAGAAATCATCCTTAATCTTTTTTCTTGAACTCTCTGTATGAATTTAAATGTTTTTTAAATATAATATATATATATATATATATTAGGATTTCATCCTAACATTTTACTGAGAGACCTTTTAAATATAGTCTTAATAGGATAAAATGCTTATCTAAGATATATTCAATTAATAGTATATAACTACAAATATTAAAATTTAAATATTAAATATTAAATAATTAATTATCTCAACTTTTTGTAAGATAATAATCAATTATCTTAATAATTAATTATTGAATATCTTAATTCAAATATTAAAATATTCAATTGAATTAGGATTTATTCTATTATGGACAGATAAAACAAACATCTCCCATTGGCGAGTGATAGAATAAATTCATACAAAGCCTTTCTTTTTGGGTTTTCATACAAAGTGCCTGCCACGACTATATTGGTATTATGTTTTGGAAGCTATTATACTAGCAAATATTTTCAGGACAAGCATAAGAGTCTACTAACTTTTTATTCTCTTGTTGTATTGTTAATGTGCTTTGATGTCCTATATTTGTCTATATACACTTTATATATAATTAAATTTATTAACCAAATATATAATATATAATTTTATGAAATAAATATTAAATTTAAATAAAATTAAAAAATCTAATATAAACTTAATTACACAAATTATATTGCATAAAATTTACAAAATTCAACCATTATTATTGATTAGCAAATGGATGGTGAAAGCCAACCATATTGCTGTCACTAATATATTTCCTTGTACAGGGTTTTTGGTTAGGCAAATGGTGTTATTATTGCCACAAAATATTGAAATCTAATTAAACCTAAGTGGAAAATACTCTAATTATTATTTCGTTCACAAAAGTTGAGTACAACAATTTTCAATTGCCAGATATTCTACTTTAGATGTAGATAGAGCTACTAAGCTTTATTTTGTGATCAAGTCAATAGCTATATATTTAGAAAATCTCTTTTTTAAATAAGAAAAAAAACTTAAAAGTTATTTATTTTAGTTTATTATTTAACTTCCCTTAAAATGAAATGCTTTCATGAATCCTATTCAAATGTAAAAAGGTTGATATAAAATCTCTTCCTAGAATAGATTTATAATAGCTAGTCAGTATTTGTAAAGTTTAATTTTCAAATATAACAGCTTTGCAAGTTACTCCTCCATCACCAAATGTAACATATCCCCTATCTTTTCTTGTAAAAGATAAAAATTGTGATGGTTATCCAGTCATGTGTTTAGAATAATTATCTCTAATCTCTCATGAGTTTTATTTACTTATATCTTTATTGCTGTAATGTTCTTATGCCTTGTCTCCACACTTATGATGCTTCAAAAAGTAGCTTCACAATCGACATGTCTCAAACACAAGTATATCATGTATATACTTGACCCAATCTTCCTTTCATCTATATATCACAGAGCTCAGAGTTAGTTAATTTTCTAACATTATCCATTTCGGTCACATTATCATAACTCTCTCTTGCACTAACACATCACTTCATGATATTAGCAAAGTTATAAGGGCACCAATGAAAGAATTATTTTCCTTTCCAGGGCTTACACAACAACTAAAAAAATATTTATTTACTTTCTTCCCAAATTATAGTCAAAAAACACATGAGATATGAAACATATGCTATAGTGTATGTTGATTTTTCATCATTTTACACTATATAGATCTTAATCTAAAAACATCTTGCCCCTAACCTAAGTTTTCTCACTCTGCTTGCCTTTCATGATACTTAAAGGAGGTCTTACATCTGGCTAGATATTATAAATGGTGGGTATCTATAATTCGAGCTTTTATATGATATTACTTTTTCATATCTCATATTGGTCTCTTGCTGAGGTAGTATTATCAATTTCATTATGTTCTTATTAGCTACCCAGTGCATTTTGGTAGCCTTCCCTCGTGCTTAAGAAACATAAATGTCTCATATGGACTTGCTTCTCATAAGCGCCTAAGACGGTTGTTTGCATGAGGAAGTTAATCTTACCAATTTATATGTCACACTACTATATTATATATGTATTTACTATGATAGATGGAATTAAAAAGTTATTTGTTCATTAAAAAAATGACCATACATTTTATCCGAAATAAGACTAAAAGAAAATATAACTTTACAATCTATGCAATTTTAAAAAGTTTAAATGTTTTATAAATACATCTCCAAGTATAGGTTTTGTTAAAAGATCAACAATCATTTGTTGTGTAGTAGTATGCTATAGAGTAATTTCTTTCTGCGCTATGATATCTTTGACAAAATTATACTTCACACTTCTATATTTACTTTTGTTCTTATACTGATTTTTAGTATAGGTATGGTTGCTCGACTATCACAAATTAATATAATTAGATCTATGCAATTTTAGAGAATTTAAATATTTTTATTTTTTTAATAAATTTAATAGATATTACATTAATTAATAATTTTTGTTTTTTAAAAAATTAACAATATCAAATTTTTTATTAAAAAAAGTAAAATATGTGATATAATAGGCATTTTATTAATTTTACCCATAATTAAATTATAGGCTATTTTTTAAAACAAGAATTTATATTGTTAAATTTTTAAGAAAATGAAAAGAATCCAAATCATATCTTACCAATATTAGTGTTACCAAAATGGAGTTACTCTTTATGCCACGCATTAAGCATTACCTTCATGTTGTCATTTTAGCTTCTCTTTTTTCTTGCCATAGAATTTTTCCTATCAAAGGAAAAGGAAAGAACACTTTCTTACCAACACTAATTTTCTCATTTTATATTACACAACCAATTCTTAACACGTCATACTAGATAATGAAGAATAGCATCATTGGCTGAAAGATTTCATCCACTCATGTTTCTAATACACAAAAAGTGTCATCTTGCTAGAAATTAGGAAATTACTCTCAATGTTGCCAAAGCATCCTAATGTTCTTACCCCTTTATTTAGTAATTGCAACAAGATTTCAAACCCATATCTCATTTTTTTAATATATATTTTTATAAAGTATTGATTCAAAAAATGTTTCAATGAAGAGTATTGAAATTCTTCAATTAAATCACTCTTATATAAATAAAGTTTGGCATATTTCACTTCCTTGAAATGCTAACAAGTGGCGCTTTGAAATGTAAACAAGTGATATTTTGAATTGTTTACAAGTGGTGCTCAAGGAATTTTTCATATACTTTCACCATTAAGACATGATTTAGTGTTTAAATATTTTATAGCATTCATGTAGAAATTGCCAAAATTCTTTCTCTCAAACTCTTTGTGTGAGTTAAAAGAAAAAAAAAAACACAATAAGGTTTCATCTTAACCTCTTATTTATAAACCTTTTAAGTAAAGTTTTAGTAGGATAAAACTTTAGTCTATTTGATAAATATATCCAACTAATAAGATATAATTTGTCCATATTAAAATTTAAGTTGTAATTATCAGATAATTAATTATCTCAACTTTTTTTGATATAATTACCAATTATTATAATAATTAATTATTTAATATCTTAATTCAAATATTAAGATATTTAGTTAAACTAAGATTTATCTCTTCACAAGTGGATAAATCTAGTAGAATGAGTATGGTAATGGACTTGAAGTAAAGCTTACACAGATGACCTATAGCTGTTAATGGGGTTTTTAGGCTTTTCTTGGGTTTTTAGAAAGAAGACGACATTCTTATCAATTATGAGAGTTTTATGGTTTTGTATAATTCTCAGACTCAGCAAGCACATAGAACTGCTTTCACTATGTGGAAATTCTAGTTCAATTTCTTCAATAGATAGTCAGTCCTGTAACAATAGAGCAAAGTTTAGGAGTTGTTCAGTTGTCATTATTGTCTAATTGTAACTTCTTGTGTTGCAAAGACATAATGTGATTATGATCTTCGAAAGTCATGTAATTTCCTGCAAATACATTATGGATATGTTATTCTGGTATATTATTACTTTCTTGCAAGTGGTTGCTTTATGTTCTATTATTTAGGAGGAAAAGCTTCCCTATGTTATATCGTATGAAAGTAGTTACGTCATCTATGTAGCTGCCAAGATTGGCATTGCAAAAGAGTTGGACTGATCTTTTGTAAGCTTGAATTTGACTCAAGCTTTTTTTTAATATATGATTAGTGTTTCATCGATTACGTATTAATCAATATTCAATTGATTAGTCTAATGATTTAGTCTCTCAAAAATTACTCCTTTTTTAATTTGGTCTTTCAAAAATAAGATTTTTTAATTGTTTTTAATTTTTTTCCTATAATCAAAATTGCATCTCAAAAAGTTATCATCATTTAATAAATTAGTTGACATGGCATAAACGAGAGTCTAGTTATTTCATAATTAATTGAAATTAGCAGCAATTATTTCCGTAATTGAACAATAACTACCCCTAATTGAATCTTTATAATTGCAACAATAGCAACTGGTCAACCATCGAATCATTTAGTGGTGGTCAAAAACCAAAAATAAAAAGTTTAGAATAGAAATGAAAATGAAGATGAAAATTGTATTTTGCAAATAAAAAATGATTCTCATATCTCTACTTTAAAATAAATAAATAAATATTATTAAATAATAATTATACAAATATAATAGATATTACATAAAAATTTTTATTTTCTTTTTATTTTCTACAATCATACCAAACTGGACTAAAGTTTTTGGGAGAGCCTTGGTCTTTCAAAACTCTCTTTAAATCCCATTAAAAGACATTGTACTCTTTTTATGCTTGTGCTTCTTTAAAATATTACAAAACTATTTTATTCTCTAAAATGTACTTTTATGTGTTTTTTGAAAGGCACAAGTACTTTTGAAAAAATCACAAATATTTATTTTAATTTATAGCAATTGTCAAAAATTTTTGAAATATAAAAAACTTCTCACAAAATTTATCCTTATACTTTTTTTAAAATCTAAAAAACAATCATCTCTTAGTGAGTTAAATATGATAGAGATTACAAAGCCTTATAGGGAATCTAAAAATAAGGGTGAACAAAATCAAACCAAATCAATTAAACCAAACTAAATTAAACTACTAAAAATCGAATAAAATCGATTAAAAATTGGTTTTGTTTGATTTTTGTGATTTTAGAAACAATTAAGTTAGTTTGATTGTCGATTTTTTTTATATTTGGTTCGGTTAAGCAAATTATTAAACTTGCAATTAATTAAAATTTAATATTTCTTTTTGTCTAGATTAATGGGATCTTTTGTCAATTAAACTTATATCAAAACTATATTCTTTATGTGGTTCAAGAAACATACAAATTGTTTATACTATTTTATTATAAGATATTGCTCTCATTTTTTTTCTCACTTTTTAAAACTTTTTTTGTGAATGTATGAACTTTTTTTAGACAAAAAAAGATGATAAAAATAATAAATTATTTCAAAATTATTATTGATCAAAATTTCAAAAGATGCAAGATATTAGAAGTTAAATTCTACATATTGCAAGGAACAAAATCTTTTAAAAAAAATCACTTTTGAAAAAAAAAATATGGACCAAATCGAATCAAACCAATTAGACTTTAAAATCAACAAAATTCAACAAAATACTAAATCGATTAAGTTGATTCGGTTTGATTTTGACTCAAAATCGAATTAAATCGAATCTTTGAATACCCCTGACTAAAAACACAATCTTCTTTCAAATTGAGTAAAGATCCCAAAAAGCTGTTAATCCAAACCCACAAAATTGTTCCATATTTTATGTAGTTGTCTTTTGTTCCGGAAAATAAATTCCACCATTAAGAAAAGGAGATAAAGAGCAACTTATTGTTTGTTCTCCTCTTAAAAGACTAATTTTCATTGACCAGAAAATATGATTACTTCACCAGACACTCGAAGACCAAAGATATATATTGTGCTGATTGGCAGACCAAACGCTAAAGAATGCAGAAAAAGGTTTTACTAGCAAATTATTTGTATGAAACAAATAAGCCTGGAATTCTTACGTAGGGAAATCTACAACTATACCACCAGCAAATCCAGCACGCATTGCCTCAGCTAAAATCATTTCACGCTTTTAGGATACCATTGAAACACTGCTCTAGCCAGCACCATTTGCCATAAGCACCTGTATAAAGATGTACATAAAAAAAAGGAAGATATGTTGTTATGGCTGCCCTAGAGGAACTGTGATAATTTCCAGCATAGTCCAATATTTCAATAGAGCAATATGCAAAATTAAGAGGAAAAACCAACGACAAATACAACTATATTCATGAATGTGCTCAATTACACAGTTATATAGAATTACAGTACAATAATAAATAAGAGCAGGAACATACTTCAATCTTAATTTTGGATCGTGAGAACATTTATCAGCAATGCATCACCATATATAAGTCCATAAAAAAAAAAAAGTGAGAAAGTGAATGAGAAACAAGCCCATTCAAGCTTGGTAGAAAAGCATTAACTTCTTTAGCATATATATTAGAAATATAAAAGAGCCATCCATTGTAAAGATGAACAGTTATTTTTGACACTATGTATCTGGCATCAATTCTTCTCCCCCATTGTCTAAGAGCTTTTCTCAGGACTCTACTCTCTCAAAATTAACATGATGTTTATCTTGTGGTAATTTATTTTAACATAATTTTCTCATTTATTTCCTTTTGTTTGTTTCACCTAGTCCTGGAGTGCCTACATTTATATTTCTACAGCACTTAGCTCAACCCTTGGGAGCTTTCTTATGAAATTTGTAGTTTATTAACACTAAAAAAGAAAGATGGGGTTTAGAAAAAGGACAAAACTTATCAGCCATTTGATTCAGGTGTAGAAAATGAATTCTATTTTTATTTTTATACGTAATGTTTATCATGCTTATATAATTATTATTTAATAGCATCTATCATTTTTTATTACTTTTATAAATTAGGGATATAAAGATTATTTTCCATCTGTAAAATTTTTTTCTCTATTTTTGTTTTTATCCTAATAGTTCTATGTACCAAATAATCCAGTAAATAAAGCTTTTAAATTTGTGTTATCGAATTCTCCAATAAAAAAAAAACATCATAGAATATATGGAAGAACTTTTTTAAATGAATCAATCATGTAATATTGAATTGTAAAAAATAATTATTGTCCATTAGAAAACGTAACACCATAGCAAACATTAGGTTTAAATAATAAATACCCTAAAGCAAGCTCTTAAAATTAATACATATGAACAAAATAATGAAAGCTAACATGAAGACCAGAGATGCTGATGATCCCATCAATAACTCCGGGACGAAGCCCTAAACCCTGAAACGATTTCAGATGAAAGATAAGGAAAAACAAAAAAGCAAATTACAAAACTAGCATCTAATTTCTTTAAAAAAGTTATTAGTTGCACGTAACATATGGATTGTCAGACATTTATGATAAAAGAAGAGCATGATATAAAAAGGAACTTCTGAAACAGATACAAGTAATTCAAAATCATCAAGCAATTGATAATCCTTTAAAATGTTGTATAAAAATAACTCGAATATCAATGCACAAGAACACTCTTAAATCTCCAATTAGGTGATTACCTGACCCATATCACCAAGTAAAAGGTCACTTTTAATTTTTATTTTTTAAAATATAATTTTTTTCACAATTAACATTTTTGTCTTTGTTATAATTTTTATCTTTTTTATCAAATTTTTTAATTCCCATGGAAAAAAAGGACATTGAAACGCTTTATTGCACGTGACGTAGTTGAATCTCTTACTGCATGCAATCCAAATGCCACTCTCAACCTCTTATTCCACTGCAATATCTAGACTTAAGAAAAAATATATACTCATCAATAAAAAGCAAAAAAGATTGAAAAAAGGACCATTTTGCTGGAAAGTGTTAGGGTCAGCAACATAAATCGTTATTGACTCACTAAACATTGAGTGTGAAGTGTCCAGCCCAATCCAGTCCGTTATCTGAAAGTATCTCTCCACTAAGCCCTGATCCACAAGCTACAGAAAGCCATGGTATAATGCAATCATACATTCTGGCCTAAGCTATACTAGAAATAAAAATAAAAATAAGAATACTCATCAATTAAACTCAAAGCTTTATGGATAAAATAGTGAAGTGTGTCCTAATTCCACAATCTAACGAAGTCCCTAATGGTTTGACAAGCTCCGGTTTCCAAGTATATACAAAGTACATAATAATTAATACATCACATAAAGATTTGATATCCATTAACTGAAAGTATGGATCTCAAGCAATCATTTGATTGTTTTGCCTCTTATTTATGTCTGTTCAGATTATGGGAATGTCAAGGCGAAACTCTCAAAGCACCGTTTAACAGATTAAACTATAAGAGAATTGCAAAAAAGATTTTGTCATTGTCCTTCTACCACAATTTCAAGCTAAAGTACCTGGAAAAGCTATGATGAAAGTTATAATTTCAAATAAACAGGATATATCCCCATGGTAAGACTGCAAATAGTTTCCACCAGCAGAGATCATTATATAGGTTAGTTCATGTTTAGATGAAATTATTGTACCTTTCTGTAACAATCCAAAACAAAACCCTTATGAAATAGAAGCGATGGTTATGTATGCTTATGATCATTTTAAAATACTAAGAAAAAAAAAAAAAGCGTGATTGGCAGTAAGTCCCTCAATCAAAATTCAATGCCATGTTTCCTGAACTAATGCTTGAGAGAAATGGAGAGTTTTAACCATCCGGCAAAGCAAGGAGCTCCAGAGCTCTCTCTGCAAGTATCGCCTTTAAAGACACGAAAGGAGATTATCGTGAAGTGTAGAAAGTCATTTGGTTCTTAAATTCTTTAATCGAAATAAATTGCATGAGAAATTCCTTGGTCTAGTTGTATTCTACTGGTTTGTCTTTCAAATATGGTAACTTCTCATCTTATTTGAGTCTATGATTCTTTACCCACAGTTCTCGGGTAAAAGCATATGCAGCGCCCGTGCGACGTGATGGGGGTGGGAAGCAATCACCCACCTTGCTCACAGATGCCAATGTAGAGAAGACAACTTCAAATAAAAAATTACGATTTATGTTTCAAATTAAAAATATTTATATCAAAAGATTTTAAATTTAAAAGTATTTTACATGATTCTAAGACTAAAAATTTAAACTATTTAAAAAAGTTATAGCTTAAAATTTAAGTTAAAATTTTTAATTTTACAAACTTTTAAAATAATTTTAAAATTAAAATTTTTTTAATATAAATATTATCAATTTCAAGTCTTAAATTATACTTTTTTAGACTTAAAAGTTAAACAAAAAAATTAATATAGATTGAAAAAAATGCAAAATCTTATTTTTGTTTTTAACAGATAGGTGTATTCTTAATCAATTGAGTCCCTCGCAAATCAAACCCTTTGTCGCTCCATCTACTTGTCGGTACTAATTGAGTGACATGGAGAGTTAAATGCTGATGTGGGACGTTAAGTGCTTACATGTAATTTTGCTTTCTTTCCCACTCTTAGATCAGCAATATGCTGCGAATTAAGTGGCTTCCTTCCTTTTTGCTTTCATTTTATCCCCTTCTCCACTCCTGAAATACACAGTAATTGCATCTATCCCAAAGGTAAAAACTAGAAAAACAGAGGCTTAAACTAAGAAAGAAAAATTAAAGAACAAATGGATCTTGTGCTGTCCAAACCACGGCACGTAAGTTTACTTGGGTAATTTTTGGTTTGGATTCAAAATAGCAGAATTGTAGAGTTTTATTGGGGATAGAGTGAAAAATTACAATGGTCATGCCTGCGGGAATTTGTGAGAAAGAGTGAGCCATGGAGATACTTGGATCTTCTCCGCGGCAGTGCTCTTTCGCTAATTGAAAACTGGGGTGAATAGATGTTTTTGTAGAAATATGAAATATTTAAAAACTTTAAGTAAATATCCTGATAAGAAAATGTTATAGATCCAAGAAAATCAAGTCGAGGAAATGTTATGAAAAGGAAGTAAATGTTTTGAAGATCAAGTGGACTAAAGAAGATTTTGTCAACAGAATTTTTTAATAAAATGCAGTGTATGTTATCCTAATTCGAACATCCTTAACCTACACCTAACTTCCTTAATTCTTTAAAAAAAATTTAAACTCAATATTAACTCAAATTATAATATAAATAATTTTACACATACTCTCTACTAATATAAATTTTAAACATATTTCAAACTTTACAATACTTAAATTTTACATAAATTTATCCAAAACTTTCTTAAACAAGAGTTTTTTACAAAACTCATTCTCATTTTAACTTTTCATCTCAAATTTTACAACACCTTGATTCTACACAAATTTATCCAAAACTTTCTTACACAACAATTTTTCATAAAACTCATCCTCAATTTACTTTTTTCATACTTAAAAAAGATTTACAAAAAATATGAGAATCAATTAAGAGCCTTTTTAAATAAAAGAGATATAATAAACTCACTCTTTAAGTTCTCACAAACTATATTAAACTAGAAATTAAGCTTCAAAAATTTAGATGAAGAAAACAAAGGTAACTGCAATACAATTTCAATTTTCTTTCTTTGCTTCTATTATATCTCATTCCATTCTCTTACTTTCTAACATATATGATCTTCAAAATATTTTCGTGAAGAGAAACTTCAAAAATAACCGATGAAGGAGAGAAAATGAAACTTGAATGGAAAGATAGCTATGGAGGATAACAAGCCACACTTTCAACTACATAGGCTACTCTCATCTTCTTTATGTTTTTGAATCAGTAAATATTGGGGGGAGGGGGTAGAGGGAGAGAGCTCCTTCTTCTAACTTTTCTCATGTTTAATAAATAGCATTCAATGTAAGCATTAAATGCTCCAAATTTTACGAGAAGGAAAGACAAAATAACAATCCTTTGAATCTATTTTCTCTTCTTTTTGGCTTTCTTGCTCTTCTGCACTGCTATCTTTTTCTTCAAATTATCATCATCTCCTTCTTTTGCTTCACCTTTGTGGAGCTTGAGAAAGAGAGATAAAACTTTTTTTTAAAATTTATTATCTTGTTAAATGCTCTTTCTTGCTCATTTCATTTACTTTCTTAACAAAAACAAAAAAAAATTATTTCCTTCTTTGTGCTAAAAGTGCTTAAAATTAAACTAAACCAATTAGATCAAACTAAACCAATAAAAATTGATCAAAATCAATTAAAACGAGGTTTAAATCAGCATTTGGCTTGTCAAAACTAAAATGGTTGATTGAGTTGTCAATTTTTTCAAGTTTGTTTTTATTTTAATTGAACCAAACCAACCTATGTTTCTTAGTCTTTGTTTTTTTTTTCTCCATCCATGCTTTCTCTCTTATGAATTTAGACATAGGGACTACAACATCTTATATTTTACATATGACCATTTCTATTTTCCATTGACATGCCAACAGAAAATGGTAGACCCATTTTAAAAGTTAATGTACGAATACTAAATCCTTTAAATGATATTAGGAGACAATTTTTTTAGAATTTATACAACAATCTTATTTAATAAATATAAAGAGTATGTTACTTAGCATTGGTCAAAATAGCAAAATTTAACAACGAAAGAAAGTTTAAGTTGCAATGATAATATCATATATAACTAAAAAAATAAATTTTTATTTGAGAACTAAATTCCTAAACAAAATATTTCTTACACTGAAGTTTCAAACATTTGATATTTAATTCAATACTTTTTAGGTGTATTTTATCTTGATTTGTAACAAATTGAAAGCGATTTTAACTATAGAGTAACAGTCAAAATAATATCAGCAGTAAAAATCTATAGTGCAAATGTTCTCTAGTAAATCAATTTAAATTGTTTCGACAGCATGGCAACCAAAATATTTTTTCATTTTTTATTAAAAATCTTTTTTTTTTCCCATTGGAAAGAATTATCAAAGTAAAAACCAATCTCCTCATTTTTGCACCGCTACCTTTTCTTTTTAGGATAAATTACATTTTTTACTTATAAAAAATGTTTAAATTATATGATTTTTGTTTTTGAAAATTGCATTTTTTTTTTGCTTTTTAAAATTAAAGGATGTATCATTACCCAAAAAATAAAAAATAAAAGATGCATTATATTAGCTTTATCTGTAATAAAAAATAAGTTACAATTACATTTATTTTTACAAGAATACCATTATGTTTATTATTTTTATAATATAATAAGTGTTAAATATGCACTTGATTAATATAAAATAGTTAATTTTTAAACTTAGGATAAATTAATTTTATATTTTTCAATAAAAATAAATAAAATTGAAATAAAAAAATTAAAAATATTTTATTATATTTTTAATAAAAGAAATCAATATTGTCCTTGACAATATTTTAATTATTTTGATTTATGTATATTTTTAAAATAAAAAATAATTATATAATTTAAATTTTTTTAAAAGAAAAGAAAATAATTTAGCGTAATATGAGTTCATTGTATCTCAAAAAGCAAAATTGTAATAGCCGAAATTCTGCCGTAACACTTTGGTTGGGCACTGGCACGTTGGCGTTTCTTGAATTGGTGCGACGCTTATTCATTCAGTTTAGAAAAATTATGCTCCGCCCTTTCTTATTTCAATTTCAAGTATTTGTCAACAGTGTGGAAAGTACCGTCGTAGTTCAAGATTGAATAATTCATCAATCATGTACCTTCTACAATCCTTTTTTCCTTTTTAATAATACTTAATGCTGCACAAGAGAAGATTTAAAAGTCAATATTAATGTTCCCAATGCTTCAAGGTCCATTTAATCTAAAATTGCAACAAAAGAATCTGGGCGTATTAGGGTATTCATTTTTCAGATTAACCCATAAAACCAACAGGACGGACTTTCAGCCCAAGTGAATAAACACATTAATAATGACCGAATTTGGAAAACTCTTATTTTCTTAGACAATTTTCTTAGAAAAGCTATTTTCCAATCCTGTAAAGTTATTTTCCAAAATAATTTTCTTGTAAATGTTATTTTTTAATTTTGAAATAATTAGAACCTTTTTGCCAAAAATCTTTTGGGGACTTTTGATTGAACACATAGCCATATGTGCTAGATGTTTACTATGGATTTTACCTCTTTTTTAACCCATGAATATTTCTCTAATCGTTTGTTTGGATGAAAAGAAAATTAGAAAGAAGAGAAAATTAGATGAGAAAATAGATTTTTTCTTATGGGTCCCATTAAAAAATTTTCTCTCCAAATATAAAGAAATTAAAAAAAAAATTCTTTCACTATTTATCTTCTCATATTACTCTTTCAACACATATATCTAATATTGGATAATAAAAATATTATTATTCTTATAAATTAATATATTTTTTTATATTTTCTCTTCATTTATTTAAACACACGAAGAAAAAATATTTTCTTTTTACCCTTCCCTTGCCTCTCTTTTCTCTTCACTTTTCTCCCCCCTCACTTTTCTCCTCCCCCGTCCCAACTTAGCATAACTGTGTGGAAAGTCTAGCTCCATTGCTTCAGTAGATGACCCGTCATGTAGCAAAGGCAAAGTTTAGGAGTTGATCTGTGAGACTGATAACGTGTCATTGTAATTTCTTGCACTGGTAAGACAAGATGTGGTTATGGCCCTTGAGAGTCATGTTTCCTTATCTTTTTTAAATAACAAATACATCATGGATGTTATTTTAGTATCTGATTACTTTCTTGCAATAAATCTTAGAACAATTAGCCTGGGGAAAGTTTGTAGAATACCTTGCGGAAGAAGAGCAAATCAAGCCTTTTTTTTTAGTAAATTTCAGCCAGTGGGATTTTTAAAAAAAAATTGAATAGTTTGGAAAAGATCTTCAACTAGTTATTACAACTTCTCTTAACATACTAAAGTTGTGCGATGAAATGGCATTCTTAAAAACAAGTCTTGCACTAACAACATTTCTCTAACTTTCAGAGAATTATGAGTTTAATTGAAATCAGCTAACAATAAGCTGATCCAGACCCTCCTGCAAAGAACTAACATTACTCAGAGGTCCAATAGTATATATCATTCAGGGCATTAAGTTTCAAATCAGACCGAAATCAAATTATGCCATACAAATATTCGGAAAAAGAGAGCAAATAAAAAAATAAAAAAAGGTAATGCCCCATAGATATTATCACGAGGAAGAACCAAGAACCATAGTAATTCCCTGGACATTTGCATCGGGGAAATTTAGTCACATCAAGACATAGGTACACTGGTTAATTACGTTGTTGATAAAATTTGGAAAACCCAAAATACTCGAATGAAAAATGTTATAAAATTTAGAAATTCCTGCCAGAAGAGAAGTGGCAATAAGACCTGAGCTTTACGGCAAGCGAAATTGTTAATTTACCTCAAATTCTTTCAGCTCCTTAGCTTTATCTGCATGTGCAATATGAGTTCACAATCCAAACCCAGATTTTGGGTTTAGATCCAAATTTCTTCACCCCACAACTTTGAAACATACGCAACTATAGTAGTAGTGGTGCCTATCAACTCACATACAAGATGAAAAGAGGCCAATGTACTCATGGGTCCTCCTGTCATTCTCTAACTGCAAATTTTCAATGCCCTTCACCGCAGTTTCATAATTCTTGACGAGAGAAGCATTTCTTGCAGATAACACTCGCTTAGGATCTGAAGATCCAATAGGTGAACTTCTTTGCCCACTTGAAATTCTATGTGCTGCTCCAGGACTAGTCTCAGTAGTACGAGTACGAAGATCTGACTTCCCATCAACAAATGCATTGCGGCTGCTTGAATGGGCAACTTGCCTCGATGACCCACTTGACTGACCCAAGATTTTGGCCCCCCTTGATAACTGCATGATCACAACTGATGCATATTATTTTGACTTGCAAGAGTATATGGTTGATTGTCGATATTAGCATCTTACATCACATTTGGAACAGTGTGAAAGTTATACGAGGAAGCAAATGTCAGAGCTCTGGCTTAAAAAAATGCCCATGGAATATATTACAAACAAAGCAACCCAACAGGGTCCTTAATTATAGCAGCCTCTCTGGTGGCTGGATTTTTCTGCTTCAGAGAACTTACAGAACTTAGAATGGGCACTGACATTCTTCGCCTAGAGGAATCCAATGAAACCATACCGCCTGGTCGCCGTTCTTCCTCATCTGTGAAAGAATAGAGGGAAACAGAAAAAACCAAAAAGGTCAAAAGCTATTAAACTGGACAAGCCATGCAAAAATTAACGAATAAAACTAACAATACCAAAGCAGCCTGTCACGGGGTCAGTTTTCTCACCTCAAAAGCCGGCTGATGTGGCAAGGACTTCCCCGCTTTATAAGCCCAGGACCCTCCCCTCGTCTATCCGATGTGGGGCGTAACAGCTTCCCTGGCCAATCCGTGACGCCCTCGTCACGGCTGGCCCACCGGACCACCATTCCATCCACGGTGGGGCCCACCTCTGAGCCGTAGAACGCGGGTCAGGCTCTGATACCAATTGTCACGGGGTCAGTTTTCTCACCCCAAAAGCCGGCTGATGTGGCAAGGACCTTCCCGCTTTATAAGCCCAGGACCCTCCCCTCGTCTATCCGATGTGGGGCGTAACAAGCCGCTCGGAATAGATAAAGAACTATAAAGTTAATAATTTTTGGAGATTATACAAAGAGAAATTATCTTTGAAATAAAATATGAGAAATTAAAAGTTGATGGTGTCAAGGACAGTAAATTAGACATTGCATGGGCTACACTTGAATGTATCTACACAACTGTGAATTACAGATACCAGAGGAAAAATGTAAGACCTATTACTCTACGAAGAACATCAAAGAAACGACCTGTCTTTCCATCAGCATTAGTTACAGCTGGAAGCATTCCAGAAGTAGTTGCAGCACTAGGACCCTAAAAAATAAGCATCTCAGAAGTTCACCTAGGGCTGGTGATAAAGAAGATCCCAGGGAGTAATAATAACAGTAACACTTACAGGGGTGCGTGCTGGAGGAGTGGCCAGCTGTGATTGCTGATACTTCAAAATGGTCCAGCCAAACACATAATCAAACTGGAAGCCTGTCCAAATGCCACAAGCATTGACAAAAGTGAGCTTACAACATGGTCCTTCATACAATGCAAATATATTCTAAATAAGAAAAAAGTCAAACCTTGATGAATAAAGAGGTCAGGAAATATCCTTTTGAGGTAAGCATAATCTGGCTTATCATCAAACCTTAATGATCGGCAGTAATGGAAATATGATGCAAATTCTGTTGGATAACCTCGACACAAGGACTGGAATAAGCAATAAATTCTCAGTGGAATTCATGCAAGAGAATATAGTATGAAAGAGGCTAAAAATAAACCAACACACCTCAATCGAGGTAGAAACCTTTTTTTTTTCACTGATTTTCTCATACTTTTGTTTCTTTGTTCCTGCTTTGAGTCCCTGCCAAGGAAGACTACAGAGAAATCACAAGTCAGACAAATGGTTCTCATTTCTTAACAAAGGACTGGAAGACAACAAAGTAGACTAGGCAGCAATAATCACCTTCCTCTTAGAAAGTACATCAAGACATAATCAAGGGACTCCAAATCATCTCTTAGGCTTTGCTCTATGCATTGATTACCAGAAGAGAACAAGCATCATGTATCCAATATAGAACATGAAACTTGTCCGTGCATTAAACGAATGCCTGTGCAGAAATATAAGATGTCACATTCACATACCAATGCCAAGGTGAGTATTCATGCTTGCATATCTTACGTTCCTGTCAAATTCTTATTTTCCCTGCAGTATTAGGGACTAGATAGATAATGCATCTTGTCTACAAAACATATAAATAACAGAATAGGACCAGGAAAGTTTATGTATCATTACAGATAGGATCAACATTGATCCAGAAGGGCAGAAACCAGAAACAAGGATAATGTGGCAATGCCTGAAGTCAATTTATGTATATTAATACACTAATCACTACCAATCCGTAGGTGAATAAATTACTAGCCAAAAGAAAATCAAGCAATGCCCTCAAATGAAAACTAGTCTGCAAATCTAAATGACACAGGAACTGCGTCACATAGTTGTCTTGACTTTGAACGAGTTTCAAGAATTAGTTAATTTCACATGCTTATGCAGAATTATAGTTTCAGAGAACTTCAAGCATTTAAATTTTACTACCAGAGTTGTATCAGGAGATAAAAAAAATTTTATCTCCTTTATTCTCTCTCCATCCCAGTTTTCCTTCATTCTCTAGTTCTGTTCAAATGTGCTACTGTTTACTTCAATACAGAAATCACAAATGACAAACCCCTTTCTGGCTTACTTGTGGCATTAAATAATATTCCTCCTCTCACCCGAGGAAAACCTAAAATTAACGCATCAAAACACAGCAAAAATCTTCACACCTTTAAGGAATGTGTTGATGGATTGAACTATCTCTATATTTCTTAGCCAAACCGAAATCAATAATGTAAACCTGCAAGCAGATCAAAAGCATTGACCACCTTAATACCTAAGCATACATCGTGTGAAAAGTCAAAATGTAAAATTGTAAATAAGATTAGTCACCTGGTTTACACGCCTTCCTAAGCCCATGAGAAAATTATCTGGTTTGATATCCCGATGTAGAAATGATTTAGAATAAGTAAACTCAACATGAATTGTGCCTACATGTACTTTAATGCAAATCATTTCATAGTCGATCCCAAATCCAAAAAAATAAAAATAAAAGTTTATTAGACAATCAACAATAGATGTAAATCTTTGTTGAATTTTTATATGATAAATAATCAATACATTAGAGTTAGTGCTAGATTATTACTCGGAAGCAATGCGTTATATAACTTGAATATAGTGTCAAATAAGTAAAAGTTATTGTAACAACGCCTGAATGTAGTGAAAAATGAGTAAGGATTCTTACATTTTCATGAACGAATGTGATAAAAAAGTTAGTTCATGATAGTATGATTCATTTTGAACTTGGAATATAAATACATCTACAGATAAATCAATAAAAATAATATATACCATAATTAAGAGGAGAATTAATTTTATGTGCTTATAAGAAATTAAATAGATAGAAAAAAAGTTAAGGAATTAGACATATCAGATTTTAAACTTAGGTACACTAGCAAAACTAAATTTAGAAATGGAATAGATATAATTGTAGACAACTATTAAAAAAATGTTGTAGTGGATACAAAAAAATTAAAAGATAAAATCATAGTGTTAAAATTTGTAATAGAAAAGGAAACTTTTAATGTTATTAGTATTTATATATCACAAGTAGGGTTAGAAAAACACTACAAGATAATATTTTGGAAAGACTTAGAAAGTTTAGTTTAGGAAATACTATTAAGAAAAAAGATTCTCTTAGAAAGGGATCTTAATAGTCATATTAGATGTTACGAGGGTTCGTATGAGAGTTATAGTTTAAGAAAAACAAATGTAAATGATAAAACTATTCTATACTTTATATTAACGTTTAACTTTACAATAGCTAACACTTGTTTTAAGAAGCACGATGAGCATCTTATCATATACAAAAGTGGGAGGCACATACTTTTAAATTAATTTCTTTTTAATAAGGAAAGCAAATAAAAAATTTTGCATAAATTGCAAAGTTATACATGGAAAGAGTTTGACTACATAACATAGAACCTTAATTATATATGTTCGAGTAAAGAGAAGAATATAGAGCAAAAACTAAGGTAAAGTGTTAAGGATCAAGTGGTGACAATTAAAAGGGGATAAAAAAAGAGCTTACAAAGAAGGATTTTGAAAGAATGGTCACGAGAGACACAAGGAAGTGCTAACAATATATAGGATAAGATAGTTAAAGAGATTAGGGAGGTGATGAAAAAGATACTTAATTAATTAAAGGGCTTTGGATCTAAAGATAAAAAATCTTGGGGGCGGGATGCAAGTATACAAGATAAGATTAAGGTTAAAATAGAGTGTTATAAAGCGTGGTCTTTCATATAAAAGTGATGAAAATTGAAAATAAATAAGGTAACTAAGAAAGACATTAAAAAGGTAGTGAGTAAAGCGAAAGTTAAGGCATTTGATTGGTTATTACAATCCTTATACTATAGTTGGAGAAAAAAATATTTACAAGTTAGATAAAAGTAAAGAAAAAGAAAAGATAAAAGATATGGACTAAATTAAATGCATTAAGGATGAAGTAGGGAAAATATTGGTCACGAAACAAGATATCAGAGAAAAGTGGAAGAGTTATTTTCGTAAACTATTTAATGAATGACACAATATCTTATTGCACTCGAATAGGCTAGATACTAAAGAGAATAACCAAAATTATGTCTTTTATCATAAGATTCGAAAGTCAGAGGAAAAAGGAGTATTAAAAGAATGAAAAATGAAAAAACAGTTAAACTGGATAATATACCTATTAAAATATAGAAGAGTTTAAGAGTGAAAAATATAAATTAGCTCACAAAGTTGTTCAATGGAATTATAAGGTCTGAGAGAATGTTGGATGAGTGAAGGAGAAGTATTTTAATTCTTATTTCTAAAAACAAGAGAGATATGCAAAACTGTGTAAATTCTAAGAAAATTAAACTTATGAGACATACTATAAAGTTATGGGAAAAGGCAATTAAGTGAAAATTAAGGCAAGTGACTCACATTATAGATAATCAATTTAGTTTTATATGAGGAAGGTCGACCATAGAAGTAATATACTTGTTACAAAGATTGATGAAGAGATATCAAAAGAATCACAGAAACTTACACATGGTGTTCATTAATTTAAGAAAGACATAGGATTAGATACTAAGAGAGATTTTGTGTAAAGCTCTGGAGAATAAAAAAAGTTTATATTATTTATATTTGAGAGGATATATATGATAAAGTTACAACTAATATGAAAACAAAAGGTAAGCCCATATAAGATTTTCTGATAACTATTGGCTTGCATTAGGGGGCCAACTTTGAGTTTCTATCTTTCTACTTTAGTTCTAAATGTGTTTACTAAATATATTCAAGAGTTGGTGCTACAATACATGTTTTTTTGTAAATAATATAGTTCTAGTTAGAAAATTAAAAAAAATAAATGAAAAGTTAAAAATGTAAAGACTAGTTTTGGAAGCATATAGATTTTGTTTAAATAAAAGTAAAATAAAATATATGGAATATAAGTGTAATCGCTACTTAAAAGTTTTCATAGTGATATTTAGTCATCACTAGATTATAACTAATAATTTCGTAAGAAAAGGTTTCTAGTGACGATAAACAAGTCGCCACTAAAAATTATATTTAGTGGTGACAAAAGTCATTGCTAAAGCCTTTTAATTTGACTTTTGTAGACTAAATGAGACTTTTAATGGTAATATTAGTCACCACTAAAAGTATCATTTTAGTGACGATCCCAAAAGTAGCCACTAAAAAGAGTCTTATAGTAGCAATAATAATCAACACTAAAAGTTTTATTATTAAAAAAAAAATTAATGGTTACTATTGTCATTACTAAAAGGTTTATTAATTTTTTTTAAAAAAAAAATTCATAATCCTTTCTTTTCCATTCTTATATAGATATATATAAGTAATAGTAGTAAACATACAAAATAAAAAGACTTTAAAATCTCAAAACATCCTAGAACATTACCAATACATTAAGTTCATTAAGGACTAAGTCACTTTCAAATCACAATTGTAATGGTTAAAGCACAATTATTATTGTCTAGATCCAACATCACTATAGCTATTACAAATGCAATATTTAGATCAAATAAGTACAATTTTAGAATAAGATTTGCTATTTCAAACTCCTTTAATTTTTGCACAACTTTTTGAGTAGTTTTAATAGTTCCTAAGAAGCTTTAATAGCTTATCAAAAAACTAACAATATTCATGTTTCATTTGTGACAAACAAGGAAAGAAATACTTTAGGTATAATTAGCATTAAGAAACATAAAAGCAATACCAACTTCACCCCCTTCTGGGGAGTAACACTTTGAAAAGCAAAAAATAAAATGATAAAGCAATAAAAATGAAGAGGAACAATAACATAATGAAGGAAGAAAAGCTTCCATGAAGGGGAAAAATTAAAAGTATAATTAGTAGTTCAAAATAAAATGTAAATTTTGAAAGCTTACCTTAAAAAGAATAGTTTTAAAGCCAAATGAAAATAAGAGAATTTCACAAACACCATTCAGTGTTGCTTCTTGCAATGATAGTAGGTAAAGCATTTGTGATAATTGATGTCTTCTTATATGTAATATGGGTGAGAAAACCAACTTCTCATTATGTCAAGGAATTAAAAATTAGAAATAATAATACTTGATATAATTGTAAATATAGGCTAAAATTATAGAAGCCACAAAAGGTAAGAGGATTGCAAAATAATTTTTTTACTTTGCATGCAAATAATGATGCATTCAACTCTTAATGACTAGGACATCCAATATGATAATTTTTTATTCAATATTCCAAAACTATTATTTTTGTTTGTTATAAAAAAATTTAGAAATTCTATACTTAGTTTTCTAAGGTATCAATACTTATGCATAATTATAGTATTCAATTTTGCATTCATCTTATGCATCAGTACTGAGCTACTTAGAATCCACTACTCTTCCCTCAAAGCTACAAAATAAATACGCAAGACGTGAAGTTAGAACATGATAACATAGCATCATTTTCTTATTCGAAGATGTAGTATAAGTAACCATAGTTTCATATTAACCAATGAGCATTACTAGTGGAAAAACTGCATCAATTTGATATAAAAACAAAATTAGGGCTCAAACAATATCATAAAAGGAAGTGAATATACTCTTTTACAAACATGCTTCTCAAATAATGTTTGGCAGTGTTGAAAAGTGATGGAAATTAGAAAGTATAAATGAAATTCAATAGTGTCTAATTACCAATTCTAGACAAGGCCAAGTGACAAATATTATATTTAAGAGGAGTTTAGATTTAAATATATGTCATATAATCTATATATCAAGCAAATATAAATAGATAAATTTTAGCTAAAGTTATAACTAATAACATGCTTCTTCAAACTTTGATATTACAATTAACAAGGTATTTTGCTATGAAGTATTTAGCTATGAAGTCATGAAGTATAATTAGTACTCTCATAATCAAAAGCAAGTGAAGCCATACCCTCTATCATGAACAATCAAAACTTAATCTACAAATTTGCAATTGGAGACAAGAAAAAGAAAGAAAGAAGAGATTGAAGTAAGAGAGAAGCTTTATGACAACAATTCATCATCTTCCTTCCATTATCTTCCTTATCTCATTCTATGCAAAAACATGCTATATGTAGTATTTTCATACCAAATCAGCATCACAAGTTGTGTAATGGTTTTTGTACTAAAAATTTGTGTAGGAACTTACCTTATGCAATACAAAACATAATAATATGACGTGTAAAACCTTAATGTAGTAAAATAATGCAGAAACATAGGTATGTGCAATCTTAAGTCAAAACAAACCCACAAGTAGTGTAGTAATTTAATGCAAAACTCTTTGTTCAAAGACACAAGCATATGTAGTATTTCTTAAGCCAAAACAGAACCTCAAGCATTACAGTAATTTAATGCAGAACTATGTGCATAGTAACATAAGCATGTGCAGTATTTCTTAAGCCAAAACAGTAGTGCAGTAATTTAATGCAGAATTGTTTGTGTAGAAACATAGGCATAGGCAATATTTCTTAAGCCAAAATACAACCATAAGTAATACAATAATTTAATTTAATTTAATTTAATGTAGAAATATTGTGCAAAAGCATGTGCATGTCCAATATTTTAGGCTAAAACAAAATCTTCACATTTGCAACCAGTTAAATTAGGATTTCACCAAAAAAAAAGTCATATGAAGCACTTTTAATCCCAAATAGGACCCCTACATGTGCAGCTAGTTAAATCAATATTTTACGCAAAAAGAAACATAGTAATATAAAGCACTTATAATTTCAAAACAGAACCCTCACATGTGTAGCCACTTAAACCAAGATTTTACACAAAAAACATAGTCATATAAAAAGCATTTTTAACCTCAAAATAGAACCCCCACATGTGTAGAGATCAGAATGTAGAATTTTGGATTCCAATAAAATGAAGAAGCTTTTTTATTCAATTCCTCCAAATTCTCAAGGCTCCAAGCCAAATTGTTTTGCCTCTAATCTCAATCAAACTTTCTCATGTGAACCCAATCAATAATAAAGAAGCTTATGTCAATTTATAGTCAAATTCTAAAACTAGAACCATGAACTTAGTTGGACAAAAAGGCTTTCTAATTAAATTCTTAAAATTGCTAAGCTCTTTCTAATAATTTTTCTAAACTCCAATGACCAATATTTTCTCTTTTACCCTTCAACCAAGAACAATAAAATTACAACCCATAATCATGAGCATACACCACAATATGGAAGGGGTAAGATTTGGGATTAACTTAGTTCAAATGCCAAACTTTTCCCAAGCATAATACATGAATTCCTTACTTGAGATTCCTAATTTAAAGTCCTAGTAATTTAAACACCCAAGAATCAATAATAATACCAAACAACCATTAATAATTTTGAAACCCATAAGCCATTACTCATAAGGGAAGATTCTCACCCAAAAATTTTGTTTTTCCAATTTCTAAGGCACCTAAAGCAACATCCTATCTCTTCAAGTCAACAACCCTTTTTCTTTGAGTTCCTTAGGTTTTGGCCAATACCATGGTCAACCAATAAGAGTCTAAATTCATCAACAAGGTGGAAAAGAAGAAGAAAGCAAGGGAACTTACCTTTAAATTGTAATTATTGTCCTTTTCTACCACTTTCTCACCCAAATAGCCAAAAGCCCCTAATTCTTAAAACCTTAAATTAAAAATTTTTTTACCTCAAACGAAAAGAGACGAGATAAGTTTTTCTTGAACTCACCTTGGTGAAATTAGTATTTTTCACCCTCATCTAATCTCCAGAAGTTAAAGATGGTAGCTTGCCCTTCAGACAACATCATTCTCTCCTCTCTTACTTTGAACATCAATTATGAAGATGAGAGAGAAGGTTAGTGGTAGTAACTTAAGTCGAGTTAGGTGGGTTAGGGTTTGGGTAAAACATTCTCACTTAAATCCTTAATTAACTTTATACTCATAAGTTAATTAGGCAAATTAAAATTAATTTACCCAATTATTAATTTAGTTAATAAACTACTTATTAATGGGTTACTTCATTGGAGGAGGAAGCTGCACACTGTGGGAGATGGAGGAAGAAGAGATAAGAGGGATTATCTACTTTATTATGGAGAAGAATGGAGATTGGAGAGAAAAGAGACAAGGGTCTATAACTGTACATGCTTCATCCTTTCAATAATTATCTTTTTAATTAGAAATTAATTAATTAATTATAATTATATATTTGATTTATTTTTAATTTTTGATTGATGATTAGATAACTTTAAAAACTATATAAAGAACAAATTAAAAGACACTACTAATAATTGATATATAAATAAAAAATAGCTTAAGTGATAAATGTATTTTCAAGATTAGTTAAATTACAATAACATTATTTTTATAAGATAATTATAAAAATTTTAATAAATGATGTGCAAATTTATTTTATAAATTTGTAATTATCTTTTTAATTAGAAATTAAATAATTATAATAAAATTATCCATTTGGTTTATTTTTTATATTTGATTAATGATTAGATAAATCCTAAAGCTATATAAAGAATAATTAAAAAGAAACTCTTAAAAATGTAGAACTGAGCTATTTTACCCACTTCATTGCATTTACTAAATAAACCAAAATGGTGTTCCTTAAGCCTTATAAGGAAGACACCTTGGTCTCTTTCTTTGATCAAGTTTGTCATGCTCTTTACAACAAATGCCATTTCTCACTCTTCCTTCCTTTTTCTCATCACTCATTTCATTTGTTGAGAGAGAGAGAGAGAGAGAGAGAAGATAAGGCATGTAGATCAAAATAGATTTGAATTTGAATTTAAAGGGAAACAAATTTGAAGCAAAATAAAGAAGAGGTTTTAAATTTAAGAAAAGAAGCATATAAGTCCACAAAACTTTGCTGTTAGCTTCAAATGACAGTAGGCAAATTGGAGAAGAGAATGATATTTGAATATTGAAGAAGAAGAAATGCTAAATCAAGAGAGAGGAAGGGAGTGTTGGTGTGAACGAATAAATGAGTATTGAAAAACTGAACACAAACGTGATTTATGGCTAGAAGAAAGGAAGAAGATGAAATCTAGGATTGAATTAGATTTTTTTAATTACATTTTTTAAAAAAGTATGTTATATATATATATAGTTCTCAAAAAATTTTATCATACAATATTTAATTATGAATGAGTAAATATTAAATATGTAATATTTTTAAAACTAGATTGATTATTAATATAATAGATTTACTAATTCTAGTTCATTGATTTTATTGTGGTTGAATAAGTAATAATTAAATATATATTTTTTAAATTTTATATATTAAAATTTTAATATACAAAATAAATGTTAATAATTTTTAAATATTTAATTACTAATTATATGCTTTTTAAAATATTTTAAAAGTCATTTTTAACTCAAAATTAAAATTACCCATAATTAAAATTTGAGAGATTTTAATATTAAACTTTTAGAATTCTCAAATTATATTAAGATTTCACTATTATTAAAAATTAAAAAAAAATAAAAAGCAAATGGCTTAGAAATAATAAATTAGAAAAGTAATTTATGAAATAAAAATTTAACCAAAGTAAAAATGTAGTTATAATTATAAATAGTATATATATTAGTGTAGATGTTTTTATATATTATATATGATATATATAGTTTCTTGTTATATTATTTTCTTCAAAAGTGTATATATATTAAACAATGCATAATATGACTGTTAAAAGCTTGTGATACAATCAGGTGTTAGTAACTTGCTTGAGGTCTTTACTTTGAGTCTCAATAATGACATTTTTACATATAAAAAATCTAGCCAAAACTTTTAATGGCGAACACCAAAATTTTTGGTTCTTAAAAAAATTTTTGTGAAACTTTAAATGGTAACAAGATATCACCACTAAAAGTTACTTCGACAATCATGTTAGCATTGCTACTAAAAGTATTTTGTAATAATATTTTTGTCACCACAAAATACTTTTAGTGATGACTTTTTCTGTGTCTCCACTGAAGGTTTTGGTAAAATGAGAAATAATATTTTAATGACAACTTTTAATAATAACTTATTAAAATTGCCATTAAAAATATATTTTGTGACAACTTTTTTTTGTTCCCAATAAAAATTATTGCTAAAATTATTTTTTTAATTATGAGAAATTAATTGCATTTATGATAGGTGTCAAAGACACCAATAATTTCTTACTCTCAAAATAATTTTTATCATAAATAGAGTAAATAGAATTGTATTCTATAGAGATTAAATTTAAAATTAAAATATATAAATGAAAAAAATAAAAGATATTTTTCTATTTAATAAAATAGTAATAAATAAATTTAAAAAATATTTTTAGAAAGAATTCAATGCAACCAACTCTTAGGCAAAATTTATTTCAGGTTTAATTTAAACAATTTATCATCAAAATTTTAAAAGAAATATAAATAATTTTTTTTCTAAAATAGATTAGTTATGAATATCAATTAGTTTTGCTATTTTACTCTTCTTTAAGAGTATTTAAATTTTAAATTATGAACAACATTAAGAGCAAGAAAAGTCACCAATTATCATTTAATAATACATATGCTTGCATGTTTAAAATGGAAGAAATATTTTCATCAATATATAAAGATAATTTTGGTTTATCAAATATATTGAATTGCTACTTTACTAAATCTAATAAACAAGTACATATTCATGAATTCATATAACAGTAATTATTCAACTAAATTAAGGTACTAATTTAAATTAATTGAATAATAATATCATAAAAATATAAAATATTTTAATACTTAATAAGAGAAAAACAAATAAATCAATACTGTCATAAATTGTTTATTGAGACAGACCCTTAATAACCTTAACTAAGAAAATAAAAGACTAGCCACTCATGACTTTGAAAAACTCAATAAAAATTCTACAAAAATTTGTAAAAAGGTAGAAAGAAAATGAAAATTAAAAAAATATATGGGAAGAGAGAAACAATAATAGATCTCAAATTTGAGTTGTTCTTTGCGCCCCCTTCAATCTCTCCTTTTATAAGCCTTCTTTATCTTGTCTCTATCTTTATCTTCTTTTTTCAAAATCTCAAAAGAGATATAGATAAGTCTTCTTTGCCATGTATTTATTTTTATCTTCTTTCTTCATAAATATTTTTTAAAAAAAGAATATGAATAAGTTATGTAACATAATTCCTTTTATTTTCTCTAACTAACCATGGAAAGAGATATATATAGAATCAACTTATTATCCATATAATATCTAAAATTTATGTTACTTCAAATATAAAAATTATATCTATTTAAATGTGTAAAATATACTCATCAATTTGCATATATGGTACCTTTTATTTAAAATCCATTTATATTTATCATCAACAAACATGGCCACTTATACTCATCCCTTGACATTTATTGATCGTGATAATTAATCCATTTTTTTTACATATAAACAATTTTTAACATGAAAGTACATTTCCATGTTGTGATAATACCTCAACAGGCTTTGATACTCTAAGTAAAAGATTGTTTTGTGAAATCATAGCTAAAATCTTGGAAGAATGTGTTATCATGGCTAAAATTTATTATAATCATGGTTGAATTATTGAATCTATTCTTATTCATCTCCTCGCAAAGACTATCAAGCATTTTCCCTTATTGTCCAAGAGCTAGAAATCAAGGTGTGAAGGATAGTACTTTTGTTAAAAAAAAAAAATTTACCTCAAATCTTTAAAGAAGTATAAAGCTTTGCTTATTGTCTTTCTTCGTTTTCAAAATGATGTTTTCTTTCATACACCATGATTTGAATGTTGAATATCCTCTTTTAAAAGAGAACAAATTTCATATTCCTTATGATCTGTATTTTCCATTCAACGTTGTTGGTGTTGCCAATGGTTTGCTTTGTATATCTTATTTAATGCATGATTTTGAATTTGCATTCTTAATTTGGAACGCTTTAAGTAATAATGTTAGGTGGATTAATCATATGGAAGGTAACAATTTTAAAGGTTAATTTTATTTTATTTTTAATTCAAAAACTCTATTATTTTTTTAGGTTTTAGTTATTGATGTTAATTTGTGTTTGCAATTGATTGATGCAAGGAGAAACCTAGAATGTTTTGGTTATAGCATGTGGAAGATAATTGGAAGATAGTTGTCATTTTTTAAAACCTAAATGACAATGGGGACTATTGGATTTCTAATCTCACCAACTAATACATGCTAGCCAAAACCTATTAAATTTAATAATCAACATCAATGGATTGACCATGAGAACATTTATTTAAATGGTAAAATGTTTTGAATGGCCAATAGTAGTGAGCATTTTTATTTCTACCCTAAGTATGTGGTAGCCTTAAACTTTCGTAATCAAAGGTATTATCAAATTAACATTCTTGATAACGCTAAGTAAATATTTCATAAGTTGGTTAGCTACAAAGATAAGCTAAGCCTTCTCTCCTTTAACATTAAGTATTTTGAAAAAGATTACATTATATATATGCAGGTTTGTTCTACTAATGAGCACAAATTTAATACATGGTCCAAGATTTAGACCATCACTTCTGTTCCTTTTACTCATAATATAGTGAGTGCTATGAATAAGCACATTTTTCAGGCCTTTAAGATCTGAAGGGATGAAGTTAACTCCATGAATGGATTTAAATATGGATTATTTATGATTGATGGGTATAGTGGTGAATAGAAATTGATGATGATGTATGAAGATAACTCTTGTTCAACCTTAGCGATACTTTTTTGTAGCGTGAAAGTTTATTTATGGTTTAGTTATTTTAATTATTTTTTCAATGTATTTGGTTGGGATTGAATTAAGTAGTTTAATTAATTGATTATGTAATAACAAATATAGTAATTTATGGATTTAAGTTTTAGTTTCAATTGAAATGGTATAATTTTTCTTGGTTGATGTATTATTTTTTAAGTTAAAGAAATTTTTTTTTATATTGAAAGTCCTTCATTCTCAAAGAGTTATAATATTTGATAATATTATACTAAAAGTCGACTTATTTATTTCAAATAATATTATTTTTTAATTCTATAATAATTGTAAACATTTGATTGAGAAACTAATAAGAGGTTGCTTAATATATATTTGGAAGGCAAATTTATAAAACATTAGTAATAATAGTTTTTTGGGAAAGCAAAAACTAAACTAAGTTACTTTTCTTACCTAATATTTTCACAATACACATATAAAAAAAATCACAATAAAGAATTTATGATTTAATGTTGTTTTCTTTGTTATTCTAATGATTACATAGCTTCAGATGTTTTCTTTCAGTTATTTGATTTGTTTACACATTTGAATTGTTGTAATAATTTAAACTTAATATGTTTAATTTGCCCTTTTTTTTATTGCTTTTGTTGTATCAAATGATGAATACATAAGTTAACCTAACCCACTACATACACATACACATATAACAGTGCCCTGCACATTACAAAAGTCTCACACTAGTTTAGTTTATTAAGCCATGTATATGCTTCAATCATAATTAATGGTGTTAAGGAAATTAATGATATTAAAACTATTTTTGAAAATTTATTGATTTATATATTGAATCAAAATAAATATTTGATATTAAAATAAAATTTAGGAGAAATTTTAAGAACTAAAAGTGAACTTGTAAATTTCTTATGATGTAATTATGTACTATAAAATTTTTGTAAATTTCTTTCTTTGCCAAAAGCATGGAAAAACTTACCAAAAAGAAACATAAAATATTAATAAATTTAATTAAATTGTGTAGATTAGGGACACAAATCCTCTAAATTACATAGTATTTGAAGCACCTCTAAAGTATGTAAGATCCAAGTTGTTGAATGAATCTAATGGACCAAACAAAGCTATGTCATAAGTTTGGTCAAAATGTACCATTTCACCTTGCAAAATAGAGTGTTTTACAAGCGAAATCTCCCCAATCTAGATGCAACAAAAATAGGGAATTTAAAAGTAAAGTCAAAAGTCCAAAACATACAAAATCTAGAAACCCATCCTATTCTACAAGCTTTGGATCCTCTAGAATGAAAGCTTTCTTCCATGGCTAAACTAGCTTAAGCCTTCTTTTGAAGGCCAACCCTTGTTGTCAGAGGATCCTATCGCTACCACTAGTACCTTTTCTCTTTCTTTATTTTCCCTTATACTCTTTTCTGCAACCCTCATTACACACATGAAAGAGTAATAGGTTTGAGTCTCAATCTCTCCCTTTTACACTGACCAAAGCACTACTACACATAACAAATCATCCTCTTCCTTTAAGAAGAAGATGGCTTTACACCATCATCATAGTTAACTTCTCCAAGATTCTTCCTTTTCTTCTATAAAGAAGCTGAAGCTAGCTTAGCCATGGAATCTTGCATTTTAGAGTATTCAAGACTTCATAATAAGGTGGGTTTAGGGGCATTTATTCACCTAATTGGCTCGAGGGGCCCACTGTAACTTAGCTTAATCAAGTCAGACTAAAAATATAAATTGGTTATAACTTTAACAAAATTATACAAAATTGGGTTGCCCCACGTGCAAAAATACGTTATACCCAATCTAGTCTAATAGTTATTTTTTTTTAAGTTATCAACAGTTTATCACTTTATACCTTTCTTTATTCTTATTTCATCTGACTCTCTCTATAAGCTACAACTTTTATTACATATTTAAACTCTCCCTACTTCTTCATTGTTTTTGTCATTGACGTGCATATTTATTAATATTTCTTTTGTTGAACAATGAAAATACATGTTTATCAAAGGTTAATTATGTTAGTGTACCTTGTATTTTGCTTGATAATATTATGTTATTTTCTTATTGAAATTATTTTACTAATCAAAATATAAGGGTTCTAAAAGTTTATTGTTTGAAAATATATGTCTATGATTGTATAAAAAGATATTTTTACATTGTAAGTATCAATTCATGAGAAAAAAAATTAGCTCAGGCAATCCTAACCTGTCCTAACCTAACATAAAACTGGGGTAGTTTGAGCCAAGTTAGATTATGAGTATAAAAACAAACCTAACGTTTTAATCAAGTTAGACATCGAGCCTACTAAATGTTCCACCTGACTCTATCCATAAACAACCCTAGGTGAATTTATGCAATTCATGTGATCTAGACTTCTGGCTTTACCCTCAAACACCTTGTTTTTGCTACACCTAGATTAGGGAGATTTTGCTTGTCAAAATGCTCCGTTTTGTGAAATGGTGCATTTTGATCAAACCTATGACGTGGTTCCGTTTGATCCATCAAATTTATTCAATGGTTGGGAACTTATAGACTTCAAACACACTTTAAATGCTCCATAATTCAAAGATTCTGCATCCGTGGATTAGTCTTAATCTAAAAGCCATGCAAATTTTAAAAAAGATATATATAATTGTTAAGTATTTGTTATTAAATTTTGAGTAAATTACAAAGTCTTCCATAAATATTGTTAAAAATACACAATCGTCTACTATATTTTAAAATATACACCTTAATTCAATTTTAAATTTTTTTACTAAAATATTTTTTTATTAACCTAAATATACAAATGATATTATATCTAAATATACATAAATAAAAATTAAAAAAACTTTGTTTTTATTAAATTTAACTAAAAAATTTATTTATATTAATGAAAAATATTTAAATCAACAAATTTAAAATTAAACTAAAATATAAATATTTTATGAAAAAATATAATAAATATGCCTAAAAGATTTAGATGAAGAGAAATAATTTTCTTAAAAAAATTAATTATATGGTACTAAATTGTGAAAAAAAAATTATTTGCTCGTTGCATTTTGTAACAAAAACGTGGTAACAAATAACAAAAAATTACACAATTTTTTTTCTTTTTTTTTTTCCATTTCTCTTGGGCAAAAGAACTAGGTTTCCTCAGTAGTTTCAGAGAAGAGAAACCAGTAGAAACATTCCAACTAAGCGTGAACAAAATCGAATCAAACCAATTAAATCAAACTAAACTGAACCAAACTGTCAAAAACTGATTAAAAATTGGTTCGGTTTAGTTTTTGTGATAGTAGAATTGATTAAATAAGTTCGATTGTCGATTTTCTCCATATTTAATTCGGTTAACCGAACCAAATCGAACTATTAAACTTGTAATTAATTAAAATTTAATTTTTTGTTTCTTTTTAGATTAATATAATCTTTTGTTAATTAAACTTGTATCAAAATTATATTCTCTATATGGTTGAAGAAATATACAAATTATTTATACTATTTTATTATAAGATATTGCTCTTATTTTTATTTCTCACTTTTTAAAGCTTTTTTATAAATATATAAAATTTTTTTAAGCAAATAAAAGAAGAGATAAAAATAATAAATTTTATTTAAAGTTATTATTAGTTAAAATTTTAAGAGATGTAGTATATTAGAAATTAAATTTTACATATTACAATGAACAAAATTTTTTAAAAAAATTACTTTTAGACAAAAAAAAACATAAAACAAACTAGACCAAAATGAACCAATCCAATTAAAATTTAAAACTAATAAAATCCAACAAAATACTAAATTAATTAGATTAATTCAATTTAATCTTTGTTCAAAAACGAACTAAACCAAACTTTTGAACCACCCTAATTCCAACTACGTTCATCTCCATCTCCATATTACGCATTAAGGCCAAACGAATACAGCGTCATAAAATTGAAGGTCACTTCACTCGCAATACTAAGAGTTCTATACACTACACAACATATAACTGGAATCTCTTAATTAATAATATTTCAGGGGTTATAGTAAGAAGTGCCGCACTTGCATTTCCACCCTTCTGGCTCGTAATTGGCATACTGAACCCCCACGTGCCCTGTGGTTGTAGGGATTTGAATAGGATCACAAGGCACACACCCTCCACACTTGTGCTCACACCTTGGTGGTATTGACCCTAGCCTGCTCAGTCCCCTCCCTGTATCTTCATACCCATTTGCCATTCCTTCATTTTCCTTCAAACCCACATCAAATAGAGAAAGTTTATGCATTAAACAAGGTTCCTAGACATGGAGAACCATAGACAGAGACGGACAGGTACCTGTGTGGAGTGAAAACGTGGTTCTGGGACATCTTTTGTTCCGGGTGTCTGGTCAACTGTGGAAAATTGGTAGACTGTTTGAGAATAATGCTGTTGGTGATCACCAAAAGGTAAAAAAGACAGAACTTGCTAAGGGAAAAAAGGAGACTGGGAAATTACTACTTAGAGTGAAGACACAGTGCAGGAGAAGTGTTTGTGAAAATGACTGACTCAGTGGTAACGTGAATTAGTTTGCAAAGTTTTGTACTGACCTTGTGGATTGGAAGCTGCATAAGGCAACAGAGGCTTGTTGCTTACTACAGAAACCCATGTTGTAACTAGAAGAGTGGCCATGAGAATGAAGGAGCACATTCTTGTCTTCATGTTGGTTGGTGAGATCTTGGAATGATGTTTGAGAATGATTACCAACTTGAGAATACAAAAGGGTGTGAGAGAGAGAAGAGACAGACAAAGTAGATCTGGGCTTAGTGAATCACACTCACTTGAAGATACCAAACATCATCAGTGTTGAATGAGATTGGCCTAAGACGTCACAAGAGAACAAGCAAACCTATAGATCTAAGAGGGAGAGCAAAAGACTGAAAAGAGGTTAAGAATTCTTCCAAAGGTTGAGCTCCTCTCTCTCTCTCTCTCTCGCTCTTTTTATTTGGTGCTTACATAACAAGATAAAGATAATAATATAAACGTGAGAATTTAAAGTACAAAATTTATAAAATATATATTATTTTCATTCACCGGTTCTTGTAACACCGAGCTTCCTTTTGTACTGTTGCTGAGTTTCTAGCATTTCTTAACATTTCCTTTGGCAAGTCACTTGTCTTGCATTGAGATATTTAAATTTTAAAAGAAAATCACGTCAAACTGTTAGGTTTTTTTGTTTTTCTTTTGGGTCAGAAACTGAAACTTCTTTATTACAACTAACATTCCTATTTCCTCATTCTACAACTTGCTGCCTAACAGAACTATGAAGACTGCAGTCTTGGTGGGATACTGTGAAGGCTATTTCAAATTGATTATTGAGCAGCCCTTTGGAACTTAATTTGGAATGAATAATTTTTAGCAGAAAGTGCTTATTACATTAGTCATAAATCATTCTCACAACTAAACTTGTTACACAAAATTTAATAGGATTGTAATATTAAAATTATATATTTTATTATAAATTTTTATTTATTGATGTGATTCGTAAATAGCTTGATAAATATAATTCGTTAGAAATAGTGCAAAAATTTTTAGGCTGCTTAGACTGCAGAGCCTTATCTTTCATTTTTTTTTTTTTAATTCTAACAACTGTTATGAATTGACTTTCCAAGTCCAACTCAAGCTCCTCGGATGAAGCGTTTGCTAGGAGCAGCACCGAGTTACTCGTCGTCGGTAATCAAATTAGTCATTAACGGTTTGGATTTTTTTATTTATTCTTAGTATTTTGACTTTTTTTTTAAGACGTAGAATACAAAATAAATATTATATTTAACAATTAATTTTAAAAAATAATGATTGATATTAAAAAAATAATTAATATAAAAAAGAATTCATCAGAATCTGCACGCTCTGATGAAATATTTTTATATTGTCTGTAACTAGAAAGATATCTGCAGCGATCTCACTGAGGGAAAGCCGCAAGAGACATAGAATTGGCTATAATTGAATGTGCCTCAAACTGAGAAATAAAGACACGATCTTGAGAATTGAAGTACACACTTGTTATGGTGAGAGGTCAATTTCTTACAGGTTGGTTAGTGGGGAACAGGAAGATGCAGTCAAATCTTGGTCAAGAACTTCGAATTTGAATCACTTTAATGGTCAAAGATGGATTGGGGAGGGTGATTCATGATACAGATTAGGTTAGGCTAGTGAATATATATATATAGATAGATATATATGTGGGGCAGTCTTTACTTACGGCTTATCCCAATCAGTAGAACTTTGCTAACTGGCTTAGATCATTGTCCAGTCACCATTTTCAGTTCTATTTAACAGTAATGAGGATTCAAGTTCCATAAAGAAGCTTGAATTGAAGAGGTGAAAGATGTTGACCACATCAAGAGGAAGAAGGAGAAAATAAAGCCTTACTCTGATTGGTCATTTCATAATTCAGACTCGGTACAAGGTCTTTACTATCTGTAAGCCTTCTGCAAATTTGACTGTAACTTTGATATAAATTTGCTAAGTTGCATTAATAGACTTGTGTTTTGGTTTCCTAGTCAAGAAGTTTTCTCTTTTCCTGCCTGTAGGGGCTCCCTCATATGGTTTCATTGATGAACATTTGGAGCTGCCACTTTTGCTTGCGTATGTAGCAATTCCCCCACTGCCAACTGGTTCTCCTGATCAAGATCAGTCATGTATTTGGGGAATCGAACCAGAGTGCAGATAAACTTGCAAAGACACGGTAAGAGCTGAATGATGAAATGGTTTTTTTTTTTTTTAAGGAGAAATTTTAGAGTAGAATTAATCTATTAAAAATAAATGTTAAATTAATTAAAATAAATATATAAATTACGTGGTAATGTCTTAGAGATTGATGGTTTATAGACTAATATGTTGGGCAGGACAACCTCAAAGTTTGAAGAGCATCTTATGTTGTAATATTCGTTTAACATAGGACATGTCATCTCATACACTCGTTCAAAAGTATGGGACATATTAGTGCATATTTTTTAAAGTTGGCATTAATTAACATTTACTCATGTGATTTAGGCTTGGCCAAAATCTGTTTGAGTTATTTGATTTTTAATAAAAATACTCATTGATATGACTTGAACGGAAAAGAATTCAATTTTAAAAATTAGCCACTTAAAAAGAAAAGTCTTTCTTTGTTTGGTTGTTTACAAAGAAGAAGGAAACTCATTTTAAATTGTATATAATGTTTATAATATTTTTATAATTATTATTTAATAATATTTATTTTTTATATTATATTTTAAAAAATAAGTATATAAAAATGATTTTTATCTCATTTACTCATCTTTTATATTTTTTCCTCTTTATATCATTCAACAATATATATATATGTTATACAATATAATACAATATAACATATATGATAAATCCTATTGAAGGCTAAAAAAGACAACATTTTAGAATTTTATGATTCTATAGAGAGCTTAAAATTTTAGAAACTTAAGTATTTTAACTAGTAGATTTATTTTAGAATTTTAAGTTATTAGTAAAAATTAAGTAAAATTAAAAAAATTTAGTAATCAAAACAATTATTTCTTTTTGAAAGGTAAAACTCATATAAGACAAAAACAATTACCCTTGATTGAGCCCAATTTTTGGTCCCAGAGTCCATTTTTCCGATGACTTTTCCATTTCTCAGAGCCAAAAATCTAGAGCAGGGATATTTTTTAAAAAGTTGAAATATTGACAAATTATATGGTATAAGTTTCATGGATCATTTTCACCCCAAAAAAATTACAATTTAAATCTTAAATTAAAAATACTTTCATTAAAATTTTTTAAATTTTAAAATTATTTTAAAAAATCCTATTACCAAGAATTTTAACCGTACAAGATAACTTATAGTTCATAATCTCATATTAAAATTTTTTATTATAGAATATTTTAAAACTTTTTGTTTTGCCAAAAAAAAGAAAAAAGAGAGGTTGAATGGTTTGTGAAATGTACGTGATGGAGCCACCACCATTGCTGACAAAGCAATATAAGAAAGAAGGGAAAGAAGGGGTAATATATATTACTCTGTGCAATCCTAATGCAGAAGGCCCCAGCCCCTGTAAGGGCAAAGGACTAACACTAGAACCAAGGACCCAATCCCACCAGCCTTACCCTAACAAAGAGAAACAGAAGGGTCTATCATCACTGATGGCAAGAGATTTTGCAGAATCCAAATAAACTTCGATTCTGATGGCCTGCACTTGCAGGCTGAGGTAGAAAGTAAGATTGTTGCATTTTTTAGTATTTTATATAATAAAATTATATAATAATCAGTCAAATATTTATTTATATATATCCATTGTATTTACACTAAAATATGCTTTTTATCCTTTTATTTTATTTTAATTTTTATTTTTATTTTTTAACTTTATTTATTTTAATTTAGTCATTTAACTTTATTTCAAATTTTATTTTTTTACCTTCATTTTACACTAATTTAATTCTTTAATTTTATCTTAAATTTCAATTATATCTTTTAATTTTATTTTGTTCAAATTTGCTCCTTAGATTTTAAAAAAAAAAACATTCAGGTGTTTTTTTTTTATACTGAACAGAAAATTATTGTGTGATTCCTTAGTGTTAGAAGAAAGAAAGCATTTAAATAGTGTTTGAAGGTTAATTGACTAAATTGAAATAAAATGAATTTAGGGACAAAAATAAAATTTGAATTAAATTTAATGAATTAAATTAAAATCAAATAAAGTTAAGGAACAAAAATAAAACTTGAGATAAAATTTAAAATTTAAAAATAAAAGTGAAATTGAGATAAAATTAAAAAAACTAAATTAAAATAAAATACAACTAAGAGTTGATAGTAAAATTTGAGATAAAGTTAAAATATTTAAAATATATTTGTATCTTTTATTTGTTAGACAGAATCTGTTTAAAAGAATTTTTCTCGTTTATATTCAAAGCATTATCAAATATATGCTTAAAAATTTTAATATATAAATATATGAATATATTTTCTAATGGAAACGAATTTTAATATATTTATATCTTTGATTAATTTAATTAATGAAATCTAGTTATATTCCCTCGATAAGATTTTGGGATTTGCCACTTCTGCGTAGCTATATTGGTGCAGTATAGTCTGTGCTGTGAAGACTGAAGACACAAAGAAGACAGAGAACTCTCTCTCTCTCTCCGGATGAAAAAAGCTGACTGGGGCATTTGTACCTTTGACTAACTTAGTTGATGTAACAAAATATATAATGTAAAGATATTATTTGGTTGAATGTAATCTCAAATATGTAAATAGAAAAAGAATAAAAAATAATAAATAAATATTTTTATATTTTTATTTTAAAAAATAATAAAATATAAATATATTAAATAATAATTACGAAAATATAATTAATATTACAATTACCCTTTTATTACATGATTGCTAACAAACATACCCTAAAAATGTTCAGCCAGCGTTCTCGAAGGCTTCAATTGGCTTTTTCTTTTGCCTTTTTGTCTGGTAATGTCAATATATCATTAACATGATTGAGTGATTTGATTATACACTATCCAATTGTATTTGTTGCTCACATGCCCAACGCGTCGGACAAGCATGGCAAGATATTTAAGTTTTATGATTATTTACAAAATTTATTTGTTTGAATTTAAATATAAAAATAAAAAACAGGTTTAAAATTATAAGGCCTGTTTAAAACTGTTTTTGTTTTAATGTTTTCAAAACATATGTTTCTAAGAACAAATTTTTGAGAACAAAAAAATTAAAAAATTTATTTGAATCATTATTTTAAAAAGTAATTGTTTTCTGTTTTTTACTTGATTCTGTAGAACAAAAATTATAAAACACTTAAAAAGTGTTCTGAGTTTTTTGTTTTTGAAAACAAAATTTTATTTTTTTGTTTTTCAAAACACTTCATTAAAAACACATTATCAAACAGGTTTTTTTGTTTTTGAAAACAAAAAAATTGTTCTACAGAACAGTTTCAAACAGGTCCTATATGTTTCATGAATAGTTTTTAAGGACTTGAGTTTAAAATTTAAATAGTATGATATACATTTATATTAACAAATTATAATAAAAAACTCAAAAATTATTATGTATATTTTGATTTATTTTAATTAAGGGTATTCAAAAGTTTGATTTAATTCGATTTTATCTAAAGTAAATTGAATCAAGCAAGTCATTTTTACAAAATGAAAGATGTATTTAGTTTTAAATTATAGAGTTCAGTTTGTTTCAGTTCAATTTAGTCACTAATTTTTTTATGAAATGATTAATTCATTTTTTTAATTTTCAAATCATATATACAAATCTAAATTCTTACGAGTTAAATCTTCTAAAAAATATCTTCATTTTTCATATTCATTCCAATACCATGCTTTAGGTTCTAATACATGAAAGCAAAATCGAACAAAAATACTGTATTGTTCATATTTATTTCATTGGTTATGTTTTAATCGAACCAAACAAAACAAATGAAACCAAAAATCGTATCAATTAAATCAGTTTTAACATGTAAAAAATTGATCTAGACCTCTTTTTTAGTTTAATTCAATTTCAGTCGGTTAAATTCAATTTAGTTTAAAGAATTTTGAACACTCCTAAATTATCAATAGTTATTAATATATTTTATTGCATATAAATAAATTGTATAAAAAATTTTATTCATTTGAAATCTTTTTAAATAAATAAATTTAAATTTAAAAATTTAAAAAACTTGTTTGTTATGTAAAAAGTTAAGAATGTAAAAAAAAAATAATTTTGTAAATAAAAAATATTTATAATATTTTTATTTTTAATGATTAAATAATAATTATTAAAAAATATTAAATAATAATTATAAAATTAAAATTAAAATTATTCTTTTTCTCTCCCCGTCTTCACGTATCGAACGGACTGTTAGATAGAGGTCACAGGATGGAGTTAAGAGAGTTTGTTAAGGATTGTGATGGTTTTTGCATCTGGTATTTTCTGATAGCAAAAGTCACAAATTTTTGTTTAGTTAATTTTCTTTTTGAAGTACTTCTTTTAGTGCCTTCTAAAAGTCACAGTAAATTTTGAAAAATATCCTAAAAATATTTTTAAAAATAATTATGGTTGCCGTAAATTTAATATATTTAAAAGGATCTTTATATTTCAACTAAATTTCAAATATATAATTATTTATAACTATTACTACAATTTATAATGTTTCCTTTATGAATCTCCTCATATTTTTATTAGGTTCTCTTTTTTTTTTAGTTGGTCACATTTTTATAATTTCTCACCAAAACCCAAATTGTTGCTGCCTTCTCACATACATTAGATAAACAAATCTCACGTATTTAATTATTCAATAAATGTAAATACAATCATTTCATAATAGGCGTAAAAGTTTTTGTAAATAACATTTTTTTAGAAGAAAAACGTATTTTCTTAGAGACAATGGATTATTTTTAATTCCAGGAAAATATATTTCATATCAATTGAAAAATTCAATGATATGATGATTAGGCTCAACAGAAATGTTGAGCTATTTGAGTTCTTCGAAAATTCAGAAATTAAGCTTATGAATAAAAACTCGTAAACTGTTTTCTCATATTAAGGATCACATAAATTAAAACAAAAATTGTTTGGCTTAAAATTGAAGTCCAATAACGTACACTTAGTAACCCTCCTTCCCAAAAATAGGGATAAAATTGGGGGAAAGATATCAAATCCTGAATTTTTCAAAGAATAAAGGAATAAACAATTCCTGAACCAAAAAAAAAAAAAAGTAAGAGGCCGTTTCTGGTTAATCACTTTGCCCCCCACATAAATCAGTTCTTTGGAGATCCGAATTTTTTACTGTACATATACGAGGGTTGTCCCTTTTATTTTTTAATTTAATTTTATATTTTTCAATGACTCTCTGCTGCATATCAGAAAATCTTAACTCGTCTTCTGACCCATTCTTGGCCATTTTAGGGTTCAGAGGTCTTTATTCCAAAGAATGACCCTAATCCCTACAAGCTAGGCTTAACTTGCTGCAGCTATAGGGGTCCTTGGACTGGGCAGTCCCATGTAAGCAAGCCTAGGGGACAACCTGACTTTTGGGCTGGGTCTTGGTGAAGGAATTGGGCCGTAGTTGGTTAGGCGTGCGGAATTGGGCCTCGGTGACAAATTAACTTGCTCCAATGCTAGTGATTGCAGATGCTCAGGATAGTCACGGACACACCCAATCCTGGGCCCAGTCCCAGTGGACCACTTGCAAGATAACCTCCTGGACAAGTCAAACACTGGGGCTTCAACCTTCTTCTCATCATCAACAATTTTTGCATCCTCTTTATGATCTCTTGTGACATCAGTACTGGTCTCCCTAGCATTGTCCTTGACATCAATTGCCCTTGTAAGGCCTGGTTGCGTAGTGGGACCCATAGTTTGTTGTGATTCATTATTTTCAATAAATGAAGTTGTTGCAGCGAACGAAGGAGCATCATCATCAATTGCACATCTCTGTAATGCCAGTATACAACAGATCCATCAGGTAATTTCTTTGAGTTCAAACTTTTTCATCATTGAAATCATAAATAATTCCTAGATATACTTTACAAAGGATTAGTATATAAGTCAATTATGAATATACATTTAAGTACGTTAGGCAAATTTTTTAACGGAATCTAACTCTAATAGGTTTATATATTTATTTATAATTAGTTTATTTTATTTATTTCTAAGAAGGTGTAAGCTAACAAAGCTAAAAGTGATGTATTGTGAGACTTCTATGGCTTTTGGATGGTATAAGATATCTCCCCCAAATCAATGTCATCCCATACCTCTTGATGTTTTAAATAACATTAGACATTGTAAATATCATTATACTTATCGACTAAATTTAAAACACCAAGGTCAAGATGGTGTACTAAATGCCTCCTAAGAATCTCTTTTAAACTTAATTAGGCAACTTTGATACGCTTTGGGTGACAAATGATATCAAATAACCAAACTTTTTTTACCTTAACATTGGAGAGGTCTACATTGTGCTCCTCAAGAAAGCTAATGAATTCTTTGAAGTTCTCTTCTGTTGGGTGGTAGTGTCCGCTATATGGCCAAATAGCCTGAAATATTTATACAACAAGAACAATTGTAAGCGGATTTGCTTCCGGGAAAATAACAGAAAGAGAAAATAATACAATGAAAGTCATTATGCTGTGTGATATAATGTTACCTCAAGGACACCCTGATGAGCCACCAATCTGCCTGCTGCTGTGGTTGCTGCTCCAGCCAGGAAGCTGGAGTGCTGAAACACACCCTTCTGCTTTCGGCCCACATACAAAGACCTCGTGGTGCTCAGAACAAATATCCATTTGGACTTTTCATCAGTATCCAAAAGCTTCCCATCCTGTCTGTACACCAGCTTCCCCTCTTCAAGAATAACTTCATATGCTTCCCTTTCTTTCTGCAATGGTGCCAACAAAGGTCAACTATGTCTATATGAGATACAATAGGAGCAATTTTTAGGTAGACTTGGTCTATTAAAAAAAAATAGTAAACCCTATATAGAGAAATATGTTAGATGTGAATCTAATTCAAACGTATGTCTAATATATTTATATCTTTCTTCACAATTTGGCGAATTTTTTAAAATTGGTGAGTACTTAAATCGATTGCAGAAAATAATAAACTCATTACACATTAGTCACAAAATGACTAATGTACAATTAAGAATGATAAGTTTAAGAATTAATTGGTGTATTCAATAATTTTCAAAGATAAAAAATTAATAAGCTTAACCATTCATTGACCAAATTGGTAGTTTACTTAAGAAATTTTTATAGGACAAAGGGATATTATCAAAAGGTGAGATTATTAGTGAGAACTTACTGGTCCAAGATATTTAATGCATTGGCGGTGGAGTGGGGTCCTGGGACATTTCTCAAGAGTTATTTCTTTGCCATCTCCAACATCCAACCTAAGTGTAATAAAAGCAGTAAGTTAGCCATCCAGATCCCCGGTTCCTCATCTACCATCTTCATGGTAATTACAGTCATGAGCTTAGATTTCAAATGAGTGCTTACCAGTAAAAAAATGGTTGGGTACTCTGGCTTTCGAACCATATATCATAATAAAAGTGCAGATTGTGGCCATAGCGATGACGTGGGTCAATCTGTGCAGTAAACAAAAAGAGAGTAACATTGTTAATAATAGATCAAATTTGCTGTTCAAAAGCTTCAAGGCCATAAAGGGTACTCTTCGTAGCTCGCATATTGGAATAATGCGTAAGAACTAAGAAGGTTTCAAGGACTTACAGCTTCAAGCCAATGTTGCAGGGCTAGTTTTTGTGCCTTTTCATCCTTGGACAAACCTTTTCCCACCTGTGAAAAAGCAGTTAGAGCTAGACCCCAAATAAATTAACATTAAAAAAATATTATTAGATAGCCTCCGTCTATATAAAGTAGATAAACCAAACTAATCGTACAAAGACATATAAGTATGTTAGAGGTAGTTTACAGAAAATTGAATACCTTAGCTGCTCTTGTCCTGGCCCTTGCCCACCGTGATACAGCGGTTTCTTGTTTCTGGACATCAAAGAAGGAAACAGAACTCCGTTTGAGGGCGGCAAAGTCCAATGCCTTCCACCTACACCCATTAACAATAGTCAATTAATAACACAAAGATAGGAATTTAGGCAAATAACTACCAATACATCAAATTTCATTGCTTATACTGAGACTGCTAACCAGAGTTCCTCCACCACCACAGCACAGTCTGCAAGATTTCTTCGAGTACGGTAACTCTTGTAGACTTTCTGAAGCTTAGTTGCAGCAGCATCGAGCTCACTGATTGGTCTGGGTGAAGAGAAAACTACTGCTTCAGGTAGAGATAGTATAGGCACTGGTTTGGCTGTTAGAGAATCAGAATCCATGTTCTCTTGAACACCTAAAAGATTTCCTTCAAGTATTATATGTTGAGGTCTGTGATCTCTCAACTTGCTTGAACTGCTCGTGTTGTTGGGCCCATTTGACAATATGGTAGTGTCTGATTCTCTTTTCTTGAGGCTATCACCTGATCTTAGAATCCTAGCTCCCTCTTTGGAACCAAAACTGAAGTTGAAAGACAAACCAAATAGTGAATGTCGAACAACTTCTTCCCAGGCCGATAAGAGTAAGGAAAGCGCTAATCCCATAGAGCTGCAGATGTCTACAGAAGCAATTCGATTTGTTTGAACTTTGAAGAAAGCACCCGCTTATTTTGAGTCCTGGGCAAATCACATATTTGTCAGACAAAGCAAAGTATGAGAATACATATTAAAATGGGTCAAAGAATTGAATTATGGAATCTTTTTGCCAAATAAAGAAGTTCTTGTTATTATCTGTTGAAAGACGGGAATCGCTAGACGCCTTGAAATATATAACATTCCTTTTAAGCTTAGAAATGAGATACAATCTTTCAAAAATTATGCAACCACAATAAATAAATATACATATATACAAAGTCTGTTTTTTAAGCTCACTATGGACATATAACAAACAGCTTCAAAGCAAAAGACCTTCCATGAATAATTTACCTTCTTCTTGTATGGCTCGTCAAGATATCTGTCTGGTATGCTCAATAGAAATCAAGTCCAACTCCAAGAACAAACACAAACAACCACTGAATTAGAACGTATGATGGGTCTGTCTCAGTGGCTCCCTTGCTTATATATACCTCTCCGAGGGAGAAAAAAAATTCCAAAGGTCCTTCAAATGCGTGTCAAAAACTGTGAAATGGAAAAGTGCAGTCTTTGAATTCTGCAACGAAACTGCTGACACGCTTTCGGATTGGAAAATAAATAGTGGGTAGTGGTAATATTCAAAGGTTGCTTTCTTGTTTTCTTTCGGGGTTCAAAAGCCACCAGTAGTAGTTCGACGAATTCAAAGCTTGACCTATTGGGATTTTCGGGTAAACTCCCCTAATGGGGTAATGTTTATATGTACCTACATCAACAGCAACCACCCGGTACAGAAAGAAAGGAAGAGATAAAGGCTAGCGGGTCAAAGAAAGGAAGCGTTGTGGGCTTCCTTGAAAATACACGAATTGCCTTTCCAAGCTTCCTCTTTTCTAGCAGTCAAACGGAATTTTGGTAGGCCCAGGCTGAGGTCACGCGCCGTGTCTCGCGAGTTAATAGCTGCATGCTGTGGTTACTGTTGGTCATCGCTGCCTTCATTTTTACGAGTCCGCCTTTCTGTCGAGTCGAAGGCGGGAGCATGACGGCTTATATACGCAAGTTGGGTTATTTGTTATTTTTTTTAAATTAAATATATATATATATATATGCAAGATACAGGACTGGACTATCTTACTCCGATGCTAACGGGAGAAAAGCCATTCACCATTTTTGCCCCTCATCTTGTATATTTATAAATTATATATATATATATATATATTTGAAAGGATAAAGAAAAAAAAAATAATATATGTAAATAGAGTAAATCAGGCTCACACAAACTCTACTTTTTTATGTCATTTTCCTGTGAACATACAAAATTTAATTTGCTACGATTCCACATATTTTCCGCGCGCCGATATCTCAGCCAACTGTCCATTTTAATTTTCCTTTTATTTACCATACTGTCTTTTTCAGTAAATTATACTACCATTTTGTAGGAATTGATTAAATTATATCTAATGTATTTATTATTTTAAAATAGGCAAAAAAAATTTAGTCTTTTAATTTTATTTAAAGTTTCATTTTTTGTCTTTTAATTTTATTTAATTTTAATTTATTTATTTTAAATTTTATTTTTTGTGTCATAATTTTATTTATTTTTATTTTAGTCCTTTAATTTTACTTTAAGTTTTATTTTCATCCCTTAATTTCATTAAATTTTAATTTAATCTTTTAAATTTAATTCAATTTTTATTTTTATTCCTTAATTTTATTTTTTTGTAGTTTAACTCTTAATTTTTAAAAATTACTCATTTTTACTTATAAAAAAATTACTTATTTTTTCCTCTAACACTGTCAAATTAAATCCAAGGCAAAAATATTAGAGTAATTTTTAATAATTAAGGAACAAAATATAATAAAATAAAATTAAGGAATAAAAATAAAATTTGAGGTAAAATTACAAAACAACAATGAAATCTAAAGTAAAATTTAAAAATTAAATTAAATTAAAAGATGAAAGTAAAACCCAAAATAAAGTTAAATTACTAAATTGGAACTAAATAAAGTTAAGAGACAAAAAAAATACATTTTTCACCTTAGAAATATTATTTAACTCTCTTAATATTTAATAGATATTATAAAAATTTCTTCCCTAATTTTTTATTACCAAAGTTATTTTTTTTATAAATATGAAACGGTGATTTTATTCATAATATAGTAATAAAAATAATTAAATAGTTTTAATTTTGAAAAGATTGTATATTGTGCCCCAAAAAAAAATAACTTTGTTGATAGAAAATATAAAGCTTAGAAGACAGGCTTTTGCAATATGTTATAAATGTCAAAAAAATTAGAAAGTTTTTAAAACAGAAAAGGTAAAAGTTTACTTTTTTTCCTAATAGTGTGATACCTAAATTTTATTTAAAAATTTCGTTACAAATTATTCAAAAAGCAAGCAAACTTTATTATTATATCATCAGTTTTATTTAGATTAATTTTGTTCTTGTAACATTAAAGCACATTCTCTCATAATAACATATTAGATTTAAATATTTACTCCAAAAATACTTATTAGAGAAATCAAATCAAAATAAATAAGATATTGGACTAACAAATATGTATAAATTTAATGGAAAAGGTCCGGATGTCATTAAATTAAGCTACGACTTGGTGATAATGGCCTAACCAATTAAATATAAACTCTTCTAATGCTATGTCTATATAGGTTGATACAGTCTAGTTGTCAATTTAACCTCAACTCTTGATAAGCGTTTGCTTTAATAAATTTGAAAAAGCTCATATTCAAAATTTGATTTGAATATATAGATATTTACAAAAATTAATTTTTTTGCTTTAAAATATTTACATCTAGAATAAATTATACAAATATTTCTTAAATTTTGTTAAAATTATAAAAGTCTTCTTTTTATTTTTAAAATATATACAAACCTCTTTTAAAACAAAAAAAATTATTATATACTTTAGTCTAATTTTAAATTTATTAACCAAAATATCTTTTATTTAAGTTTTTTTAGTTTAAAAAATATGTATTTAGGTTAATAAAAATATTTTAATCAAAAAATTTTAAATTAAACTAAAATATAAAATTACATGTTGTTTCACGATAAATTTATATATTTTTAAAAAATAGATAAAATATTTATATAATTTACTCATATATTTATTAGTAATACATTAAACATAAACTTATGTGAAATCAGCCTCGCGCATTGCTCCTTTGTCTAAAAGTCACGGCCTCATGACTCAACTCTCTACTTAAAATATTTATTAAATTACAAAAATATCTTTCTATTATTTCATTATATCTACCTCCTAATTTTTTAAAAAAGGGAATCATATTCCATGTTTATTTTTATATCCTAAATAGGTCTGGGCTAAATTTATTATACTGAATAAAAATTACAGATAATATTAAAAGAATCATAAATTAAAAATTAATAAAGTTAATTTGATTTACTTCCAAGTATAAACCCTTAACAATGGACTATAATACAAAATGCTTGGCCAATGGTACCGTGTGGGTCAATAACATTCAATAATTTTGATTTGTGTCTCCACTCTTTTGGAACCTAACCCCTTTTTCCAAACCACGTGTTCGTAAAGTTGTATAGTCTAATTTTTATTCCTTCCTCGTGCTTCCTTGGTCTCTTTTATATGAATGTATAATGTTTAGATTGGCATATTTTATATGCAGTCAACTATACTTTGTGGTTTAAAAATCTTATTATGAGTGTCTTATAATTTGTTCTATTAATACTTTGTTACAATGTGTTACTTTTTCGTTAAAATTTGAACGAAATAAGCATGTGTTACATCTTACTTGGTATACAAAAATTAATAAATATAAAAATGAAAATATAAATAAAATAGAATAATTATATTTGATATAATGTAAAAAAAGAATAAGAATATTATTCTATTTATATGTTTGGTTAAATAAAAATAGTGTTAAAATGAAAAAATTATTATTATATCTCTATTTGAAAAAATATTTAAAACAAAAATATAATGACTTTGCAATAATTATCCTCCATTTATGCACTTATCTAAAAAATAGATTCTATTTATATGTTTGGTTAAATAAAAATAGTGTTAAAATGAAAAAATTATTATTATATCTCTATTTGAAAAAATAATTAAAACAAAAATATAATGACTTTGCAATAATTATCCTCCATTTATGCACTTATCTAAAAAATAGATTCTATCCCTTTTTTAACATTTAAACAATATCTGACTATTAAATGAGATATATAAAAAAATTATTTTCTACCATCCTCTTCCATGTGTTATCAAATTGTTTCACGAAATAAACTAAAGGGTGCTTGATTAAAAATTTTTAAATCACAAGATAATCAATTGTAAATCGATTATCTCGCCAGGTAATAATTCTATTTTACTCTATTTTGAATGTATTGATTATTTAATGAGTTAATATTATAACCAATTATTAAGTAATTTAAAAAATTCTCATATCAATATTAATTGTTAATTTCAACTAGACAAACTACTATAACTGCCATAACATTTTTTATTTAAATAAAAAGACAATTTATATAAGATTTTGAATCCTCAAATTGTGAAACTTTATAAAATAGTACTAAAGTCAGAAAAAAAATACACTTTTGAAACATGTCCATCTAAATGGCACTAACCAACTCTCCAGATTTCGACTTCTCACCCATTACATCTTCTTCTTCTTCTTCTTCTTCTTCTTCAATTCTTTTTTAATATAATCATCAAAATAATTCAGTTGCCATTTCCATGTGAAAGCAGCGATGGCTATATATCCATCCTTATTGAATAATCTTGCTGCTACTAAACCGTAATTGTTTATAGCCGAAGAAAAAAAAGTTAATAATAATTAGTTTGTTAATTTTAACTAGCTCTTTTATATATAAATCGTGTTAATTGAGTTTTACTATAAATTTTGTTAATCCTATATTATTAGACATGAATGATTAGTAATATATCTAGTTGTTTGACAGCCAAAAGTAATTGCATATGAAGTTTTGATAAGGATAAAAACAGCAGTAATAAATCTTCGATACTTGCCAAAGCACTACCAATTTTTTTATTAGTTCTTAATCATTTACGTTAACTAGTAATATTTTACATTCATAGAAAATTGGTGTACAATTCTTTTAATGAAATTAATTAGCATAACTCGAAATCCTATTGATGTGTTCTTAAAAAAATTTGTTTTAATTTGATGTCAATTATGAAATAAGCATCTCTCATTATCAAGAAAATACTAATAAATTATTATCTGCTGATAATATTTAACGTATAATATATAAAATTATATAATAACATTATTATGTACTTATTAATTATGGTCGCTGGCAATGCTAATAAATGGGTTGATGATCTACGAGGTGGCCTCCAGCTACGAGAGATGAACTTGATAGTGAGTGGACGTGACAAAACGACAAATTAACAACTGTGATAGCAAAGAGACGACAAAAGAGGCTAAAAATTATTCTTCAATTGAAAATTTTGGACAATATTTTCATATCAATGCTTGTTCCACTTCTCTTGATAAAAATTCTTGCCCATATAAAACTCTAACTACTTTTTGTATATACAAAATATTGTACAAGATTGAATCTTTTTTATGAAAATATTGTATTGTATTAACATGTATAATCTTGTTCATTCTTATATACCGCATGGAATATAATTATCTATTTATTAAATTGTAAAGAATGAAAATTTTCAATTTAATAATTATATTCGTTTTTCAAAAAAGTATAGCGTCTTCAATTGAAAAGTTGAACAACAACCAAGCCCCATTAATATACACAACACAATCTAAGCTGAGCACTTGAAGCACACGGAGATGTTGCACTATTTATCTTCATTTTTATTTTTATTTTATTTTTAATTATAGTATTATTTCTAATTTGAAAGAAAAAATCTCAATCGAATTAATCTGTTACTTCCATTGCAATAAGCTTCTTATTATATAAATTTAGAAATATTAACTATAAAATATTACTACAAAAAAACCCTAATCATTATTTAATAATCCTGTTGTCACTCTCTTTATCTTTTCCAACCAACTTATTTATTTATGTCCTTCAAATTTTACAACCCTTAAAATATCTTGTTTATTTAATAAAATATATGTTTCATAATTCATTAGAGAATTTTTCATTGAAGATGTTGAACTTGTTCATTTGAGGCAACACTTTGGACTTGAAATTAATTATTAGGAATATAAGACTCTAATAAAATTAGAAAATATAACAGTAAGTTTTGAAAAGTGTGTAGGACACATTCTCCTTAGAGTGATATTTGCTTCCACATTTGTAGGATTTAGCCAAATTATTTTTAAGAATTATCCAAAACACCTTGAATTTCATTAAGTAAATATGAAATTCTCTTATCAAGAACAAAGACTTACTAGTCTATTGATACCTTTGACCAATCAATTAGTTACTCTTTATTTTCAATTGCTGCTTTTTAGAGATTAATCAATTGACTAGTCATTGTTGACCAGTTAATTGTTTACTCTCTATCAAATGTTAGTTAACTTGTAAGCATGTTTAAGTTGAATTATACAACACTAACACTTTTCCAATTGTTTATAGGCATAACTACTTAAGTTGAGACATACCCCTTCAACAAAGAAAGAACTATTGTTTAGCTTCCTCTTTCTTTGGTTGCTAATGAACAAATTAAAGAACAAATTTCCAGAGCAATAATCGATCTAGTTTGAAGCATATGCTTAATGCAAATAACTTATCCTTCTTCAAGGCTTGCTAATTTCCTAGTTATGAGGAAATATTCTTAAACATTGGTAGCAAACAAAGGAAGCCCTGGAAGTGGAAAGAAGGTAACCAAAAATGTTGCAAAGATTAAAGTTGCAATGAGGCCTTAGATTCCATATTTGCCCCTAGGTGACATGCCACATGAGCTTTCCCATTTCACTCTATAGCTATTAGTTGTAACAGGACTTTATGAAGATGATATAAGGCTTGTCTAAGAGCATATTCATACTTTTTTTTAATTCATTCAATGCCTTTTTCGAACTATCTTTAACAATCTCTCATTTAGTTTCAAAAAAATAAGTAACTTTTTTTCTCATAGAACCATGAATAAGAAATGTATCTTTTGATTTAGACCTTTCATTATTGTAAATAGTTCAAATCTTTAACAAATTAAAGGTAGGATATTTCCTTGAACCATAATTCTACAATTAAAACTAAAACTATTATACACCTAAATCTAAATACCTTTGAAAAGGCTTAAAAAAATAGAGCACATATTTAGCCATGTGCCACTGTAACATCCTGAAATTAATTAAAATTAATTATGATAGATTTAGGGATTAACATGGGAGATTTAAGAAGATTAAGGAAAATAAAGTTTCTAAAGAAATATATTATTTTAGACATTTTGAGATAATAATCATTATTTGTCATTATTAGGTAAAGATATATTAATTATGGTTATGGGTTTAATTGGTAAAATTAATTGAAGGAATGTAGACATTTAATTTAGGCCTTGTGATCAATTCATTTATGCCATGAGCCAAGTAGGGGAGCCTATTCCTAGTATGTAAAAAGATTTAATCTCATTTCTTATAAACCCAACTCATATTTACACCAACTAAACCCATAAACCTATGACTTAATAAGCACACATCTGAACTCGAATGGATTTTAAGTCTTTAGGTTAGTCCAAACCCATCTAAAACCCTAACATAATCAGCCCCCACTCCCCTATTCTACATACCAACTCTTTTTTTAGCCAAGGAGAGGCCATTTTCGCATCTTGAGAGAGGAGACTAGGGTTTTCTACACATTTTCACCACCTCCTACTTCTAGAGGAAGATTTAGCCAAGGTAATCTATATGAAACTTGTTTCTCTTATTCTCTTTTACCTTTTGGTTTGAATAATTTTTTGTTTAGTGACTTCTCTTCATCACCCAAATCTAAAATTTGCTCTTTTGGTGGATTTCTAGTGGATTGTCAAAGTTAGGAGCTAGAAAGGATTTAGGTAAGAATCCTCACTTTGTTTTAATGTATTTTCTATTGGTTAGTGGCCCCAATAGTTGATTTACATAATGGGTTTTGTCTTTGTACGAAAATATCCAGAATTTAAAGTGATATATTAAAGTTTCTGATTTGGGAAGGCTTACATCCGAAATTTGACTCATTAGAGTCTAGGTAAATGCTTAAATGCTTAAGATATTAGGAATGATAAGTGACTAATTTTGGTGTCTAGTATTAACTAAGAAATTGATTTTGATGCATTAGGATCTCTAGAGTGTAGATACTTATCTTTTACTTCAAAATTTGGTGTAATTAAGTGAGGTAACTGGGGTTTAATTTAATTCCTTACATATGTGTTTTGTTAATATGATAATTACTGCATAATGTATATTTGTTTTGTTAAATGATTAGTTGGCTATTTGAATTGTTGTGTTTGGACTATAAGTGAGTCCTTGGTAGAACTGTGATGCAGCTGCGACCCGTGTATTGTACTTTAATCGAACATCGAGTTGTGATTAAACTTTTGAATACACTGCCTTTCCTAAGCACCTTTTCCATGTTACCATTTCCCAAAGGGACTTCTTTTCTTTCTTTTGCAATTTTACTAGTCTTGAATTGGCTATTGTCATGATAAACATGGATAGTTACATTAGATAAGTCATATTACTAGTCAAAGAACTTGGTTATTGTTGCCACATTTTACTCAAATATCATAATACTATGAAAATAAAAAACCATGGCTACTACTTCATTATTTTCACTACCTACCATGTTTGCATTATTAGTATTACATGATGTTTATTCTTTCTAAATATGCTATCTTTCTTAAAATGTCATTTCTTTCTCTATGATGATAACAAAACTTTGAAATCTTCTTTGGTTTGTTTTTGGAAGAATCATGTTCAAGGTTTTTCCTCTTGTTGTTTCTAAAACTATTTTAGGATTTATTACTCGCATTTACAAAGTTGACCTTAAAAACAAATTCTAAATGTTTCTTTTGCAAATTACAAGTTTCTTCCTTAATTCTCAAGTGTTACACTATTTGTTCCATAGTAAAGTTTTCAATGGTATGCATTAATTTCATTCTATGGTAACTCCAACTTAGAAGCAATTTTACAATCATAGCCCTAACTTATAATGACTAAAAAATGTCAACCTTTAAATCTTTAAGTTTAAGAACAAGCACTTGTGGATCATAGACTTCATTCATTATAGAAATTTTATCATTCATGACATAAACAAAATAACTCATAATAAGAAACTCCCTTTTTGTTCAGCGATATACTTGAATTCCAATGCTTACCAAATTTCTCTAAGGGAAGATATTGAAGTGAACAGATTATACAAGCAATCAGACAAAGTATTCAGAATGTGACCCCAACACAACAATTGATCTTTAATCATATTTTTTCTTTCAGCCTTGATTTGATTAATATACTTGTTAAAAGGTTATGGAATTAGTTGCATTTTTGGACACAAAACATAGGCAATCCTTATTATAGTCGACAAGAATATCATTCTGTCCTCCATAGGTTAAAGTTTGTGCCATCGAATCAATTAGTTTTGACAAAATCATAGTTTTGTGACTATGAAGGCAAACCCATTTATAGACTCCGTCAAATTTCACTTTAAGATTATTGGGAATATAAAACTATAATGGAGTTAAAAACACAGTAGTAGACTTTGAAATTTATGTTGTATGCACTATCCTTAAGGGGATATTTGTTTTCATTTAGTTGCTGCAAAGTTTAAGAAAAACACTTTTAGAACTTATCCAAAGTACTTTAGAGAATTTTATTGAACAATTATGAAATTTTCTCATCATGAATAATTCTAAAGGGTTTAAATAACAACATTGTATAAATAAAGTTTTTCGTTTTCTTCTAATGTATCTTTCTTTTGAGTTTAAAGTCAAGTTATACAATTGATTTTGAACCAACATGCCTTTATTTAGAAATTAAATTATTTTAAATTAAGATACCCACTATATTTTTAAGATATTGAGACTGTTTCTAATAATTCCAATAATCAATTGACTATTATTTACATGAACTTTTAGACCAACAATGATTTTAATTGTCAAATTTCTATAGTTTTATGATGTCCAAAGTTGTACCAATTAATGAGTACCTTCAATTAGTTAACTAGTTTCTCTCAAGTTGGTGTCAAAAGACCAACTAGTTTACTAGTACATTCAACCAATCAATTGGTTGCTCTTAAGGTAGTATCTAAAGACAAACTAGTCGACCGACTACTATTTGTTTTCAATTGTTGCTTTTTAGAGATGAACTAGCTAACCAATCACTGTCTACCATTTGATTGGTTACTCTCTTTCAAATACCAATTAACTTGTAAACATGTTTTAATTAAGTCATACACCATTGATACTTTTTCAACAATGTTTAGTTATAATTAACCACTTAAGTTGTGATATACCTCTTAAGCTTTTTCAAGCTATCTCTTAACATTAACTAAGCATTTCACTTGAAGATGAGAATGAGTGCATATTGAAAGATTACATTTAGGAGGCTTATAAACAATACTACCCTGCTTTTGTAGTTCGGTATTAATAGTCTCGTGAACAAGGATTTGGAAAAGGAGATTGTTAATGATTTGTTGGGTTCACTTGAGAATGATATTGAAATGGATTTTCAGATTGTAAAATTTGAAGTTTAGATGGATAGTTTGATTGAAAAAGATGAAGAAAATGATAGAAGAGGTATTAAATAATGGGAAAAGTATTATAGTAATTTTATCTTGTCAAAATTTTTACACTTAGACAATAGGCAGCTTATTGAAATAGAATTAATAGATCATGAATTGTCTATGTTCTTAATCACAAGGAACCTTACCATTGAAGTCAAAAATCAAAATGTGTAAATATAATTTTTTAAAAATTTATTATTTAAAAAATGCCTTTAGAACGACAATTATATAGTTATATAAGTTTGCATATAAAAAACCTATAACCCATGCACGTGCAAGTTACATACTTGCATTGATTTGTGATGTTCATAAATACCAAAAAAAAATTTATATGTAATTTTTTATATTTTTGTTATTAGATTTTTTTAATTAAAACATTATAAGTATATGATTATTTAATAATACTATAATAAGTATATATTTTTTGCAAATAATTATATAATGCTCAATTAAACTATATATTTGTCATAATATTATTAAAAAATTATATATTTATTATACTTTAATTAGAAATTTTGATTTTTTTTTGGGGGTGCTTAACTTTAGAGCTTCCATTGTCAATTAGAATGTATTATAATGTATATATTTAGAAAAGGAAAAAAAAAAACCTATTTATTAATGAAAGATATCTAAATGTGCCAAATTAATATTTGAAACCTGCTCCCCTAATTTATTTTTGAGCAAAATTCAAATATATCATTCATGACCTGACATCATAATAATAATAATGATGATGATAATTATGATAATAATTACTTAAACATATTTTCAATTTTTAGTACTTAAAAAATTTTTAATCTAGTTATTTTAATTTTAATGGAGTCAATATTTTCTTTCAATCTTTAAAAATAATATAATTAACTATTTTCGCATTTCTAATGTAATTAGTTGATTTGTTTACATAGAGCAATTTATTTCATTTGCATTCATTTGATAACAGCTAAGTGAAACCTACACACTATAATATCTCCCTTCTTGAATTTTTTTTATCAAAATTAGGTTGAAATTTAAAATGACTAAATTTTATTTAATGCTATTTAGTGAGTTTATGTGATCAAACCATATTCATGTATACGAGTTAACTACAATCTTATCAATTTTTGGCATCATAGTAATAAAATTAAAACGTAAGAACTTAATTACATTATTTTTAAATATTAAAAGAGAACATTAATTTAATTAAATTAGAGAGGCCAAATTAATTTCTTGTAACATTTGCGAGATTAAAAATATAATTAAACCTCAAAAAATTGTGTCTCTACTAAGAGAAGAAAAGCCAAGAATGATGCAAACAGTGAAGATTGTTTAGCACTGTACTTATAGAATAGAGAATGCCTGCAGTGATAAGCATCAATACAGATGATACTGTAGAAGTTGTTTTTTTTTAGTTTTTTTCTTAATTTTTTTTATTTTTTGAGTTTAGCGATAAAAATAAAATATAAAAATTATAACTGTAAAGATAAAAATTTTAATCATAAAAAATTTATATTTTAAAAATTTAATTATGTTGTATAATTAAATTTTTTTAAATATAAATTTTTCTTATGAATAAAATTTTTTATTTTTTCAATCATATTTTTTAATTTTTATTTCTAAACTCAAAAAATTAAAAGAAAGGGGAAAAATTACCTACTGCAAGTAAAAGATAAAAATTATAATTATGAAGATAAAAATTTTAACTATAAAAAAAGTTATATTTGAAAATTTTAATTATATTATATAATTAAAATTTTTAAATATAAATTTTTTTATGATTAAAATATTTTATTTTTTCAATTGTAATTTTTATCTTCTATTTTTTTATTTCTAAACTCAAAAAAAAAAGGGCAGAAAATTGCCTACTGCAAGCAAAACTATAATTCAGAGAGAACTTTTAATAATGCAAGTAGAGTTTGCCATTTCTGTCCTTTTTCTCTCTTTTGACGTGTACCAGAAACCAATCTTCAAATTATGGAAAAAATGATAAGACAAAAAGAGAAAAGTGCATAAAAATATTGCAATTTGATATGAAGACATCGAAGAAATGGGACACGTCCCCCTGCCCCCCAATAAACTACTTAAAAAAGGAAAATATACAATAATTGCAGATCTGTTTTGGTTGGTAAGAAGCAATAATTGCAATTTGGTATTGTTATTATTATTACTATTTAGATAAGGGAAAAGCAAGTAAAACGCTACCCAGCGACCAAACGGGACAAATAAACCCCTCTAAGCAATTTAAGCAAAAAATTAAAGGCATCGAGAGAGTTGATTTGAAGCTCTATAATAGTAATATTTTTAAAAAAATTCTTTATGTAAAGTGTAAACAGTGTACTTATGGATGGAGCTAATATTATTTCGTTAGATCAATTTATTTTATACAGGTATAAGTATATTGATATTGGAAATTGGTATAAAATGTATAAAGAAAAAAAATTATTTATACAAGGAAAGAAAAAAAGAAAAAGTGTCTATTAATGACTATGCTTTGCCACTAAAGATGGAAGGTAATAGAAGAAGAGAGAGAAAAAAGAGAGTTCAATTCTTCACCAAATTAGTAAAATTATGTGAGACTTTTAAGAAAAAAAAGATTTGTTATAATAATTTTTTTAAAGTCTCACATGAAAAGAGGGTACCTCGTGCTCTCATAAACAGGGAAACAGCTTTTATATGACTTTTTGACATAAATATACAAAAAATAAAAATAAAAAAAAATTAATTTTTAAAACTTATTATATATATATAATTAATTTAAAATAATAATAATAATATAGGACGCGGAGTTACAGGCCCAGCATCCCAATTAAAAATATTTTTTTTATATTTTGAGGGATGCAAAACCTGTTGCTCTGTGTTCTTATTTTTAAAAAAATTAAAAAAAATTGATCATTTGAGAGTCAATAAGAAATTTGACCCCCATTTTGGGGGTTAGTAAAAAAAATTAAAATTTTTTATATACATGTAAACGCTTTGTCAAACCAATCATTCTCATATCGAAAATTGTGTTATCTTTCCTTTATTTATTCTTCCATTCTTCTTCTTTTATTTTAAAATATTTCTCCATCACCTTCTTTAATACTTATTATATATAATTATTTTGTCTTCTTAAAGTTTCGCGTTCAAAACTTTAGCATTGAAGCAGCTATCATCTTTATTTTGAGATTTGTAATTAATTGTTATATAACATTTTTAATTTATTTTAATTTATTATTATTTTTTTTAATTTTATGTATTATTTATTTTTTTAAATCTATTCTAATGTTATCTTTATTTGTGATTTTTGAGTATTTTTATACAATTACTCATTGTATTTATATATTAATTAAAATTAAATATTAATATTAATTAAGAGTAAAGATTATAAAAATGAAATAAAATTTATAGAGTATTAATATATTATGTTTAATTGTTATTTATACACAAACATTGAAAAAGTTTTCCAATGAGTAGAATGAAAGAAATTATATACATTTATGGAAATGAAAGAATTTTGGAGACCAATGAAGGAACAATGTTCAAATTATTAAGAGTTGATGCCGATATTAGTCTTGAACAGTTAAAGAATGCGATTAGGAAAAAATTACGATTTTAGTCAAAACAGTATGTATCTGAATTAATATACTGATACCCACAATCACTTAATCCAACTTGGTATTTGACATGTATATTAAAAGATGATTCAGATATCCAAACCATGTGGCAAGCAAATCGACACTTTCCATCTCAATTGGGGGCACCATAATTATATGCACACATCTCAACTAATGATATAACTTCAAGTGTGGAAGAGAATGATGTCAGTGAATGGGTGACAAATCTATATACAACTCAGATTGATAGACCTGATGAGCCAATTTCTTTATTTGGCTCTTATGTTGGTGATGTTCATCCGTTTCAGGCACAACTTTTTAATTCTCAACAAATGTCAGTCGTCAATGATGTATCTCAGCCAAATTCATTTGGATTATTAATGTGTAATATTAATTCTCTGAGTCCTCTAGATGCAAGCAAAGATATAATTGATGAATTTGAGGTTAAGGATGAATATGACGCTCCACCAAATGACAATGAATATGGAGACGATGATGTGGATGGTATTAATGTTGAACGAGTTTTAGTCACTCCGTTGAACCAGTATTCTGACCGGGCATTTGTCTTTTTATCTCAAATTGGCAATGCATATGTGAGTGAATTTGAGATGCCCGACATAGAACGAATCATCGATTTGAATGATGATTAGGAGATTATGTTGGTATACAGTTTGCTGATAAGTAGTCAATTAGCTGTGCTACGAAACTGTATTCAGTCCACACATATTACACATTCAAGATACACCAGTCATCAATAAGTACGTGGAGTACCGTTATCCAAAATAAAGTACAAATTTTATATAAATGTAAACAATTAATAAATTATAATATAATTTTATAAATACTTTTCCTAATCTTCTTAAATTCTTATTTAAATTTTTTAATTAATTATTTTAATTTTAATTTTTTCAAATTTAACAAAATTAATTAATATTTCTTAAAATAAACATTTTTAACAACTATAAAGTTAATATATATATACATAGTTACAAAATAATTTTACCACTTATAAAGTTACAAAATTACTCATTATATTTTTAAAATGCAAATAAAAATTTTTTAACTATTAAAAACCTTAATACAAATTTAAATAATTAATATATAAAAAATGATTATTACAATAATTTTTTAAAATTTTTAAAATATTTTTTTATAAATTTTACATTAAAATTTAATTTGACTAATGAGTTGACCCATTAACCCACGAGTTGACCCATAGGTCAAAGCTGACAGGTCAAGATCAATTAAACTAACCCTAACCAGTCAGACTGATCCTGACGTCTAACGTCAGTTAAGGTCAGCGAACTTACCCAGAAAAGGTCACATAGGGTCATTTAATATTTAAAAAAAATAAAAAAAATTATTTTATTTGAGACGCGGAGTTATATTATTATTATTTTTTAAATTAGTTATATATTTAAGAAATAAGTTTTAAGAGTTATTTTTTTTTCTTTGTATATTTATGTTCAAAAGCCGCTTCTATATGATCCAGGACTCTTTTAGTTCATTCAATCTCAAACATTCAACCTCTTCTCATCTTGTTTTTAAAGCAAAAACAAAATAATAAAAAGGCCAGTTACACTAAATGCACAACTAAACAGAAAGAGGAGAAAAGTCACATACTATAAATAGCCCCTTAGTTATTGTCTAGGGATCACAAGGCAAGTCTTGGATCAACTAAAAAGTATTGGAGAATTGTGACCAAAAGGGGTGCTCCATTTTTATCAGTTGAAAAATTGTAACCACCTTATTTTAGTAGAGATATCTCTGTTGAGGTCTTGCATATGAGGGAAACCACGTTCAATTCTTCTGCCGCGCGCCTGCCGGTCTCAACACAACTTACGGTGAACGAGTATATTACTGCTTCGAGAACCAGGGAATGGAGTGCCTTCAGTCATTTACTTCCAAATAAGGTTCCGAACAGTATTAAGGCCATCCCTTCTCCTGCTAGCAACATTGGCAGAGACAGATTGCTTGGAGTTTCTCGTCTGATGGTTTGTTAATCTTGAGTTACCATGCCCTAACTGATAGCAACCAGGTTCATCGTGACACTATATATATATATATATATATATATAGAAAAATGTGTGGAGGTGGAATGGTCCTGAAAGGTTTCGTTTCTATGGACCTTGATCCATGGTAGAATTCTAACTAATGAGTCCCGGCTTTCCAGAGGCCTTACTTCAGATGCTACGTATGTGTCTAAGGTGGAGCACCCATGCATTGTGAATCCTCCCTGCACGCCATTCAGGATTGCAGGTGTGATGATCCTATTTGGCTTAGCTTGGTGAAGCAAATCTATATAGATGTGAGGGAATGGAGTTTCTTCGAACTTAAAGAAAGCTTGGGGCAAGGATGAAAATTAGCTCTGGAACGTTACTTTTGGTTGGCTTGCTGGCGCATTTGGCTTCAACGAAACAATTGGATTTAACGAGATGGAGACTGAAGCTTCGTTGCCTTCTCTGCCTCTAAACCATATTAATACGGAGGTGAAATGTGATTTCTTTGATCAGAAATGGCGTTTTGGAATGTATGGCTGCCCGGAGGGACACACAAAATGTATTAGTTGGATGCTTATGAAGCAATTAAAAAATAATTCATCATTGTTGTGGCTTTGTATGGTTTTGTATGGAGTTACTTTTGTGTATTATGATCTCAAAGTTTGGAAGTCAAATGTTTTGAATTTGAAGGCGTTGTTTATACCTTTGGGACGGAAAAATTCAACAAATTGAGCGAAGTGGATGATAAAACGATTTGGCTATGGGAGAAGCATCACAACAGCTCGGTCAGGTCTTCACATCATTTAATTGAGAGGCCATAATTCAATGGGCCAGGGAACTTCATCTCATGTTTCTTTTCAATGGAAAATACGTAGTTTAGAAGCTTCTCTTGACACCTGAAGTTAAATCCTTTTTTTTTTTTAAACTTTGCTCTTGCCACAAAGTCAAATTTTGCAAAGAGAGGAATTAAAGATCCAAATATCTGTTAAGGATAGATTGGCTGAATTTTGATTGGAAAAGACGTGACTCCAGAATTTCAGTATTTCTCACGGCTTGTTCGGTGGCTAACATAAAAAGAGAAATGGGTTAATTTGTATTTTTGAAATCATATTTTTCTTTTCTTTTTCCATCCTAACAATTTGGCTCTTCCATTTTTTAACCTTGAACTTACTTTTCAATTAGGATTCAAAAGGCACAACTACTAAAAGCTAGTCGAATCTCTAAAATACTGCAAAATAACCTTTCTTGATTCTTCGATCCCAAACTCAAAATTTGAGGGCGACGACCTTTATAGCTAGTTCAGAAACAAAAACGACCGCTGGTTAGGTTTTGTAAAATTAAATTATTTGGAAATCAAGACATCTAGATAAATTTATATTATCTGTTAATGAGGTTTTATTTATATCATGTCATATGTCAGTTAATTTTAACAAATTGTTACTTTGCTTAACAAATGGATTATTTTAATTAAAAAATATTTAGAAATTAGATTCTATTGTTCAATCTTTAAATTATCAAATTAAAACAAAAATAATTTTTAAAATTAAATGATTAACTTATTCCAGACTTAAAAACAACCCTTATTTCTTTTTAACTGAATTCTTTAAGAGTAAAACAGGTGTTACCCAAAATGTGTTTATTTTACTTAATTCTTATTTTTCAAATTAGATCACCTCCTATACAAGATTTTATTTTATTGAAAAGAAATAGATTAAGAGATGTGAATTTCATATATTCTCATTCTCTTTCAATGTTACATTTTATATTTTGTGTTTATGTATTTCAAGCATAATAACATCATATATAAAGAAAGAATATATAAGAAAACATGAATTTTTTTTTATGTGCACTTAATTTAATCAGTGATCAAATTTTAATTTATGTAAATGAAGTCCATGTGTAATATAAATAAAATTTATGTACAAAATAAATTTTAATAATTAAATATATAAATAACATGGAGCTCTTGATATATATAAAAATTATTAAGACAACACTTTTTGGACTCTAGATCTCTTTGTATACTTTTCTCCATCCCATGAGAGAGAGAAACACAATAAATATAATTCACGTATATAAATTCTATTAGACCCATCCATATCTCTCGATGAGAAAATACCAACTGAACTAAATTTCACATTTTGTAAAAGTAATAATTTAAATGCTTACCTTTATTTTTCTCTCATTCTCTCGTCTTTTTCATTTCTCCCCACCTAAAAATAAGAGTGGGCACAGGCAAAAAAAGGTTAGAATTTGCTTTAACTTGAGTCCCAACTCGATTTTAATTTTGGGACAAAAAATTCATTTTAGGCCGGGTTAAATCAATTGGGCCAATGGACTATTTTTTTAAAAAAATATTTTTAAACTTTTAATATTTATATTTTTATATTTATTCAATTATTTTGGGTATATAACTATTTTTTAATATATTTTTTTAATTTATGTAATAGATATGAAAAAAATATGAACGCAAAAGAAAATATAAAAAAAACAAATATAGTAACTAAAATTAAAAAAAATATGTATTTTTTAATATGAATGTGATAATTATATTTAAGAGAGTTCTAACATAAATTTTGATTTTTTTAATTATTTATAATTTATAAATTATATTTAAAAATTTTTAGTTAAAATTATAAAAAAAATACTTAAAAAATTTTAATTTAATTCTTTATATATATATATATATATATATAAATTTCAGGCCGAATCGGGTCCGATAGGCTAAAAAATTATCTCAATCCCGTCCCAACCCGAAACACTGTCACGGCCCAATTTTATTTCTTTTTTTTTTTTTCTTGACCCGTCCCGGCGGATGCAACCGTCTGGGACGATTTTGCACACCCTGCCTAAAAATATTGAGAAAGATGACCAAGGGCAAGAAAACACGCATTTCACGTGCTAGGTCCAAGCACTGGATGAGGGAGCGAAGCGCTGCCTAAACCAGTGAACGTTTCGATCTTATTCTCTCTTACCCGTTACGCTGCCGATCTGTCTTGAACCAATCCTTCACTGTATTTACAACTGTGCAGAATCTAAAGTCGGGAAAACCCTCTCAGCCAGCCATAAACTCACCATGGCCGAATCTACATCCAACCCAACAAACTCTGTCCCAGGTACGATTATGGCGAATAGGATTGATTACCATTCAAATGAAATGGGTACCCTTGTTGGAGTTTCAGGATTAGTTTCGTTACAACTTTGATGCGCGATTGCTTGTATCTCGTGCATTCCCATTTATATTTTTGTAGTATTTAATCCTGAATGAGTGTTTCTTGGAATTTGATCCTCTAAAGCTTGAAATGAAATTTATCATGCACAACAATTTAAGAGAGATTGGCCCATAGAAGAGGAGGCTCTGTATTTTGAAAAATACCTTAGAAGATACATATATGTGTTTCCTGTGTTGATTTTAGGAAAAATTATATTTAAGAATCTATATTTTATAAAATTTACAATAAAAGATTTTAGAAATTGAAATTATTTCTAAAGACTTACTATTAGATTTAGAAAATTTATTATTAAGTCTTCAAAAAAATTACATTTTAAATAACTTTAGTAGTAACTTTTCTTTTAAATTCTGATATTAAGTGGTAGTAATTTTGATTTTAAGAAATAATTTTAATTTTTAAGACCTTTTATTATAAATTTTACAAAAATTAGATCCTTAAATGTAATGTTTTGTTAATTTTATTGTCCGTGGCTGGTGGGTAGGTCCCCTCTGTTTAATCAAGATGGGATGTTGCAGTATTAGGCTTTTCCTCGTACTATAATAAATTGTCTGTCTCTGATTATGAAGATATATAATTTTGAGGTCAGTGAATTTGGTATTATGTACATGTTTCCATTCAGGAACCAGAAAATTTGACTAAGAGTGAATACCTAATTACCTATTTGATCGGATGATTTTCTATCTGCTGACAGGTAAAAAGGGAGTAAAAGAACCCAATTTGTTTGAAAGAGCAAAGGAAGAATTTGAAGCAATAATGCATCATAAAAAATCATTCAGCCATCATAAAGGAACTCATGGACTGCAAAATAATGGCTTCAACGAGAACAACTCATTACATGATGTTAGGGCTCCAAATGTGCTTGAGAGAGCAAAGGAGGAGTTTGAAGCTATTGCTCAAGCGCTCCATCACAAGAAAGAGTCTCCAACTCATGACAGAAGGTTGAAATTATACCCTCCTTTATTATTATTCTTTTTTCAATCGAAATTGACTAAAGAAAGCAGATATTGTGATTAGCATACTCTGATTTCTACTTCTCTTGTTTTGTTTTGTGATATATAATATAGGAATGAAACTAAAATGGCAGAGTCCGAAGATAAACCGAAGATCCCAGGTTCACCATCAGGTATGTTATTTTGTTAGAAATGTTGCTTCTGCTCGGTCATTTGGAGAGTGTCTACCATAGGTTAACGTGTTAGCATTTCTGAAAGTAGTTCTTTGATGTTGAAAGGCAATGAACTGGTTTTATATTTATTTGGGATTTTTCTTCCGTGGAAGTTATGTGTGATAATGTTATAGCTGTTGGTTTCCTGTTTGATTAACTAAATATATAGACCTACATGTCTGCTATTGTTGTTTTTTTTCCCCCTTTGGTTGCCTTCCTCATTTGTTTTCTAAGAATCATAGAAGTTTTTCCATTATCTTCCGTTATGTTGTGTGTGACTGCCAAAATTACTATCGCGTCTACTTTAATTATTGAAGGCTGATGCAAAGCTCTGAGTCGGCCAAAAATCTGTTCCCTTGATCATTTTGTTGTTGACAGAAAAGAGTGCAAAGAAAGCGAACATTTTTGTGAGAGCTAAGGAAGAGATTGATGCTATTATCCACCATGATAAGTCACCTCCCCGTCATCATAAAGAAACTCATGGATTGAGCGATGATATTGATGAGAATACCCCTAACAATGAAGTTAAAGGTCCCAATGTCTTTGAGAGAGTAAAAGAAGAATTTGAAGCGGTTGTTCAAGCAATGCATCCCAAAAAAGAAAGGTGACAGTGTTTTTTCCTCACCATAGAAGGATGGTACAAGTATTCAGTTTGACTGTTGGACGAGAGTTAGTGTGAATGACATGAACAATAAATATATGCATATAATTTTTTCAGTGTATCCTCCCCTCCCAGCTAGGAATTTTATCTCTGAGACCTATGAAATTCTCCTCTTCCTCCTTAACCCCACACCCTATTTGTCTTCGATGAGAAAGAGGTATGGATAACGCATGGGTGTTCTCTTGTTACTGATTATTGTTTAAACATGCAAATTTTTCTTTGCATACCTTATTTCTTGTTTATATCTTCAGGCATTGTTTAGCGGGAATGGTAATGTCTCTTTACATTGCACATTATCATCCCTCTCCATACATTTTTACAAGGCATTTGCTTTGACAACATTTTTTTAATTTGGTATAATTTTATTGGAAATTTCTGCACAAGGTGAATTAGATATTGTATGCTGTTGATTATGGAAAAGAAAATAAGGAAATAAAAATGCACCTTGTTCAAACAGAAAATGTAGAAGATAATTCATCTTGCAATCCACTTTCTATCGGTAAAACAGTCTTATCTCTGTCAAGTAATTTGCATGAGCATTACACAGACGCAGCTGTGCACCATGTGTTGCTTTATCACAATGTCAGTCATAGTCATATAACTTATTTTGCTGGTGAGTCATATTTTTCATGACTCTATATCTTTTTCCTTTCTTTCTCGCAAGAATAATCTATGAAGGGATAAATTAAGACCTCGGAGACTTTAGCTTTTTAAGGGTGTTTCTCCCCCCTCCTCTTTTTTTCTCTTCTTTTCTTAGGCCTATATGAAATCTACTTCTGTTGCTATTTTATCTTCCCATTGCATAGCTGCAGCTGTTTGTTTCGATACTGGAAACTGAAACATGCCTTTACCCAACTATTTTGTATTTTTTATAAGGATAAATTATACTTCTTTTGCTTGAGAGATGTTCAAATTATAGTTCTTCTGTTTATTTTGAAAATCTATAGTCTTCTTTTTTGAAATTAAAAGATACATTACATTTGCTTTCTCTGCAATAAAAAATTAGTTACATTTATACATATTTTGACTCAAATACCTTTATATATATATTTATAATGTAATAAGTATTAAATATATATATTTGAAAATATACAAATAGTCAATTTTTAAAATTTAGAATGAATTAAATTTATAATTTTCAATAAAAAATAAATAATGATGAAAAAATATTTTTTAAAATCATATTTTTATGGGGTTGTAGCAGTGGTGCTAGCACTACGGCCGTACGATTGAGGAGAGTATTTGATGGAAGAAAGAAAATGACAAGAGATGTGAGCTTTGTATAGATGAATCCTATTTAAACCTATCTCATCTCTCTTGCTTTCACTTTAAAAACATTACCAATTTCACTTATGCTTCCATATATATGCTATGCTTGGCATATATACATAAATTGAGCTCAATTGTTGTCCCTAAAACTGGTGCCTGGAAATCAGCATCAAGTTGTGATATCATATCAGGAAATCTAAAGTGCAACTTTTGGAGCTCTGAACTCCATTGTGTCAGCTGAGTTGGGACTGGAACTGCCTTCCTAGAGAAGGCAGCTAATATATATGGCTAAACTAAATATTTGGTTTATAGAATCTTAAATTTATTTAGTTGTAGTCTCCAAAAATTAATAAATGTATTATTACTTTTTAAAATAATAAATTCGTGACATATTATTTCTTTTGTAATATGAAAGGGTAAATGTGCAGTAAATTTACTATTTTTTGAAATTAACTTATATACTCTATAATTTTCAAAGATTGAAAATTTAATAATTTAGGAATTAGATTGTTAATTTAGCTTTTTTCTTTTCAAAAATTCAATTCAATATAAAACAACAAATTTGATTTATTGTAATTAGATAAATTATGTTGACCATTATTATTTAGGTTGTGTTTAAAGTTATATTTGTATATTTATCTATAATTTAACTTATCTATTTTTTTATATAAAAAAAGGTTAGCATATAAGGACACAACACAAAGGCCCTAAACCGGTGGTCATGAAGTCATGTTGATAGGTTTGTCATGTTGACATGTTTATGTTTCCATTTGAATTTGGTGTGCAGCATGGTGTGACTTGGATGGCATTTTATATTTTTGGATTTTTAATTTTTTTTTACATTGAAAGATTCAAAATATAAAATAAAAATATTTTTTAACCATCAATTTAAAAAAATAACAATTAAAATTCAAAAATTTTAAAAAAATATGTAAACCCTCCAAATGAAATCTGAACCAACTCCTTGTTGCACCCCAAATTCGAATACTTTATATTTGGACTTTATGTTCCATCTTCTTTATATAAAGACATCATTATTAAAACAAGTTAAATGTACGTGTTTAATGGAGCGTTAGCTAAAATTTAGGCTCTGTTTGGTTCGTGGAATTGCGAATGCATTCTTTTTACATAGGTTATGTAATGTCTATTATACTCTTATATTTGTTATTATATCTATCAAATCATATTTTAAAAAGTAAGAATAAAATAGTCATTTTTATCTTATCTATCCCCATCTATTCACATTTTACATTTCTTTTATCATTACATCCTCTATCCAAAAATGCTATTAGCTTCACTTGATAAACATCACACTCTTTCCTTCTTAAGGAAGACCATGCGAGAAGGCCCTTTGTATTGTTTGCTACAGCCTCTTCCTTTGCAAATGTGGCAACCAGGTGGGCCCTATCCTACAAATCTTGTTTGTCCAAGGATAAAGGCGATAGCAAAGAATCATTCATAAGGATCCCATGATGAAATGGATTTGAATTTAAATACTATGTCATGCACATGAAAGAGTAAGAGAAAGAGAGAGAGTGAGGGAAAAAACAAAGATTAAGGTACGAAACTCATGTAGGGGGGTCTTACCCACAAATGAATTTATTGCATAGTGGGAGAGAAAGTGTATAGAACTACTCTCTCTCTTTTCATAACTTAAATTTTATGTATTGATCTAGTAAAGGTTCCTTTGCTAAGATATAATAGTAAAAAAATATTAATGATTTAGATAGAATAGTGTCAAAAGTATTTACACTATATGCAATACTTTTTTTTAAAACTTGGTCACATTATCATTGAGTTTCAAAAAAGTATGTTAGAAATTACACACTTTTTCAAATTTCGCAGCACAACCACCGAATTATTTAAGGGCACACAAACAAGAAGGTCACACTAATCCTTTTTTTTTAAATAACTTTTTAGGGGGCACAATTAAATGGAATTTACAGAACTTTGTGTTCTATATTTTTTTTTTATGTAGGCAAAGAACTTGATGATAGTTTGATTGAGTTCATTAAAAGTATTACATTTGGGCAATACTATTTATAATGTTGCATTTGAATAGAGACAATGAGAGAGAGTGAGTAGGGGTGAGACCAATTGAGTGGGCCTCATACACTTTTTCTTTTCTTTTTTTTCACCCTCCAAATTTACCTTGTATGTTTATTGGGTAAATGCAAAGGATCCAAACTTCCCTTTTTTATCATTTCTCTTTTTTCCTTACTCTTTTTGTTCTTAAATTTGACAACTTCAATTTACCCATTGAGAGGATCTATATTTGTCTTACTTGTTTTTCTCTTTTCTCTCTTACAAATTAATATCTAAATGGAGAAGATCTATATGCTAATAAAAAGGAGATTTTTCAAACTAGTAAAATGGGATATGATAGAAAATGCTAGTAAAATACAATGAGATAAAGAACGTAAAAAATATATAAATGGTGATTAATCCTTATATAGTTGCTGCCAAGGGTTAGAATGGAATTATGCCTAGGGGGACTATATTAGGTCATGTGCCATGTGTCATTATGTACAAAGAAGGTTGGTTGTTATGGTGTGGTAGTGTCTGTCCACACATGTATAGTCTATACATGGATGGTCCCTTCATGGTGTTGGAATTCCTATATTATCATCTGTAATATTGTTAATGTTTTTTCACAAGTCAGTAAAGGTTAGACCATAATCTTTAATGAGTGATTTAGGATGGCTAGGTCATATTGGGCCAGGTGGGCTAGTTGGTATTTATTATTAGTCCTAAAGTTCATTGGTCCTTGGTGTAAAGAACTTAGTCTTGTGTGATTTTATCCAATTATGATATTCTTATGTTTGGTCCAAATGAAACTAAGGATGGCAACCCTAGAGTAACCCTGTAAGGTAGGGGCAAGGAGTACTTCCCCATTCCTTGTCTCCACTATCAATTATTTCCTCTGCTCCCATCCTTGATCTTCACAGTAAAAGGAATTTGTCCACATCCTTGCAAATCCCTGAGGCAACACGACAACTTATGTCTTCAATGACAATAAGGCAAAGTCACATTTCTACAATGAATAAGTTAAAGATAGGGAAAGAGGCTTTTAATATGAGATTAGGGTTTCTAAATTCTAATTTGAGAAGGTTATAAGGTTCCTTTTCATATTGCAAATTAAAATATATATTAATATAAGAGAAATGACTAAAGAATAGGATGGAGGGATATAATTCCTATCCCCATCTCTAAAATACCCATAGGGAGATTTTCGCTCTTGTCACTTTTTTTACGAGAAAGAAATCCCTAAATGTAGATCCCTAAATTAGGCAATCCATATAGGGATCCATGAATTTTGGAAAGTTTTTCCATCCTTAATTGGAATTAGTAGTGGGTAAACATTATTGGTTTGGTTTGATGGAACTAACTTTTTCGAGTTAATGATGGAGTTGACTAGGCTAAAGGAATCAAAGAGAGGTGCTTTGACAACCAAATATATAAGTATTCAAAGGTTCAGCTTGGTATAGTTTTGGACTAAAACCAAACTACACTAAGCAAGTCAGTTTTGTAAAATTAATGACTTATTCGATTTTGGTTTATAATTAGTTTAGTTCAATTTTGATTTGGTTTGGATCATGCTAATTTTTTAAAAGTAATTTGATTTTTTTTGTTTTTCATATATTTATTTTCATATATATATATAGGAACTTATACTATCAACTAAATATAAAATAATTTAATTAATAGTATGCCTTTAAAATTTAGACCTAATTGTTCAATAATTAATTCATGTGAATTCTAAATTCAAATAAGTAGGTATGTCACATATTCTACATTCTCTCAATTATTTAGGATATGGGCATCTCTAACTTATCGCTTACCATTTCCACGATATATGATGGCATCACATCAGAATCTAACTTTAGATGATCATGAGATAACAATGCATATATACATGTATGGGGCCCTCCATATCTAGTAATTTCCTAGTGGGTTCCATATGCCCTTTGGCATGCCCTAATCCTCCAATAGCAACTAACACTATACTGAATACATTTGTACTTTTTATATTTTGTAAAGGAGCATGGCACCTTAAATATATAGTATGTTTACACAAAGTATATTTTTACTACACACCATAAAGCTCACTTATCCTCATACTCGAAGTTGACATACAACTCTTGATTATTGTTCAAATTCATAACCATTGTCATCTTAGGAAAATTAGGATCCCTCCTCACATCCATGCTAATTTGTGAGAAAAAGGCAATAGCAAGATCCTTATATTAGGCCATTGGTGCAAAAGGAATGTCATTTGCAAGAACCTCCCTGCCATCATCACCTTTGTCATCAAACTAACTGACATCAAAAGTAGCATTATACTAGTTTTCATCTTCAAGATCATCCATTATATCCTTTATTATAGCAATGGGAGAAGGAGGTTGACCACTACCAATTAGTGGATACGATAATCTTAATTGGGATGTGTGATCTAGAGGATGAGTGTAATACTATTGAGCATGGAAAAGTTAAGGATAGAATGGATTCACACCTACAAGATATGAATTGAATAAGAAGGGTTGTTTGTCTATGCCATGAACCTAGTCTATGGTCGGGAATGTATATTAAACATATGTATATTGAACATAGTCATCAATATGCTAAGTTTCTCTGTTAAGATCTAGTCCATGGTTGTGATATATGCGTACAACTCTACTCTTTGTAGCTATTAAGGAAACCATATATTAGTTTCCCACTTGGTTTGCAAATTGTCATCATCCTCCAAGCTTATTTCATGATATCGTTTTAGACATAACACCATTAGGTGTCTGTATGCCTACTCAAACACAAACTATTTTAGCCTAAGTAATAATTTTTCTCCAATTGCCTTCTTTAATCTCTTTAGGGTGATGTTAGGATCTACTTTTATTATTTTGACTCTAGCACACTTAAAGGTCATACCTTTATTATTATCATAAATTTCTCTGTTTGCATATATACGCACAAACTCCACCTTATTGCTTATTTTGATTCCTAATTTAGAATGTGTGTATAACATCGAACTTATATATATATTTTAAATGAATTTTAAATATTTTCAAAATTATTTTTAATTATTTATTCAAATAAGAATTTTCAATAATTTTATTAATTTTAAATGTTGTCAACATTTTTATTATTTATTCACTTTATTATTTTTTCTCACCTACACAAAATTAATTTTTGAGCTTATTGACAAAAAGAAATAAATATCGATAATCCTTTTGTGGCTTTAGTGATGACTAGATCAATGCATTATTTCTTTAAGAAAAGTTTCTATCGAAGTTCACTATATATCACATTATGATTTATTTTTATTACACTACTTATTATTTTTCACTTCATTTATTCATATTTCCAATTCTATATTTAAATATTTTTGAAATTATTATTTTTATTAAATAATTTTGGCCTTTTTATTATTTTAAATATTTCCATTTTTTTTATTTCTTCACTTTAGTATTTTTTTTCTCACCTACACAAAAATAATTTTGTATTGCATCATGATTTATTTTTATTACACTACTTATTATTTTTCACTTTATTTATTTATACTGCCATTTTTATTTTTAAATATTTTTGAATAAGTTATTTTTATTTTTAAATATTTTCAAAATTTTTATTATTTCTTCACTTTATTCTTTTTCTCACCCACAAAATTTTTTTTAATCTAAAAGACATAATATGTATCTAAAAAACATAACTAATATTCAGCTAAATATTATGCTACTGTTACGACAAGAAACTAAATTGCATTAAAAAAATTATACCGCACTTGCCTCTTTTCAATGACTGTTTACAACTCAGGAGAGTGACAAAACATTTTCCTGCGCAAAAGAGTTAGCAAGCAAAAGAGCTAAATGGAATAGAAATTATAAAAACAAATAAAGATTTACATATATATATATATATATATATATTACTCCTAACGTTCATATCAACAACGTGCTCAGGAATAAGATACGAAAAATGGGCTAGAAAATAATTTCCTCAAGCCAAAAACTTGGACCACCAACAACTAGAACGCAACTAGAATGTAACAAGTAAGGTCAGAAAAGAAATTTTGCCGACAAAAAATTTGCCCCAACATGACCAACAGGCAAGAAGTGGGGTCCAAAACTAATTTTTGCCACCCAAAAATATTTCCTCAAGCACGACCAGTTTGCAGAAAAGAGCGGGCTAAAAACTAATTTTTCCCACCCGAAACACCACAAGAGAGAAGAGGAGAGCAAGCAGACGCAAAAAATAGAAGGAACCCTGGCTTTAAATAGAGATTTTTTTTGTTGGGGGCAAAATAGTAATTTCGAATGTGCTAATAAATAACTCATCTTCAAATTAGCCAATCAGAACACAGTGTAATCACCCTATCCAATTGTTGTATGCCAAGTGTTCCAACCTTTTGAATTTGACTTATTTATATCTTAATGGGCTGTGTAAATTATAATGGGCCAATCAAATCAACCAAGAGCACCGAAATTTAAATGATAACTATTAAAAACTTGATGTTAAAAATAACTTATACAGTGTTTATATATTTTCAGGTTTGTATGTTCTAAATTTTAGAAAATTGAAACAATGTGTGGTATGTTCAAGAACTAATTTGTTAAACTGAACGGAAATGAATCTTTTTAATTTTTATGTAAAATTGTCACTATTAATTGTCACTATTAATCCTAAAGGCAAATATACATAGAGTGTATGGAATTTATTATTCAAATAAATCTCATATATTCAACTAAATTTCACTGAGAGAAAATCTTTATTTCTTCATCCCTTAATTTCTTGTAAATTTGGAGAGAGAAAAAGAGTGTATGGGGCCTCCTTAATGGGTCCCACATAGTTCCTTTCTTTTTTGTTTTTTTCTTTTTTTAAACTTACAAGTAACTAAGGGAGAAAAAATAGAAGGGACCTCTTCTCAAATCCATCACTCAAGTAATCTCTACATTTTGTGTATCTATTTTTTTTTAAATTGACATAATTAATTTTAAAAAAAAATCAAGAGGATCTGAACTCAAAGTTAAGTGTGTGCAAATTGGATTTAGATCCTTTGTAATCAAGGGACAATTTGACATGGTATAGTTAGAGGGAGATAAATACAAGATGTGAAGTAATATTTTAAAAAATAACTTTTAACTAGAACTAGGGCACAATAAGTGCAAATTCAAGTAATATGTCAGTTAAGCCCAATAAAATTTTAGTTAGGAAAAATTATACTTTTGATTTTTATAATTTAAAAATTTACAATTGAATTTTTATAATTTAATCCTTCCCATTAAAATTTTATTTAATTTGACTAGTATAAATAATTATATATTATTCTAATACTCTAAAGATGAATAATTTATAATAATAAAATATGTAAAAGTAAATAATGAAATAAAATTACCATATATATATATATGACAAAAATATCAACAAAATATAATAACATAGATTAAATTAATATAATTCTAAATTTTTAAATTATAAAACTTAATTAAAAATTAAATGAAAGTATAAAAATTTTAAAATATCAATTTTCCCCCCATTTTATTCTCTGAAGAAACTGGGATTCGGAATCTATGTGGTACGGACAAAACGCAATTTACGTACTTGAAATTACGCAAATAGAAATAGCCCTTTTAGTTTTCAATGTCGTCTTGGCTTATAGCTTCGTCGCCCATGATTCTCCACGGTGCAAGCTCTCGCTCACTCTCTCTCTCTTCTGACCCTCTGTGCTCCCTGTGATTCCATGGCACTCCTCCTAAATGTCATGGCTTTTGGATATGCGTAGCCATTGCTACTTTATTTAAAGGATATGCATATGCTTAGTTCTTAACTTTCATACTCTCTGTTTCTACTCTGTCTCTGTCTCTGATGGACTCTAGAGTTACGTTTTCCGATTCGAACGAGATCAGCAATGGAAGCGGAATATGCTGTTTAGCCAACAGTACTCAAACCCATTACACTTCAGAGCCTCCACCTCCAGACATCGCGGCCCTAAGGCGCCTCTCCGACAACCTCGAATCAATCTTCGAAACCTCGGAATCCGACGACTTCTTTGCTGACGCCAGAATCGTTCTCGGAGACGGTCGGGAAGTTCCGGTACACCGTTGCATTCTGTCGGCGAGGAGCCCTTTCTTCAAGAACGTGTTTTCTGGGAAGGAGAGAAATGGAGTCAAGTTGGAATTGAAGGAATTGGCTAGGGATTACGAGGTTGGGTTCGATGCGATTGTGGGTGTTGTGGGTTATTTGTACAGTGGGAAAGTGAGGTCATTGCCGAAGGGTGTTTGTGTGTGTGTGGACGATGATTGCTACCATTTTGGATGTCGACCTGTTGTGGATTTCATGGTTGAAGTGCTCTATGCTTCCTTTACGTTTGAAATATCTGAGTTGGTTGCTCTCTATCAGGTAAGAGCAATACAGCCTTTTTAAAAAAATCCGATACTTCAAAAACAGAAACTTATAGTGTCCAATATGTTAGCCACAACATGGCACTACATATTTTGTTGTGTTATAGTGTTATGTCATGTTGTGTTTTGTATCTTGTCTGTATCCATGTTTCTTAACTTGTCGTTTGTTACTTTTATAATCCTTTCTAGTGTACTTTGAAAGCAAGTTTGCTCTTCATTTTCATGTCCCTTGAATGGTTTGACCTTGATATATTGTGAATTTCTATAGATTGATGAATTTTTCTGTTGTAGGTCGTGTCTATTACATCATCTATGTATCGCACTTATAAATGAGTGAGTTAGTAATGTACACAAGTTCAATATGTTGGAGCTCCTCTAAATCGTATGTGACAAGCCTTATTTGTGAGTGTGGTCTATGAATGACGTAGTAGGCATTATTTATCAAAGAATGCGTTGCTTCAATGTGATACATTGATATTCTCATTTCTGGCACTTTGATTTGCATACGTTTTGCTGCTGTGTTACTCTAAAGTATTTCAATAAAGAATGTGAATTCCTTTCCCAAGATAGCAAAAGAGAGAAAGTGAAATTTCAATATTTCATTATTATATATCTTTAATGGATTTATTATTTTCTGTTTCTCCATTAAACTGTTTTTACCCATAATTTTGTGACAGAAAGTTGGACTTGGTGACAAGCCACTCGTTTTGGTACATGGAACCAAGCTGACTTTAGAAAACAAAGCTGGCTAATAGAATTCTCTGTTTATTACCACAAAGAACTAAAAATATCATATGGAGACACCAGACAGACGGTTATAAGAAATAGCTTGTGCATCTATCTTTGCAGGAAATATAAAGTGCTTAAATTTACTTTCTATCTTTTTTCACTCATCTGCTGCATTACTACAAATTTATATCATAAATACTTAACTGGTGGAATTGATTACTTTGTAGAGGCATCTACTACACATTCTTGACAAGGTAGCAGCAGATGACATTTTGTTGGTTCTTTCTGTAGCAAACATTTGTGGTAAATCCTGTGAGACACTATTAGCAAGATGTATTGAGATGATTGTTAAATCTGATGTTGATGTCATTACACTTGAAAAAGTGCTGCCACAACATATTGTGAAACAAATCATGGATAAACGTATAGAACTTGGATCAGACAAGCCCAACAACATTGGTTTACCAGATAAACATGTGAAGAGAATACTTAGGGCTCTTGATTCTGACGATGTTGAGTTAGTTCAATTGCTCTTGAGAGAGGGACATACTAATCTAGACGAAGCCTATGCCCTTCACTATGCTGTTGCATACTGTGATGCCAAGACCACAACTGAGCTTCTTGATCTTGCACTTGCTGACGTTAATTGTAAAAATCCTAGGGGATATAGTGTGCTGCATGTGGCTGCAATGAGGAAAGAGCCCAAGATTATAGTGTCCCTCTTGACAAAGGGAGCCCAGCCTTCTGATCTCACTTTGGATGGTAGGAAAGCCCTTCAGATTTCAAAGCGCCTTACTAAGGCTGTGGATTATTATAATACTGAGGACGGAAAGGCATCTTCCAGGGATAGATTGTGCATAGAGATATTAGAACAGGCTGAGAGAAGAGAGCCTTTACTTGGGGAGGCATCTCTTTCTCTTGCTATGGCAGGGGATGACTTGCGTATGAAACTGTTGTACCTTGAAAACAGAGGTATTTACTCACAGGTCCAGACTCTTTGCACTTTTTTTTTTTCCTTTCTCATCTCACAAGTGTCTTTCATATACTTTATGAGAAGTTTCATGTGGCATCAGAGTTGGAGGATCAAGTTTACTTACATTGTAATTTTAGTGCAGCTGCTCTCAACCAAATTACTCTAGGAGTGCAGGAAGAATAGCTTCGCTTCCTTTTAATAATATTGAACCATTGCCAATCGCCATTATAGAAGAGTGAGTGTGGGAGAGTTTTCTTAATGGAGTATAGTGAATATCATTTTTATTTTCTTTCTTCTATGTATGAAGGCAATTAGAAGTTTATCAGCTATAGAAAGTGGTCTATCTATTGGTTTGAGTCTTTGAGATGCCTTTTTTTTTGCTTTTGTATAGTACTATTGATTAGACTTAAAAGCATCTTGGAAACTACTATTGTTAAAATAATGCAATAATTTGCCACATCCAATTAATGCAAAGAGCATCTTATGTGATGCAAATTCCTCTTTAATAAGTTTTGCAATTCCACTTTGTTAAGTAGGGTGATAGGCCTGCTAGCAATAGCAGTAGTGTTTACGTAAGAAGAGGGAAGAGGGCCCAAAAGAGGTGGGCAAAGGTCTATGAAAGGAGAGGGAGAAATAAAAATACAATCTAGGGAGTTGAGAGAGGTGACATGGCAGACCAGGGACATAATAGTGATTTACCTATGTAACTACCTTTGTCAGGTAGTGTATGTGGTAGGGGCTGGCACAAGTGTGTGAAGTAATATTGCTAAGGGGTAGTTATGGGGTGGACGTGTGGATTATCTTTGGTTGAAGTAGGAGAGGTCTTGGTCTCTCGAATAATAGGAGTTGTTGGGCTCATTTCTTTTACATTTTATGGTTCCTTGTTAGTTTTCCTAGTTTGTAATTACCTTTTCTTCTTCTCTATTATAGAGGAGAAGCTTAATTTCATATATAAATAAAAAATAGAGAGTGAGTTGCCTTCATTTGATATCAAAGCTAGTTATTGGTGGGGAATGGTTGGCACCACGATGGAAAGAAGAGTCAATACAATAGAAAGGAGCATGGTGGAGTTGTAACAAAGCCAGTGAGATGAGAGATGAACTATCGACAGTGAAGCTCGCTCTGATGGAATTATGAGAGTAGTTGGGTAACTTTCGGACAATGTTTAACCGGTGAACCACAAGACAGGTGGTGCCAGATGAGGTACAAAATGTACTGACGGGCACAGTGCATATGAATCTAGAGATGGAAGTGGCACAGAACATGCTAATGGAAGGAATGAATGTAAACTTAGGTGTGGGAATGGCTAACGATACTGTGGACAAGGAAATGGTGAAGTATAGATGACTGGAACTTCCTTTATTCTTAGGAGAGGATCCCATAGGGTGGCTCTTTAAGGTAGAGTGTTATTTCATAGTTAATGGAATTATAGAGCCTGAGAAGATAGATGCTGTAGTAGTTAACATGGAAGGGAAAGCTTTGAATTGGTTTTAGTAACTAGAAATGAGAGCCCTTGTTTGCAACTGGAAGGAGTTCAAGAAGGAAGTGTTGGACTGATTTCATTGCCATCAATTAGGAGACCATTATGAAAGGTTGATGGGGCTAAGACAAGAAAGCACTAGGGAAGATTTTAGGGAGATATTTGAATTACTCTCAGCACCATTAGTAGATGTTCCAAATGAGGTGCTCATGGGGCCTTTAAAAATGGGGTAGTTGAGAATGGATTATGCCTATCAAGTGGAGGGAAGAAATCTAATGTCACTAAAAGTTAGGGAGAAAAGGAAGTCAAAAAGGCTAAAGTCCAATTTGGGAACCTGATGGAACGGATACAAACCTACTTATTCCAAATTCTCTTATCCAATGGAGCTATGGAGAAGCTTAGACAGTGGGTGGTTAAGCAAAAATTCAAAAAGTAATAACGGTTGATGACACTAAAGCAATGAGTAGTAAAATCTATATTCCAATAACTACTACCACCAACAACAATGGCAATAGCAATAACAAACAAACAACTACAACAATAAGTCTTTTTTTACTAAGTGGGGTTAGCCAGATGTATCAAATGACGCTATAAAGTTCTGTTATGAATCATATTTTTAGATAAATAATTTAAGTGTAAATCTTTCTTAATGGTTTCACCTATAGTTTTTCTTAGTTTTCCTTTACCTCTAATTATTAGACTATTTTCCATTTGTTCTACTCTCCTAATTAGGCATTTTATAATAAGTTTTTTTCATACATGTCTAAATCATCTAAGACGCAATTCTGCAATTTTTTCTACAATCGGTGCAATCTCAACTTTCTCTCTAATGTATTCATTTCTAATTCTATCTTGTTTGATATATCCACTCATCCAATGCAACATTCTTATCTCTACAATATTGAGCTTATTCTCCTGTTAATTTTTATGGCCCAATACTCAATCCTATATAATATTGTCGTTTTTATAGCTATGCAGTAAAATTTACCATTAAGTTTTAGTGGTGCTCTTTTATTTGTAATAACACCAGAAAGACTCCTCCATTTTATCCATCCAACTTGAATTTTATAGTTTATATCTTCTTCTATTTTCTCGTTATATTGTATGATGGACTCCAAAATATTTAAACCGAGTGATTTGTAGTATGATATGTTTTTCGATTTCACTTCTACGCTAGAATTGGCACACCTCTTGCTAAAATTTACATTTCATATACTTCGTTTTACTTATATTTAAACGAAATTCATGTATTTTCAAAGTTAGTTTTCACATTCCTAACTTCTCATTTATTTTCTCTCTTGACTCTCTCTATTTAGCATTATGTCATCTGCAAAGAGTATACATTGTGGCACCGATTCTTGGTTGTATATTTATTTTATTTAGACCTTATTTGCATCTAATATTGGAAGGGAGAAATACTTTGAAGATGAACCTGTTCCCATGCAATAGTAATTCAAGACTAAAGTAAAAAGATAGGGACTTAAAATTGACCCCTGGTGCAGGCCAGTAGTTATGGGAAAAATCTTTGGTGGGTCCACCTTATGTTATTACACTTGTTGTAGCCCTATCATACATATTTTGAGTTACTCGAATATAAGTAATACGAGCTCCTTTTCTTTTCCAAAGCTTTCCACGAAATATCTCCAAATCGGTGAACACCATATGTAAGTCTCTTTTATTTCTTCGATATTTTTCCATCAATCTTCGCAGTAAGTATATTACTTCATAGTCGACCTTTTAGGTATAAAATTAGATTGATTTTTTGCAACTTGAGTCTCTTGCTTTAACTTTGCTCAATAACCCTCTCTCATAACTTTACACTGTAACTTATAAATTTAATTTCTTTATAATTTGCACAGTTTTGTATGTCTCATTTATTCTCATAAATAGGAATTAAAATACTTTTCCTTCATTTGTTTGGCATTTTCTTAGATCTCATAATCTTATTAAAAAATTTTGTAAGCCAACTTATACCTTGTACTCTTAAACCTTTTCACACCTCAATAAGCATATTATTTAGTCCTACTATTTTGCCATTCTTTACCTTCTTTAAAGTTTTTTGTTACCTCTAACTCTCGAATTTTACGATAGAATATATAATTTTGATCATTTTCTGTAGTGTCTAACCTATTGAGCGCAATGAAATCTCGTGTCCTTCATTAAATAGTTTATGAAAATAACACTTCCACCTTTCCTTAATATTTTGTTGATGGAAACTAAGGTAATATAGGATGCCAAAGTCCCATATTGAGTAGTATGGGATAATTAATAGGGTATTTAAGTAGAGTGGTTATCCCACCTTAATAGCTAACTTTTAGGGGAGGTTTCTTTACCTTGTCTAGTTGCCAATCAATTGTTATCAAGGTTAGTGCTTGGTGGTTTTGAAAAGGGCTACCTATGGAGCCTTCTGACCAGCGGAAGGCTGAGTGAAATATTGCCAAGTGAAGTATCACAGAGTGTAATAGCTGGGACCTCGGTTTTCTAAAAGCGGCCAATTGATGGATGTCAAGGTAGTACAGGATGCCAAAGTCTCACATTAAGTAGTATGAGATAATTAATGAGGTTAACTAGGGTAGTTCTTCCACCTCAATAGCTAGTTTTTGGGAGAGGGTTCCCCACCTTGCTTAGGTGTCCATCACTTGTTATGTGACTAGGATTCTCCCTTTTTTATTTTTAATGTATTTCATTTGGTCTACGTTTTTTATCTTTCTTTCTTTACTTTTAACAAGTTTATAAATACTTTTTTCTCCAATTTTAGTACCTAAGGTTTGATATAACTCATCAAATGCCATAGCTCTTGCTTAGTAATGGCAATGGCAACACTAAAAAAAAGTTGACAAAAGCAGAAATAAATAAGAGGAAGGAGCTTGGATTGTGTTTTAAATGTGAAAAAAAATTTAGCCCTAATTATAAATGCAAGAATAAATAATTTCAAATGATGATTTTGACGGAGGAAGGTGATGGGATAGAACTTGACAATGAAGTTGCAAAGGAGGAAAAGCTTGAGAAAGAGGTGACTACAATGGATCCTTAACCTCCTTGGTGGGAATAACTGGACACAAGACGATGAAATTAGTGGACAATTCATGCGGTGAGGAAGTTGTAGTATTAATAGATAGCGGGACCACACATAATTTTATATCTACTAAGCTGATGGAAAGGTGGGGAATTCTAGTGCAAGATTTTAAACGCTATAGTATCACATTTGGAGACGGGAAGAAAATCATAACTAAAAAAGATTGTAATGAAGTGAAGTTGAAGCTACAAGGGCTCAATGTTATCCAAACTTTTTATCCATTTGCTATGGGCAATGTGGATCTGATCTTGGGAATTGCACGGCTTGAGTCACTTGGAGAGATTAGGGTCAATTAGGGCCAATCTTATATGAAGATCGAGATTAGAAAAAAATGGGTGTGCCTTAAGGGAGACCCCACAACATAGACCAATGCATTACTCAAGGCTATTTATAAGTCCCTAAAAGCCAAGGGAGAGGGATTCTTACTTGAGTTTAATGTTGCCGTGGTGGAACATGAAGCTGGACAACCTAAGAGAAGTGATGAGGTGCAAAAATTGTTGGAAGAATTTCCTTCAGGATGCCAACCCACATTGGGTTTACCTTCTTATAAGTCTAATATCACGCCATCATGATTAAAGCTGTAGAACAGCCACCTAACACTGAGGCCTTATTGATATGCACACACACTAAAGACTGAGATTGAAAGATTACTCAAAGAAATACTCCAAGCTAGGATCATACAACCTAGCACTAGCCCATACTTAAGTCTCGTACTTTTAGTTAAGAAGAGGGATAGGACTTAGAGGTTTTGTGTAGATTATCAGGCTTTGAACAAGATAATTATCTTTGATAAGTATCCTATACCAACTATTGATGAACTCTTGGATGAATTGGGTAGAGCTACTTTATTTTCAAAGCTGGACCTCAAATTAGCATACCATCAAATACAAGTTAGAATTGGGGATAAAGCTAAAACTGTCTTTAGAACTCATGATGGCCACTATAAGTTCTTAGTGATGCCATTTGGATTAATTAATGCACCATCAACCTTCCAATCACTCATGAATGATATATTTAGGGAGCATTTGAGGAAGTTTATATTGGTTTTCTTTGATGACATTCTTATTTATAGCAAGGATATGGAGATCCGTATGCAGCACTCGAGGATCGCTTTAAAGGTATTGCAAAGGAATCAGTAAGTGATTAATCTAAAGAAATGTATGTTTAGATAGCAAAAGCTAGAATATTTGGGCCACATAATCTCAGGGGAAGGGGTTCAAGCTAATTAAAGCCATGGTGAGTTGGCCCGTTCCTAAGAACTTGAAAGCCTTAAGAGGATTTTTAGGATTGATAGGTTATTATAGGAAGTTCATTAAGAATTATGGAAGAATTGTTGCCCCACTCACTAGTTTGCTTAAAAAAGACTCCTTCAAGTGGGTGACAAATCCTAGCAAGCCTTTGAACAACTCGAGGTAGCCATGATTTTAGTACCAGTTTTGGCCATGCCAAATTTCAATTCGCCATTTGAAGTATAAGCAGATGCTTCTAGTAATATAGTAGGAGTTGTTCTAATGCAACAAGGGAGACCCATAGCCTACTTCAGCCAGCAACTAACAGAAAAAGCAAAGTAGGGATCAATTAATGAACATGAGCTCATGGCTATTGTGATGGCAGTGAAGAAATGGCAACATTACCTTTCTAGTCAACCCTTTGTGATACGTACTGATCAAAAAGCATTGATATTTTTATTAGAATAGAAGGTAATTGACCCAGATTAGAAGAAACTAGTATCAAAGCTAATGGAATACAAGTTTGAAATTCAATATAAATTTGGGAAAGAAGATAGAGCAACTGATCCTCTATCTAGAGGGGACAATACTAGGGAGATGAGGGCCGTGTCTCTTTGACAATATGAGGGATTGGAAGAACTTGATATGAAGGTAAAAGATGATAGTACTCTTAAGGCACTGATGCATCAATTGACGTCAGGTTCAAGTGCTCCAAGTGGATACAGCATAAAAGGTGGGTGTCTGATGTATAATGGCAAGTTGGTGTTGCCTAAAAAATCTCCAAAAATAATGGCCCTTATCAAAGAATTTCACAACTCTCCTATAGGGGGAATTTAGGCTGTTTATGGAGCTATAAATGGTTGATTGGAATAGTTTATTAGGACGACGTAAGGAAGGATATATAGAATTATGTAGCACAATTGGAGATTTGTCAATGTAATGAGTTTTTAAGGTCGGCTAGATTGTTACAACCTCTACATATTCCCTGACAAGTACTGGAAGATATTAGCATGGATTTTGTTGTGGGTCTTCTAAGGAGCAACGGGTGTGACACCATCATGGTGGTGGTTGATAGGCTAACTGAGTATAGTCACTTTGTGCCACTGTCTCATCCCTTTACTATAAAGGAGGTAGTAGAAGTATTCACTAAAGAAATAGTTAAACTATGCAGATTTTCTAAGACCATAGTCTTAGATAGAGCTAGAATTTTTATCAGCCATTTTTGGAGAAAAATGTTTACAAGGGCTGGAACGACCTTGAAGTACAACTCCAATTATCATCCAAAGTTTGATGGCCTAACTAAAGTAGTGAATAGATGTTTAGAAACATATTTAAGATACTTTGCAAGAGACAAACCAAAACAATGGGTTAAGATGCTACCATGGGCTAAGTATTAGTTCAATACATCCTATAATAGATCATTTGGAATGACTCCTTTTAAGGCTTTATATGATAGAGAACCTCTTATCTTATTTAGGTGGCAAGATGATCCATCTATGGTGGAGTAAGCGAATGCACAATTATGAGAACGGAATCCTATTTTGGTTAAGCTTAAAAATCATTTAGAAGTGGCACAAATGTGGATGAAGGAGTAGGCTGATAAGAAAAGAAGAAGTAGAGTTTGACGTGGGAGACATGGTTTATCTTCACCTTAAACCATACAAGTTGAGGACTCTAGCTTAAAAAGAAAGTGAGAAGCTAGCCCTACGATATTGGGGTCCTTATAAAATCACCAAGTATGGGAAAGTAGCCTACAAACTTGAATTGCCTAGTCCTGCAAGGATACACCTTGTATTCCACATTTCTCAGCTCAAGAAGGCCTTACATCCTTCCATTCAGGTGCAGCCTTTTCTTGATTCTCTGTCTGAGGACATGGAACTGTGTGTACAACCAGAAGCAGTGAAGAAAGTTAGAACTTTAACTAATGGCCAACAACGAGTTCTCATTAAGTGGAGAGGACTTTCAGGTTGTGGCAGCACATGGGAGGGCAGCGAAGTTGTTGATACACAATTTCTCACCTTTCACCTTGAGGACAAGGTGAAACTTGTGGGGGTGGCAAATGATGGGCCTGCAGGCAATATCAGTAATGTTTACATAAGAAGAGGGAAGAGGGCCCAAAAGAGGTGGGGAAAGGTTTATGACAGGAGACGGAGAAATAAAAATACAGCCCAAGGAGTTGAGAGAGGTGACATGGTAGAGCAGGGATAGAATAGTGATTTACTAGCATAACTACCTTTGTTGGGTAGTGGAGGTGGTAGGGGCTGGCACGAGAGTGTGAAGGAATATTGCTGAGGGATGGAGGCTTGGATTATCTTTGGCTGAAGTAGGAGAGGTCCTGGTCTCTCGAACATCAGGAGTTGCTGGGCTCATTTCTTTTACATTTTATGGTCCCTTCTTAGTTTTCCTGGTTTGTAATTGCTGTTTCTTCCTCTCTGTTATAGAGGAGAAGCTTAATTTCATATATAAATAAAAATCAGAGTGTGAGTTGCCATCATAGAGTATTTTTATTTGGGAATTAGGTTTCAATCAGGATTTGAATAAAGCTTTTTGGCTTTAGGGTTTTCTTAGCATTTTGGGCCTAAGACTATCTTGGTCCATATTCAGTCTGTTTATGGCTGTTACCTCTCTTTTATTGGTATTAATAAATCTGATATTTGAGTTGTTTTAGAGCGTTCTTATGCATGTTCTTTTATTGGTTTTGCACCATCGCATGTTTCATGATCAACAAGTTTGCATTTTGTTTGTTAAATTTACAGCTGGATTGATGATTGTCTGTTTCTTTTCTTATAAAAAAGGGAAAGAAGTTCTTAACTAGAGTAGCATGCCATTTGTTTGAGTCTTAAGTGGATTATGAGAAATAAGCAACTTCAAGATCTTTAAATCCAAACAGCCTCTGATTATTATGATATGCTGATGATAAATTCTTTTTCAGTTGGATTGGCAAAGCTATTGTTCCCGATGGAAGCAAAAGTTGTGATGGACATTGCTCAAGTTGATGGAACATGTGAATTTCCATTATCAGACATATCTCAGAATGCGGGTACTAATACTCAGAAGACAACCGTGGACTTGAATGAGGCACCTTTTAGAATTAAGGAGGAGCATCTAGTCAGGATGAGAGCACTCTCTAGAACTGGTGATTGATGATTCGCATCTATATTTCATTTCATTTAGCAATTAGGGATAAAGGTGGACAATGTTCCCTCTTAAGGAGACGTTTTAAAATTGAGTAGACTATAGTTTTGGTCCTTGAAAGATATGGTTTACATCAAATTAGTAATCTAACGAAGAATTACATCATACTACATTAATTGGTAAAATTGGACTCAATTAAGTCAAAAATGGATGTAAATCTTCAGAGAACCAAAATTTCCTTCTATATTTGAGTCCAAATTCAAGATTAATGTGATAAATTGAGATACATATTCCTTGGGCGACTAAATTGATGCAAACCATGTTTTTCAAGGACTAAAATAGTAGTTTACTCTTTTAAATCTTTTTGTTGATGCAGTTCTCGGACATGGTAAGGGAATGATGTCCACCAAAGGATTTGTATTTTTGGGGGAGCAATGTGTTTTGATGCAAAATTTCCTTTGGAAGCACTTATTTACACGAAATATCTAAAGAGAAAAACCCCGTTTATGTCCTCAAAAGATGTTGCCACCATCAATTTGATATGCTACAGATTTTTGGTACCACATTAGTGAAGATAACCTCACCCCCCCTCCCCCCCCCCCCCCCCCCCAAAAAAAAGAAAAAAGAATCAAAACATATCATACTCCAAGTTCTAGAGTGATACAAAATATCTATGAAGCATCTAACTTGTAAAGACATTACCTTTTGAGGACTAAATAGCGTTTTAATTGATATCTAAATTGTGTTTGTAGTGCAGCATAATCTGTTACAGCTTATTGTTGTTATGAAAACTGACTTCTTTATGCTTTTGATGGGCAGTGGAATTAGGAAAACGATTCTTCCCTCGTTGCTCAGAAGTACTGAACAAGATCATGGATGCTGATGACTTATCTCAGCTTGCATGTATGGGTGATGACACTCCGGAAGAAAGACTAGCGAAGAGAAGAAGGTACATGGAGCTCCAAGAAGTTCTGGGTAAGGCTTTCAATGAGGACAAGGAGGAGTTTGATAGGTCTGCAGTTTCATCATCATCTTCTTCAACATCAATAGGAATGGTTAGGAGGCATCCCATGAAGAACTAGACTAAATATTAAATGTATATTTGAATCGAGAAGAATTATTTAAAAAAAAAAAAGGAACGAAAGGTTTGATTTAAATTTGAATCAAGGGGAAGGTCTAAATTAAACTTCCACTTTTCTTCCTTTTCATTCTCCTTGGTCCAAAGTTACCCTAGGTGATATAGAGATGCATCTATTTGTTGTTGTATCATTATAATTTCAATGGTTAGTTCTGGTTTAACTTCTCACTAGCTTATTTTTTCCTTGTCCATATTCTCTCTCCATCATGTATTTGGTATTTGATTGATTTTTAGAAAGAAGGAGATGATTTTTTGTCCTGCGTTTGTACAAAAGCAATACTCATTATTCTTTCTCCTTTTTCTCCTCTTGAAAAGAAAAAAAAGAAAAAGAAAAATGAAGTTCGTTTACAATCAATTCATTGATCATATAGCTGATCCTTTTTCAGATTCTTACCACGACGGCTGCATATCTGGGAAAAAAAGTTTTGTGGCTCTACACCATAGAGGATTGATGGCTGAATAAAATTTTATCCTTACCTGCTTTCTTCTTATTATTGGCTTGGTTCAGGGGTTAGTAAACTCAACTGGTAAAGGAAAAACTTTGTAAATGTTAATAATTTGTTTGTATTATCTATTCTAGATTGCGTTTATTTGAGAATTTCTCTTAATAAGGTCATTTATAATTGTACAGAAGTTGGGAATTAAGAGCAATTCTTAAGAAGTCAATAAAAATGTATTAAAACTAGCATCGTTGCATAGGTAGTTCAAATTTTTGATGGGTCTTGTGCATTGGGATTTGTATAACCATTCAATTTTCAAAAAGGGATTAAAAAAAAAAAGCTAGTGGCATGCAATTCAAAGAGAGCCAGTGAAGATGATTTATTTATAGTACGGTTTCTTTCAGACTTATAATATATATGAATGAATATAAATTCTATTATTTGACACATTTGAATTCTCTGCTCAAGAGCAGCATGGCATGTTGCTCTTTTCTAAAAGTATTTGGATTACTCAAAACAATTTTAGAGAGTTTAAATTTTTTTTGAATTTTTTTATTTAAAAGAAAAAGCAAAAGGTAAAATAAAGATAATTTTTTTACTATAAATTTTACAAAAAAAAATAATTTTTGCTTGTTAAAAAAGAAAAAATCTAAATCACCTAAATCCAAACTTGGTACTGCTTACTGATCTAAGCTACACTAAGCAATTCGATGTAGAAAAACCAAATTACATCTGACACCCATTTTCATAGCAAGTTGCCCAGCACGCAGACAACAACGTAAGCTGGCATTAAATAAACTAGTTGTGGGTCCTGTGTAATAAGACGAGAATTCTTACGTAACCAAGTTTTAAAAAGGAACAAAGTGATAATTTGGATTTGAAACTTACATTTGTACAAAAATTTCACTTTATTACTTTGGTGAAACGTAATTTTAAAAGGTTGTAACACATTTTCAAACAATAAAAAAATAAAGACAAAACCTGACTTGCACAAAATAAAGACAAAAATGTAGCTCCTTCCAATTTTTATCTACATATTGACTTTTGAAAAAATTGTACCTTAATTATCTTGTTAAGTTAGAGAGAGTATAAAGTTCACACAAAAGCTTATACTGTGATGTCACAAATATTACATATGTTACAATCAAGTAGTATAATCTCAATCATTTACAACATGTTAGGTATTCCGTGAGAAATGAAAAAAAAATAGGAGAAATTTTATTTTTATTTTTTTAATTATTATTCAATTATTATCTAGTATTATTTATTAATTATTAAAAGTAAGAATATTATAATAATTTTTTATCTATAAAATTACTTTTTTTATACTAATTTTCTGTGTACTTGTTAATGATTAAAACATCCTTTTAAAAATAATGAACCTTACAAATTAGCCGTAAAGATTAGATTGTATCACTCTCTAATGTCATACACGTGACATCAAAGAATAATCCTTGTGTAAATCTTACTTTATAATTTTACTTTTTTTTAGACGAGGAATTCAGGTCCAATATTTTATAATTGAAATCTTAACATTTTTGCTATTGTCAAGGGTGAGAATGATTTGAGAGAACAGAGAATGGAACCTTTCCCTATGAGCCACGCCAATATACCCCAAAAGAAATAAAACACGGACTCCATTACATCAAGTTTGAATTCTCAGTCTGAAATTCATAAAAATCCATATTTTACGTGAAGAATACATTTAGAGAAAATGAAAAAATATTTGTGTAAAAAAAGATTTTAAACAGTTTAAATTGATTTATAAAGGAGACTATCTAGCCCGAAAAAGTTCAACACTATCAAATTTAATTCCCAATCTCTTAAAACATAACAGCACTTAAAAGGAATAATGAGAAAGTTAGAAAATGAAGATTAAGAACACAGGCCAACTGAAATTAATATAATCTACACTAAGAGCAGCAATTAAAAAACTGATCAGTTAAGCAAAACAGAGTAACACAGAAATTTTAGAATATAGTTTTGTAAATTCGCTTAACAGATTAGGCCGGAATCTGTTCACTGTAACAAAATGGTAACATATTTGGAAAGCAGCCAAGCAAATGTGAGTAAGGCAGAAACAGATAAGAGAAAATAAAATAAAAACAATAAGACTCCGTTTGATTCACAGTAAATATAATTATTTTATATAACTTATATAATATTTATTATACTCTTATATTTATTATTTTATTTATTAAATCATATTTTTAAAAGTAAGTAAAATAATTATTTTTTATCTTATTTATTTCTATTTATTCACATTTTACAATCCCCGTTGCATCTTTCAATCAAATAGAGAGTAAAATTTTTATCCCAGTTCGGCCAAACCTTGCTTATATTTGGTCCCTTGATTTTCAAAGTATTTCTTTCAATTTAAATGAAAAATATTACATAGTAAATAGTTTTAGCAACTGCCTATTATCAACACCTAAATTTAAGCTCACTTGATACTATATTTCACAGTAAAATTTTCATTTAGTTCACTTTAAACTAACTTTCTTCACACTTAAAAGAAAATTTAAGAATATGAGAGAATTCTAGAACTCTTATCAGCAAGAGATTACAAATCATAACACTAGAAAAGCTCTCACAACTTGATGAAGCCAAAAACCAAGGTTAGAGTACTATTTTTGTATGTAAAACAGAAGCTCAAGATGAAATACGAATTTTTTTAGTTCTCTTCACTTCTCTGTCTTTTTGCTTCTGATTTTTTATGCCTTAATATAGTGAAGCCTTCTTCAAAGTAGCCGTTGGAAGCTTGCTTCTTGTGCTCTGCAACTTTTCTGGTTGACCTAATTTTTTCGATTTTCTGAATTTGGCGGCTCAATGTGCAGCAAAGGAAGCTTGATGGTTGATCCAGCAAGTTTTTGCTTTGTCTGAGGAGGAAAAAAGGCTTCAACATACAGGACCTTCCTTCCTTGCTTGATTTCCCTTCTGCAAAAGGTTGAAGATGGAGGCTGGACTGAGACCAGCTTCACCAAGCTTTCATTTCTCATTTACTGCTCCAAAAAATAGTTGTTTGAACATGGAGACGCATCAGATAATCTTTTCTGCTTGCTTCTTTTTGCACTACAGTAGACTATGAGATTTGACAGTTGACAGTAAAAATTCTTTGCTAGTTATATTGCTGGATTGGGATCACCTCTTGCACGATGCTGTAGCCTCAAATAAGGGCCACCCCATTTTGTTTTGTTTTGTTGTATACTTTTCTTTTTAATGTTTTCTTTTGCGTATCAAGGGACCCTTTTTTTTATACTGTTATACTACACAGTTCTAAAACAAGTGGTTGACTTTTGATTCTTTGTACTAAACAACTGCATTGGAATTATATCTTGACTTATTTGGTTTCAATCTAACTTCCTAATTATATTTTTCTACCAGGGGAATAAATTAGAGCTGTCAAGTGCATTTTCTATTCTCCCTTAAAATAATAAGATTACTTAATATTTTCTATAATATTTTTTACTGTGAAACCTTTGGACATCTTGATGATACATGAATTTCAAAAACGACAGAAACCAATCGGACAAACCCAGTAACATTTGGTTTAGAATTTGGATTAGTCAAGATGCGTCCCTAATACGGCTTCGCTTGAGCTCATCTCTTAAATTATCCGTCGTTAAGCATCTGATATGCCATTTAGGAAACAAAACCTTATCAACAACCGCTTTTTGGGGGCAAAAATGACTTAAAGATGGATTGAGTGACCCACCAAAGCCCCGCGCTGAGGAAAAAGAGAGAGAGAGAGTGTATAGGATTTGTCATGTACGTGGCAAGTCAAAGAACGCAAAATGCATACGAGCTTTCTAGTGAAAATCTATCTATCTATCCCTTATCTCCATATGTGTGATGGATCCGTTGAAGATGTGGGAACAAGGACGTAGCAGATCATATCACCCGCCAATTTTCCGATGTTCCAAGTTGGGAAACAGCGCAAGATTATGACATATCCAATACTCTACATTTAATAAATAAATATTTGACGTGTAATTAAAATAAATAAATAAAAATTATATATATATATATTTTGTTTAATTTTTTTAAAATATAAAAAATATTTTATTATAGAAGAGTACAATAAATTATACTTTTTTTGGTCTTTAATATAAGTCATTAATACTTATCTCATAAATATTAAAAAAATTAATTAAAATTAATTTAATTAATTAAATTTTTATCAAAATATAATTTTTTTATATTTATTTTTAATTAAACAGTTTACCTCTATGCTTAATAAATTATATTAATTTTAATAATTATCTATTTAATTAGAGATATTTAAAAAAATAATTTATATTTTAGATAAAATAATCCTTCAATAAATAAATAAATAATTTATAGAGATGGGGAAGTATCATCTTAAGATAACGTACTTTGGGGTCTCTTTCTTGATACATCACTTCTCATAATTGGCTTTTGGCATGACTAATGCCAGTGAGGGACCCACTTGACCTTATCCTTTGATAAGTATTTGACCTATTACATTTTTCTTTACAAGAAAAAAGAGCGGCTTAAGCACATTTATAATTTCTCTAGTTTTGTAAAAATATTTAGTTTATTTGGTTCAAACATATGTAATCTTTTTATTTTTTAAAATAATTTAATTTTATTCTTCTAATATATTTTCATTCAAAATTTAATGTTACATTTAACAATTTACTAACATAAATATTATTTATTTAACATTATTAATTCACATTGAAATATGATATTCAATTTAACAGACCATTACATTTGAAAAAAAAAGACAATTTTAATAACTTCAGCTTGTAAAGAATCATAAATCAACTCAATAGACCTATAAATATCTTAAAAAAAAATGTTTCGGTACATAAGAACGGCACTCAAGCCACAAAACAGGAAGGAGGAAAATGCACCAAGTGATAGTGATATTACTAGTTATTGTGTGGTAAAAAAAAAAAAAAAGCTCAGCGATGAGAACTGGCTGATACAGGACTCTGTACAAAGGGGAAACTGAAATTTACCATCATAGGGAAAGATGAAAATGAACACAGGAAAGATGGGAGAGGGACTGTACAAAATATTCACGTTTGGCTCCAGTCAAAAAAGAAAAAAGAAAAACGAGCTTAATTTCTCTCTATATCATGACTGGGGGGAGCAATCTGGATGCTGACTTTTCAAGTTGGTAATTTTGAAGAGCCCAAAATATAATCTGCTCCTCATTGCTGCTGCAGCACCAACATCTGTGTGAAGTGTGGACATACTCTTGTAACCTGCAAATGCACACAGCAAGCAATGTCATAAATGGGTAAAAATTATTCAATGTGTTCTAAATTATAATAAAAGTATTCAATTTATTAATCTTTACTTAATAGCTTAATCTTTTAAGTTGATATAGTCTTTGACATAATATTAGAGCCTTCTGTCCAAGTGGTTAAAAGTTCGATCCATGTTCCTCTACTCTTTTTAGTTAAAATGAAGTTTCAAAACAAGATATAAGTGAGCCTGTATTTTATCCACACTCCAAGCTAAAAATAAACTTGTGTGTGACGTAATGTGTTAGAAATAATAATAAAACCATTCCTATGCCTTCACTTGATTTTCCACACTCTTGGGTTGGAATGTTCTAAAACAATATGTTTTTGTAAAGAGCTTTACCTTATCAAGGAATTGATCAGATACAACCAGTTTGGCCCACCAATCCACTTGCAGATCCAACCCAATCAGCTGGTTTGCTAATCAAATCCTCCAATTCAAGATAGATATTTGAGTCATTCACATCTAGTTCTTCATCAACAACAGAGTTCTCTTCCATCAGTTTTTCTGACATCATACAACAAGCAGAAGATACATCGTTAGCACTTGCTCTGGTAGCATTGGCCGTTGATCCCTGTATAGGGCTGCATAGTTCACTTTCCAGAGCAGAAGGGGCTGCAGGCTGCATTCTGCTATTGTTCACTGTTTCAGACAAGAGTCCATTGAGCTCTGGTTGCAATGAAGCCAAGCCTTTTTGACCTTGTCTATAACCGACATCAGGAATGGCGTCCATGGCCTTAGGGAAGCTCACAGGGCAACGGGTTCCGAGCAATCTGGGTCTCTTACTGATCTCACCCCCATCGAGCTCTCTTTTTCGTTTTATCTCCTGGATTAACTGCTGAACCAACGTTGGCTTTCTGGCCATTTTGGTCAGGAAAAACAGCATCTGGAACTGCTTCAACTCGGCAGACCGAACACGTTCTTGAGCATTTATAAGCTGAACCTGTGAATTCTCTTGTTGCTGTCTCAGCTTCAGAATTTCCACTTTCAGTATATTCTGATCCTTCTTCAGTTTCTCAACTTCAGCCTCCAGGCTAGATTTCGTGGAAGTGAATCCACCCCCTGGTTGCAGTTTGTTATACTTGCTTCTTCTCCTGATGTTTTTCAGCAAATGCTTCTTTCCCCCCTGAAATCCTTCATTTGCAAACTCCCAACGGTCTGAATCAATCTTCCGAAATCCCTGTACTCACATGACAAAATTTAATGTCCAGGCAGCAACGGGATTCATCAAGAAAAATACCATAAAGGTTAATGAGCAAAACATAAAGTGAGCATATGATAGTAAACTTTTAACCACGATAGAAAAACAAACAGAAAACGAACATGAGTAGTAAATTTTACATCTGCAACAAAAAATTATGCACTCAAGATTTTTTCTTGGTAAAAAGCTAAAAGAAATTCATGTAAAACAAAATCTCGATTTTTGGGGAGCAAATATTACAATAATCATCCATAGAAAAATATGCATGTAACCCAATTATTTTTGTCTAGCAAGAAGCTTCATAGGATCCGACCCATTACAGATGTTTCGATCATGGGCACAGAAATTTTTCTCTTAGCTTCAATTGAAGGGCTAGAAATATTTGCACTATTCAACAAAGGAAATTAGGTGTTATTACTCACGTATGTATTAAGCTGGCGAATGAAGCTCGAGAAATTGCTGTGTTTGAAGTACTTGGGGAGAAGAATTTTGGAAAATTCATGGGAATCCCAAACGACGAAGCTATCACGACCTTCGCTCCAGGACACAATCGGGTCGGTCCCCGGGTCTTCCACCATTTCGTAGGTCTTCTTGAGGAACGGCGGTGGTCCCACCTCGTGCAATCCTTCCATCGGTCTCGGCAAGTCGATCGACGACGAAGACGACGACCCATTAACTACGGCGCCGCAATAACCACCAACGCCACCGTCGACAGCATCCACCGCTCCGGCCGGTTCCTCTAGCTTGACGTGAACCAGCGGACCAGCTTCGACAAACCCCTCTTCCGTCACTACCGAGCTCTTCCTTCCCGAATCCTCACTGAAAACGTCATCGTGTGGTTCACCTTCAACATCACAGTACCCACCAGAATCTGAAGGAACGTTGTCCTCATCAGACACCATTACTTGCTCTGATTTGACTCGTACTACTCTCATAGCTTCTTTCAATAATACTCTATTAATGGATTCTGACCTACCCCCGCCAATTCCACCGGATCCCCCGTGAGCAACCACCGTTGAGTCTCTTGCTTTATGCACAAAATTGAGTCTCTGTAGTACTATACCGACTGAAAGTGCCTGTCAGAGAAAGAGATAGAGATAGAGATAGAAGAGCGAAAGAGAAATTAATGCAAGTTTTGGGAAAGAAGGGTAGAGTGATAAACTCAGCTATTTTTTCTGCTTTATTACCCTTTATAGATGACGATGAACGAACAAATAGTTTTTTTTTAATGGTTTGAATGAATTTTTAATTAAAAGAAAAAATTATATGATTCCAAATTAAAAAAAAATTAATTTAGATTCTAAATTATAATTTTTTTCTATTGTTTAATTTTTTAATGAATTTTTTAAAATATTTTTAACATTTAAAATCTTTTAATATAAATATTTTTAATATAAGATCTCAACTATAATTTTCGAGAATAAAAAGGGAAAAAGATAGAATAAAGTGACAGGAGAGTTGGGTATCTCCGTGACTGTCCTTTTAGGGAAATTAACACAAATAGCCACGTGTCTTTGCTTTTGCCGTTTGTAGCAAACCAGTGGGCCCACTCTTCCCTCCTGTCCTCATCCAGTCAGTTGCCTTTATGGTACGTTATGTTTGGTGGATAAGAAAAAAAGAAATTTTAAATATAAAAAATAACTTTCATACTTGTATTTTTAAAATAATAAAAAATTATTAAATAATAGTCACAATAATATGTAAAATTTTAAAAAATAATTTTTTTTACAATATAGTTGCTAGTTTTTAAAATTCACATATTTATTTAAAATTTAAGTTTTTCATAAATTATTTAATTTTCCTTTTAAAATTTAGTTACAACACAAGTTGTAATGAAGATTATATTTAAATGTAGTTTGTTATATTTTTAGTTTCATATTTTTTTTAATTAAAATATAATAAGTATACAATTTAATTAAAAAATTATATATTTGTTTGTAAAAAATTAGACAATTACAATGTTGTTATTAGAAAATTTTATATTTGTTACATTTTAATTAAGAAAATTAACAATAAAAATACAAAAGATATATATAAGTTTTTTCTTTTAAAAATAACAACATGAATTAATTTTTTATATTTATCTTTTTGTTAAGTAATTATAAAATATCACAAAAAAATAACATGAAACTGATTTATTATTCTCAGAGATTAAATTATATATTCATTAATTTTTTAAACTTCAAACTTAATAGATTTAATAATTAAATAATTAAACTATGGATTTATCGAATATTCTATTCAGATGACCTGAACACTTGTCTGTAATAAAATTGAGACTAATAATTTTTCATAAATAGTATCCTAAAATTACATAATAAATTTAGTTTATGAATTTTGAAAAACACAACTTGCTTCATGTAGTCATATTTACTAAGACATTTATTTTAATGAATATTTATTAATTTTTTACTCTATTGATGATAAAAAAAATTATTTAAGTATTTTTTGGTTTAATGCTAATGAAATTTTAAACATGATCAATTAACCAAAAAATTATTATTCTATGAATTTTTTTTTATAAAATTATTTTATGAGCATTTGCTGTTGAGTAATTATTCTTTTTAGTCATAGTTATTTTGAAAATTTTAAAGCAATATTAAAGTGGTGCAAGTAGCAGCATTGTTTGTTTCAAACCAACTCAAAATTCTTATTTACAAAAATTAGATAAATTTACTCACCAAAAAAATAGAAAAAAAACCTTGAAATAATGTGAGACATATATTCCTCTGATACAAGAATCTTGATTCATTCTTCTTCTTTTTTTTTTTAATCAATATAATATTATTATATTAAAAAAATAAATTAAGGGATATAAATTCTATACGTGAGACCATGAAATGTACAGAATCTCCATCTCTTGTAGTCTACTTTTCTTTAATATAATAATATAATGTTAGTTTTTAAAAATTTTATATATAAACGGACTTGAATTCCTATTTCATGAACATTTGAAATTTAGTGGTCTAAAAAACCGAACAATTTGGGCATGCCACGTGTCAAAAGGCAACGACGAAAGTGTCGGAGCAAAGATACCCTGCAGTATTTATTTTACTGCACGATATCGCTATTTTGGCATTATTTTCCTTTTGTTAGAAATTAAAAATAATATAAAATATTTAAAAATTATAATTATAAGGATAAAAGTTTTAATTATAAAAATATTATACTTTAAAATTTTAAATTATATATTATAATTTAAATTTTTAAATTTTAATTTCTTTCACAATAAAAAAATTTATTCTTTTAATTATAATTTTTAAATATCTTACATTATTTTTAATTGGAAAACATTAAAATCAAAATATCGATGAATTGGCCTCAAAACTGGTCAAAGTTGGTCCACAACCAAGTTAGACCAGACAATTTTAGGTAAAAAACGATATTGAATGGGTGGTTAGACCGATTTGTATCTCTCTGAAATAATATTATGCAAAATTAACTCTACCACGTCTCGAACCCTCATGCGTCTAGCGTCAAAGTTGATGCGCCTCCACTATGTCATAATGCATTGTTAATATTATTGGGCAATATTTGCAATATTTGATATAAGTTATTTTTCATTGATCTATTTTGCCAAAGCAAAATGATAGCCACCCGTCTCAAACTCATGTGCTGTTATTAAATTTGAACAATTCCAACCACTAATCCAAGCTACACATTTAGTCTAATAACACAATATTTAATATAAGATCTTTTTTATTATTCTATTTTAGCAAAGTAAAATGACCAAAATTTATTCAAACCTTGAACATAGTAACCAACATGGTTTCTATTAAATTATCATTGTTAACTTATTTAAAATTATAAACTTTTAATATAATAGATAACAAATAAAATTCATATAATTTCTATTAAAATTATGTAAATATATTTTAAATAAACTAAAAATAAAAAATTATGTTATGTATGATTTATTTTTATGTATAATTAATCATAAAATATTTTAAATTTTATTAGTTATTATTTATTATCTTAAATTTTTAATATATACAATAATATATAATATATATATTTAATTATTACCAGTTTGACTACAGTTTAACTATGGTTCGACCAATGAACCGTGAACCAACAACTTCACTGATTCAATAATAGATTCGATTTTTAAAACATTGCTTCCCATACCCGCAACAAATAATGCATAATTATCGTTTTTTTTCTTTTTTCTTTTCCTTTTTGCTTTATGTCACAAAAATTTTTTTAATCCTTTTTAACTGCACTAAGACATACTTGTAGGGGGATTCAGAAAAAATTTGTGAACCTCACGAGGTTAAAAAAAAAAAAAAGAATAAACAATAATAAACAATGCTTAAGAAACAATAGCATTCCATAGAATTATATATATATATACATATTATATGATTCTATGTCTATTCATTTTTTTTAAATTTAGATAAATTTAATATATAAAAATTTCAATTATCAATAAACACACATAATTCAAACACACCCAAAGAAAACACTTAGATATACTAGATTTATATAAAATTAACTATGAATAAATTACATGGAGATGTTGATACCAATTATGTTGACCTTAAAATCTTTTTTTTTTTCTTTTGGCCAGACCTTAAAATCTTGAATGGTAAAGGATGTTTAATATGGTTAAAACTACCGAAATGTTGTAGGTATATTTTGTTATCATAATTTTTAATTATTATATCAAATATAAACGTAATATATACACACGCATATATATAAATATAATACTGCAATTCTCAATATATTACTAAACTATGTATTTTTGTTTTGGCGAATTATAAAATGAACCAGATTTGAATAAAATTTTTAAAGCATTTTCTAAACAATTACTTTATTTTATTTTTATTAAGAAATATAATAGTAAAAATTTTAAAAAATTATATTTAGATTATACTTATATATATAAAAGATTATAGCAAGGATAAGTTATTTAAAAATTATCATTTACCACATCAATGACATATTTGGGATGTTGAAAAAGTAAGTAAAGGCCTAATCCAGAGGATTACCTCTTATCGATGACCTTTGGTCCACAAAAATAAAAAAATAAAAAAAATCAATTAAGGGTGTCATGAAGTTTTTTTGAAAAGAGTTGAACACTAAGCCAAAACACTAATTAGAATAGAGATTTATTCCTACACGTAAGGATACAAATAGTTATACATTGTTTGGTATATAAAATGGAAAAAATAGAAAAAAAAATATAATTTTGAATATAAAAAATTATCTTTGTACCTTTATTTTTAAAAAATAAATAAAAAAGATAAAAAATATTAAATAATTATTATAAAAGACATAATAAACATTAAAAAAATTAAAATTCCTCCCAACGAAACAGAGTATTAGTCTAGATATTTTTTAACTAATTGAACCTTGACAAATTACATATAAAATTACTAATGTGTTTGAATTTCTTATATAAATGTATTTTATGTTTTTATATATTTCTTTTTATAATCAATTTGATTTATTAATTTTTCATAAAAATAATTAAAATTTTTTAATTTTTATTGGAATGAATCTTTATATCTTTATATGTCTATTTTGTTATTAATTTTTTCGGCCAACTTACTAAAAATATTTGTTTAAAAAAATATTTTAACACCGAAAGAATAAGATAAATTTGTTGGGAGCTTTAACGGGTACGGTCCATGCGGTTACCGGCAATGGCATCATTGTTATCGGTCACCAGCTGCATGAGTACCACGTGTCACAGCCTGCATGGGCACCACGTGTCACCTTCGCAGTTCCTACCTCTTTACTCCTCTCTGTCTTGTTTCTTTCCTGGAACTTGTGCTATTCTCATTTGGCTGCACCTCTAATTCTTCTGTGCAGTGTACATTGCCGTTTCCCACGCCGTAAAAACTAAATAAAAAAATAGAGTTTACATGTGCATTTTAATTCATTCATTTTTCATTAGAAATTTATTATTCTCACTTAAAATTAATAAAATTTAAACAACTTAAGCTGGTTGATTTGATAAAAAAATTCCACAGGTGTTTGGTAAACATTCATACTGTGTGAGTTTAAATCTTTTTAATGTAAGGGTTCATGTTAATAATGAATTCTTCTATAAAAAAAAATTCTTTTGTGTCTAATCATGTAAACGGATCTTTATTCATTCTTATTAAGAGAATTTTTGCATGCTCCAATAATATCACGTCATTTATATTTTTTAATAAAAATATATCAAGTTATATTAAATGAGATTCACATTTCTTTTCATTTTATTAAAATTCCTACCTCTATTTTTTTCCATAAAAATATTCCATCAACTGCTGACAGGCTCCACATTTATACATTGCAAAGTCACTTCTAAAAACAAAGAAGAGAAATGTGAGCTCTATTTAATGTAACTTCTTATCCTTTTGTTGAAGAAAATATAAATGGCGTGACAATTTCAGAGTATACAAAACTTTCTTCAATTTTATCTGATTTTACACCTCTAACTCTGTAGGTATCTGCTACTAGTATGTAAATTGCTACGTTTTTTTAGATGGGAGAATTAGAGTTAAAGATCTAAAATAAAAATATTTACTTTCAATGACTTATTATCATTGAGTTTAAAATAAATTATTATTAATTTTAAATAAAATTTTTGAACCCTATAATAATAAATTTGTAAAAATAAATATTTTTATTTTTGAATCTTCAACTCTAATTTTTTCTTTTCAGTTTTCCTTGCAAAGAAGCCTTTTATCACATAACATGCTCCTTTTTAAAGAAAAATTATGTTTAAAGATCAAGGAATGAAAAAATTTATTTTTAAGAACATTTATTATTAAGTTTAACTGTTTGTTGCTAAACTCAATGGTAATCATTATAAAACAAGTGTAACAAGTTCTTAAAAATAAGTTTTTTACTTTTTGATCATTTATTATAATTCTCTCCCTTTTTAATCTATGTTAGTTCCGGCTCTATTTACTCTTCTTGAACTAGACTAGCTACTATTTTTGACACCATACAATATTTTTTAAATATCAATTTTGTTAAATTATAGAATGTACATAATGTGTTGGCCTAATCTTAAAAATCCAACTCGACTAATTAATTATTTAATAGTTAATATAACTAATTATATGATATTTAGTTTTGTATTTGAAATTAAAAGTAAAAAAAGGTTGGCCATTGGTTATCTGATCTTTTTTTAAGAGAGAAAAGAAGAGTGGGCAGAATAATAATGTATTTACACAAATAGTAGAAAAAAAAAAGGCAACTATTTCCTTTAAAGGATTTTTGAATGCATTTGCTGTGAAAAATTATGCAGAGCCTTATTAAATAACCTTGTGCAAACTAACGAAGGCGAATGTTAAGAGTGGAGCATAAGAAAAAAGTCAGAAAAGTATCAAGTACAAATTCTTTTGTTGTGAATCTTTTTTTAATTAAAATTATCCTTCACTGGTATTAAAGCCTAAGTCTCAATGTGCTCTCCTTGAATTTTCAGGGATGTATGGTGTGTTAGTTTCCCAAGTTTCAAACTCTTTTGGGCAACCTTGACTATTCACAGTGGAAAAATATAGGGACCATATTAAGCTCCAAATTTCACACCAAATGACACATATAGGTTGTAAAACATGTGGGTTACCTTATCTCTTCTTAAGAGAGAAAGGAAGAAAATAGATAGATAACAATGTATTTAGACAGATTACAAAATATACAGAGAGAGAGAGAGAGAACCGAAAAAAAACAAACAGTGACTATTTCCTCAAAGGGATTTTGAGTGCATGTACTATGATAAATTACATAAAATCCTATCAAATGACCTTTGTAAATCACACTGGCCAATGATCAAAGTGGAGTACAAAGGGGGGAAAAAAAGATCCTCAAGTACAAATTCTTTTATTGCTAATCTTTGAATTTGAATTATCCTTCATTCGCATTAGAGCCTAGGTCTTGATATGCTTTCTCTAAATTTTCATAGATGTATGGTGTGCCATATTTCGAAGTTCTGAATTTTTTAAGTAACCTTGGTCATTAATGCTAAGGAAGCCTAAAGATCATTTAGGCTTTAATTTTCACACCAAATGACGCATACAGATTGCAGCATGGTTTTAAATTGTGGTTACAATTACAATTGCCTCACGGGTGATATAAGAAATATTACAGATATTGCAGGTAGTCTTATGGAAATGTCATGTGTGCCACATCAATAATATTACGATTGCATTACAAATTATGATATGCATTTTAAAACATTAGGTTGTAGAATATATAAGTGAAATTTGACATTAAAAAAATAACCCATTCGAAGAAATAAACAAATTTTTGTTTTGTGAAAACATGTTAAATAACCCACTGAATGTTCTCTCCATAGGTTAGTATTGTATGCAAGTCATATATAGGAAGGGTCATTTTACAAGCTTTCCAACAATATATATTATTCGTGATTTGGATCTAAAATGAGGGAGATAATAGGCTTTAGAGATGGCAGTTTGACCACGTTTGCCTCTCTGAAAATTCTAAAAAATTTGAAGGCTGGAGGTTAGAGATGAAGTTGACCAGCACGAAGCCTCCTCACACATGTGATATGTGAGGCCCACTTCAAGTAGCTTTGGTGATATTCAAATCACCCACAGAACAAGAATGACGTGAGAGGAATCATATTAGGGGGTGAGCATGCATAGGTGCATGCGTTGTGTTAAGCATGTTTGGAGCAAGTTTTTGTATTTAAATTCAAAATTGAAAGAGGGTTGATTATGGGTTATTTGATCTCTTTCTAAGAGAAAGAGGAAGAGATCAGACAGATGAAAACGTATATGCACATATTATAGGATAATAACTTAAGTAATAGAAAATGTGAAAAGTGAGAGCACCAATGAGAGCAAAACCACGTTTGGGCTCCATTGAGATTCTTCACTCTCCATAGGGTTAAGACTCTCGTTCGTGACTTGGACTGGAGGATCAAACCTTGATCAATCAACCCTTTGAATCTCAGCCAATGGTCTGAAAGAACATTTCTCTTGCTTCATCACACGCAAGGAATGCATCTAAGTAGCTTCTAGAGAAAGAAAAAGTAAATAAATTATTTCCTTTAAGGATTTTTGAGTGTACTTGTTGTGAAAATTACACAAAATCCTATTAAGTGACCTTGTATAAATTGTGAAAGCCAGTGTTTTGAGTAGAGCACAAGAAAAAAGTAAGAAGATATTAGATACAAATTCTTCCACTATAAATTTTTTAATTCAAATTATCTTTCAATTTCACATGTGCATTTTAATTCATTAATTTCTCATTAAAAATATAATAATTTCAGTTAAAATTAGTGAAATTTATTGAGAAGTTGCTTGCAATCTAACCATAAAATAGGGTACTATAATCCTCATCTCCGAATCCAAAGAAAATTATTTTTTTTTCCGTATCTAGGGACTCTGTCCTAGTAAATAATAAATTAAATCATCATCCCCTTCCTTATTGAATCCCTAAATCTCAGATCTAGGCCCATTTACCCAAAGAATTTCAAATTTAGCAATTTTTTCTCAAGTTGAGAGTTGTCTACATGAAATTTAATCAAATATAATCACAAAAAAATAAAAAGTAAAAAACTCTCACAAGCATTAATATTATTCAAACACTCAATGAAATAACTTGAAATTGTCTAATCTCATCATTCAAGTTGGTTCTACGATTAAATGGGTGGGTACCATCTTCCCCAAATCCACACCTATGAGCATTTTCATCATAGACGAAAATGAGTAAATTTTATCAGCATTTTGATCATTCCTAGTCAAACTGGCATAAATTCATCTGAGTAGCTGAATGCTTATATTGTCGGTATATGATAATATTGTTCATGCTTAGTGTCTAAAAAGATTGCAGAACATCCATGAATTTAGAGGCTATGGTGCTCCATTTTTATCTTTTTTAACACTAAACACGATTATCTCATCAATTTAACAGCCTCATTCTGTTACACTAAGTTAATAGCTTAATGAATTGAACCGAGTCTAAAAAATTTTGTAATCTTTCAAAAACAAAAGTGATAATTACTGACGCTATATATTTTTTTAAGCATGAGATGCATTTTGAAAGAAAAATTGATGCGAGATAAATATAGACTAACGTGGGTAAATAGTGGTGGTGAGTTAGGCTTGGTTAGGCAGTAGCGTGGCACGCAAATGGGCACAGGGCAAGAGGGCGAGAGATGAGAAATTAAGCTTAAAAAAATATATTTTTATAAAAGGCCAAATTAAAAGTCATTAAATTAAAAAAAAAAAAAGTGACGAGAGTAATATTGTTGTGAGTATTTTCTTTTTTCCCCTGAATAGTGTTCCGACTGTGACCTATAAAGAAGGCAAATACAATTATGATGGGGGCATCCGTACGTGATATAATGCCCTTTTGTTAACTCTTATGGTAATGGTGTCGGATAAAAGTTGCAGGATTAAGCTTCCCTTTGGGTTGGTTGGTGGGAGTTGGGGGCATGGAATGGGAGAGGCAAATGAAATTCACACATATGGAAGTTTGATTGGAAAATTTGGGACTCTGTTCTCGGGAATGCCCATTATTTCATTTGTGAGAATTTTTATGTTTTGTCTCGTTACGTTTGCTACAAGGGAGAGGGAATCTTTTTCTAAATTATATGTAATATTTATTATAATTTTATAATATTTATGTTTATTATTTTATTAAAAGTAAAAAGATATAAAAATTATTTTCTATCTCATTTATTCACTTTTTATATTTTTTTATCTCTTTACATTATTTAACCACCTGAATTGGAATAAAATGACTAAAATGCCCTTTCTATTATTGGTATTTCAAAAACATTTTTTAAATAAAAAATAAACATAAATATTTTAATAATAATAAGAATGAATGTTTCAATATTTTTTTATTAGTGGTAATTTAAAGACATTTTTAAAAATTAAAAAAATAAATATTTTATTATTTCGTATTAAGAGTGGTAAAAAAATATTTACAAATTACAAATTTTTTTGGCACTACAGATATTATGATCATTTGTTTAACCTTTATTTCCATTCTTATATTACTTTTATCTAAGCAAACATAATTATAAAATGATATTTTTATTCTTTTTCAATTATACCAAATATAATCATGTATCGTGGGATTTCATTTTACCAAAACTCATTTCTATTCTTGTTCTCATTTTTATTTCACCCAAAAAAATTTCCATCAACCAAATGGAACCACAGGTGTGGTTGAGAGGATGAACAAAAAAATGTTGAATATATCACTGACACCTTTATTGTTATTGTTAGAATAACATATCTGCACTATTATTTTCTTTCACCAGATTAAAAAGCAAATTTTTATCCTTTGCCTTGTAGATGAAAAAGAGTTGAATAGTTGTAAGTTACAAGACCACACCACAACTGGTTGACTTGAACTATTACGAATTGCTTCATAATGAATGACCGAAAGATGCTCCTACCTGGTTTCAATGGTCCTCTCCAAGTGCAACAGGAAACCATTTTAGGCCGAGATCTATCTGCGCTGCTCGTCTATGAATCGTCCAAATTTAGACAGTTTAAATTTTAATTTTTTTTATTTTAATATATTTTCTATTTTGAAAAAGTAACATACAAAATAAAAATAATTCTTTAAAAAATAATAATTGAAATTAAGAAAACTAAAATATAAACCATCCAAAAAGAGCAGTAAAAAAATTAGTTCCTTCGTTCTCACACCGAGCATTTGTGTACAAAGATATGGGCAATTTTATTGAGAGCACAATTTTTCAAAAAGATTGAGTGCTTTGATTATTAAATTATTTTAAAGTTTTCATTTTAACTTTTTCATTAATAAAATAAGAATCTCAAAACAAATTTTATGGTCACAACATTTAAAAAAGACAAATTTTACATAGAATTACCCAAGAAATAAATAGGTAATTGTAACCTGTCATATCAAGAGAAAAAGTAGAATAACCAACTTAGGATAGATTTGTGGGGATGCTTGGGAAAGCAGAAACCATACACAACGGTATTTACTCACAAATCCCTCAGGGGTTCTTAAGTCTAGATCCTCTTTTACATTATGCTTAAGTTCAATCCATGATCTCATCTTTTAAAACCTTTCTCCTATTTCTTTATACCCTTCCTTAAAAGGTGGCGCAAGGGGGAAATCTCATGAACTAAACAATATGTTCAATAAAATTCCTCCTTCCGAAAATGTCAGCACAAGGATGTTTTAACAAGCTGTATTTCTGAAATCTGTGCACCAATTATACGTAAGAGCTCATAAAATTTCAAAGTCAAAGACAATAGAATAACCTTCCCTTCACACACAAGCACTCCAGCGAAGCGTATTCCGTAGGATATATGATAAATTTATGCAAATGGTGCTGGGAAATAAAATATTTACCATACTACTATTATTTTGAAAACTTGAGCACCACTGCCATTTATACTTTGATAAGTAGGCAATTTTTGCCTAAAATTTATAATCCAAATTAACAATAATTTAAATTTAAATTACATAGTTTTGACAAATAAAATAGATTACATGTCCATTTATTAATGACGGTAATACCTAAAATGAACTATAGATACAAATAGCCCAGCACAAGATCCAAATGCAATTCAATGCAGGGGTACAGCGACCTTTGAAGGGCCAACACTTAGAAAGATGAACAGTGTCAATGTTGGAAACTTTAGTTATACATGACATCACAACTTAAATTACACTAGAACACCTAAAATTTTCTCTCATCAAGATGTTTCTATCCTTATCATATCTTGTCGTATCAGACTATCAGTATTTATACTTCTTAAAGAAAAAACCCATCCATAAAGATAATAAGTGCAAATTCTAAGTGGAAGAACTTCAATGATCAAATTATGAACCGTATTTAAGTCTACCAGAGAAACGTTTAAATGAAAGTTAGTTGAATTTTAATGGGGTCCTTTATTCAGTTATATCGCAACATTGCACAATTTAACTAATTCTACCTACAATTTATATTGATACCTTTCTTTATGAATTGGCTAGCCCATATTACAAGTATATATCACTTTCTTCTTTGAGTTAACAACAGCTCCAGCATAGGATCTTGACAGTTCTTCATCACATCCAGAGGACAACGATCTCTCTATTATTATTATTAACATTTTAAATTTAGATATTTACCTGCAGAATCATGAATGGAACAAAAATTGGACAGTTGCTTTAACAACGTTTTGTGAAAACTGTAGACTGTAATACAGTAATATAATAATGAGACATGGCCAGTTGACTAAGAATTCACCTGCAACAACAGAGCACTAGGCACCCGAATGATACCAATAAAATCAATAAACCACTTTAAATCACTTGCGAAGGTATGAACTTGTTGCAAGCGCAAAGGTAGAAAGTGATCTTATGATCATTGCTGCAACTTTGTTGCCATAAGGATCTGCATGCCCTACAATAATAGCAGAAAGCACAATCACCAGGAAACCGCTGCACTAAATTTCAAAATGGTTAAATTTACTGAGGATTTTACAGTGCCAAAACCAAGCAATCTGGAATCATGTTTGAGGCATTTGGGAGATCAACGTTTAGTGTCAAGAAAGATGTATTGCTTGAAACAAAACATTAATTAAATCTATCATATGGTCTTCCCATTAACTATCAGAGGTTAAATGCAAAGAAATTAACATTAGTAAAAAAGTGCAAGTATACCTGCAATGCTGCAGCAAGGAAGGAAAATAGAAAGAACAATTCCAAAATGGTGCTGCCGAACAACCACAGCAGAAGACACCACTCAACAACCCTCTGGTTATCTTCCACTCAACTAAAAAGTGCTGTAATCCAAGTGCTTCATCGCTTAAAACTTTTCTGTTATATCAAATCAATGTAAATGAACTTGCAATCATGACTTTTACAACTTGATTTAGTCAACCAATTTCAGAAACTTCCAGGAAAACATTTTGGGATCTATGAACTACTATTACTGACATCCTTATTCATCTCTAATCTCAGCCAATGCACCAGCAGAGCATTTTAGCTTAATATCTGACTCATGCTCAGCTGCAAATGATAGAGTTGATAACAGTGCCCTATGGGCTGAGTTAAATATGTGTTTATGATGTCCAGATGCTAGGCGTTCAGAAGATTGACCTGTAAGAAATGGAGAAGCTGGAAGCATAGATGAGGTCACAGTTGAAGTCTGAGAAGTATATGCCTTTACTCCCTCTTGCACCGATCTACTAAGACTCTGGTCCTGATCAGAGGTCAAGCTAAATTGTACATCATTACTATAATGGTCTATCGAAGCTTTTCCTGGAAAATCCAAATTCATTCCCTCTGCGACAGGGTGATTTTGCTTTAAAATTTCATTTGAGCACAGGTTAGTCTGCAGTGAACTTTGCTTTGTCCCACTACCAACTTTGCTGCAATCATTCTTATGTAGAGATGCTTGTTCAGGCGAACCTAAATTTTCTTTTTGAGACAACTTGATACCACTTTCCCTATTCAAAAAGGAGCTGATAGAACTTTTGGAACTGGAAACACGACCTTTGCCAAATGAAAGAAAGTTAACTCCCTTGGGTGCCACCACTGGTGTTTTCCCAGGATTCTCCAAGTTTAGAGCTGTACCAGATGCAGTTTGGTCTGTAAGGGTTCCAATTTGAACAACACTTTCCTTGTTTGGAGTCACCATGCCTTGTTTTGTAGTACCAGGGTTGGGCAGTGACGATTTTGAAACATTGATGAAACTAATTCCTTTAGGTGCCTCTGTTGGTGGTTTCTTTACAGTGTGTGCCACCTCATGTTCTGAATTGATGTGAGATTGAATTCCCTTAGAACCAGAGATGTGTTTTTGCTGGGAAGCACTACTGCTGCTGATGTTAGTTGGCGTACTCAATTTTGTATTTGCTACAGCTTTGCTATCATTTGAAGATGTAGGAATATCTTGCTTGGTTGGCATCTGTATTGGAAAGAGTCCATTTCAGTTAAAAAATATACGATGAATGCATATATAATTAAAATAACTTGATTGATGTAATTTCTTCATTAGTTCAATCATAGGTTACAAGGTCATTTACAAGAAGAGAAGCTATATAAAGTTATTGTGGTACCTGGTGTGAAAACATACATGCATATCCCCTGCTGCAAGAACCTCTGGTCACAAAATTGCTACAAGGATACTTGGAGAGCTCATGATCAAATGGACAGTCATCCCCTTTCATGCAAGAGTGACGTGCAAAATGACAGCATGGCTGCAATTTCAAAATAAATGAGGTTTTCTAAAATTTACAAAGCCTAATTAATTGCTCTTGTTACATATTGCTGACCTAACTAGTAGGAAGTAAGTACCTTCGATTTTGTCAAAGGCACTATATCATGTGAAAACTTGCACTTGTCACCCTGTCAAATTGTTTTTTGAAGACGGAGGAGTGAAGGAAGTTAGAGTCATCAGATACTTATCAATATACTAATAATATATCTCGCAAAATATGCATACATTTAAAACTCTTGCAATAATGACCAGGATGGGGTACTTTTGCACATTAAGCTGAATATATTTCAAAGAGTTCAGGCTAATGCATGGCATCACATGTTATGCTCCAAAATAGAAATACTGAAATTGAAGATCCTCCACATGATTTCAGACAAATGTTTTCTGGAAATTTACATGTACAACAAGAGGTATTAAACATCGGATACCACTATATTCTGTTGTTAAAGAAAAGGATTGTATAGTTAGGCCCAAATATAGAGTGGCTTCAGCCTTAAAGCAGAGTCTTTATTTATAAGACATGACAGATGACCTATTCCACATTTGTAGGGTGAAAATTTTATGAGAGTTTGACATAGATGCATCACTTGATTTTCACAAGCAAAAGAAAAAAGATAATTATTATGTGATTGAGTCATATGAACAACCTCATGGCACCTTCCCTTGAGATAATGGCGGCAATATGCAATAGTTTTTGGTTTCTGTACTGGATGCAACTTCAACCTTTTAACACCAAGTTTTCTGTTCTTTTCTGCCCGCTTCTTTCGTTTCTTTTCCTACATAATGAAATTAATCAAAAACAAAATCAGTCTCATATTGACAACATACAGATTTATGGATTATTCTCTATCAATAAAGTTAAATGACTGATCTTAGGATAAACCAAAGGAGATTGAATTAACTAACTTTTAAAATCCATATCAGAACTTAAAGCAATAACCCAACTTCAATAAATAAAACTAACCAAAAAAAAAAAAATATATATATATATATATATATATAAGAATACCTTCTTTTTAGCTTTCTTTTCCTCGGTAAGAGGACCATGCTTTTTCTTACAGTTGATGCCAGCTTTCTGTTGCAGATAATCAAACAGTGGTCATACACCCAAACAACAAAGAAGAATCCAGCACAATTTATTGTAACTTAATTTTCACCATCTGGGACTTCCACAGAAAAGAGTACAAAATTTCTACATATGAATGTGCATCATGGAGTGGCATCTTGGCATGGGCACATTCAATTCATATACATCAAGACAAGGGGGGTTGGAAGGACGAGGAGGATAATGAGCATATCCACATTGAATAACCAAACCTATTGTTGACAATAAGAAAACTCAAATCCATAATTTTTAAATTCTTATGTTTTTCCCAAAATCTTCCATGCCGCAAACAGTTCGTGGAAACAAGGGAACTGATGAAAAGACACATAGGCTTTTGGATTTCAACATATTTAAGATAAAAAGGCAAGGAAAACAAGCCTATATATATATATTGGTTAGAGAATGTAGAACAAGGTACAATAAGCCCATACCATCTTAATTTAACTACTCACAAAACTAAAAATAACAAAAAAAGAAAGATCATCAAGCAATCAAAATATTCCATGCATACAATGAGATAACTATAAAATAACTAAAATAAAATGAAGCATAATATTTAAAGATTTAAGTGCAAAGTTACCATGAGAAAATCAAATTATTTCATTGCATAATTTACTGAAGGATGCAGGTAAAAATCATACCTTTACTACAGATGTGTTCTGATGATCTTCAGTGGCTTTTTCTTCCAAGAAGCCTCTGTGCAAGACTTGGTTGTAAGCCAAAACTGGTGGCAAGTCAACAGCCCCTTTAATGCCACTGTCTCTGTCTTCACTTTTTCCAGTCTCTAACACAGAACCATGCTCCACTAGATCTCCATAATTAATAACTTCCCGGGAGGTTCCTATGTCAACTCCAATTGGAAACCCATTTTTATCACTTGTCCTAGGTTCTACTTGTCCACTGTTACAGGCATCTTGAGGTGCGTGAATCATAAAGGAAGTAGATTCATAATTGTCTTCTTTTTCTCCATTCTGTATATTAAAAGGAAATACTATATTTCCAATTACATGTTTGGGGTTTTGAACCTCATCTTTCCTCTGCTCTATCATCAAAGAATCTGCAGAAGACATATCAAATGAATTGTCATCCAATCCAAAGTCACCTGAAATTTCTCCCTCTTCAGCAGCTCCTTCCTCATCTGGATAATTGGAAAATGTTGTTGCTTCATTTGCACAAATTATTTTTTCTGGCTTCTCTTCTTTATGCTGCATTCCATGTTTAGCTTCCAACATATCAATGTCCAGCAATGAAATCTCTTCACCATATTCAGTTAAATTTAATGTTTCACTATTCATACCCTGATCTACAGATAAGCGCATTGCTTCAGGAAGCTTTTGACCATATTGTTCTTCCTTCTCAAGTTCACCCTCTTCAGTAGCAGGAAGAGAAACCATTGCAGCGCAGACAGGTTCCACCAATTCCATTTCCTTTTGTTGTCTCTTGTGCTTTATACTTAAAATCAATGCTTCACTATTCATACCCGGATCTACAGAAAAGTGCATCACTTCAGGAACCTTTTCACCATGTTGTTCTTCCTTCTCAAACTCACCCTCTTTGGTTGCAGGAAGAGAAACCATTGCAGCACAAATTGGTCTCACCAATTCCATTTCCTTTTCCCGCCTCTCATGCTTTATACTTGAATTTGATGCTTCACTAGTCATGCCCTGATCTACAGAAAATTGCATTGCCTCATGAACCTTTTGACCCTGTTGTTCTTCTTTCTCAAACTGATCCTCTTCGGTAGTAGGAAGAGAAACAATTGCATCACAAACAGGTTTCACCAATTCCATTTCCTTTTGTTGCGCCTCGTGCTTAATACTCAAATTCAATGCTTCAATATTTTTCATACCCTCATCTACAGAAAGGTGCATTGCTTCATGAACCTTTTGACCACATTGTTCATCCTTCTCAAACTCACCCTCCTCTGTAGTAGGAAGAGAAACCATAGCAGCACTAACTGGTTTCACCAATTCCATTTCCTCTTGTTGTCTCTCATTCTTTATACTCGATGTACTAATTAGTGATACGGAGGTTTGTTCCTTTGCAGAAGTTGAAATGTCGGCAATTAAAGATGCATGAAAGCCTTCAGAGGTATGTTGATTAAATTCTCCTTCTACATGTAACTCACTTTCAGTTCCAGATGTGTTAATATCAGATCCTCTAAATTCAACATACTCCACTTGGTAATCCATCAACTCAACTTCACTGCTTCCACTCTGTTTTTCACCTAATCCCAAGTTCAAGGGGGTTAAACCATTGTCAAAGACAAGTTTTTCAGTTCCTTCCACAATCTGATTTAACTCTTCTATTTTCTTCTGTTTCTTATTCAAACCATTAGCTCCCATAGGCAGGGCCTCAACACTTTCACTTTCACAAATCATCATATCCTGTCTTCCAGAAAAGCCTTCATTTTCATCTACTCCCATCATAAACTCCCCCCTAAAGTCCCTACCATCAAAGGTATCAAGAACCTGCATTTCTTTATGGGATACAGGATCCTTGACATCCATAAAATCAGTACGAGTGAATCGTAAGTGCTCAGGCTCCTTTTCCTTGTTTTCTTGCTCCATTCTATCGGCGCCATTATCTTGAAACCGAAAAAAAAAAAAAGGGTGAAAATTGTATGAGAAGTGCACAGTTAAATTGAAACAAACAGCAAACCCATAACCAAAGCTTAAACCTCAGCTTCTAAAGTAATCTAATCGATTGAAATCTATAAGAAAACTGTTGCATAATCGAAAAAAAAAAAAAGAACAAGAAAAAAGTCTTTGGTTTTCACTTACCATAATTTTTCAGCTCCTGAGAAGCGGAATGAATTTGATTAGCACCAGGTAGATGAGACTCATTGCAGCAGTCGGATAGGATACGAACCAGCGTATGAAAGGTTTCGCTCTTCAAATGTGATCGACGGTAACGAGGGAAACCCATTAGAATTTCAGAGGGTTTTGAAGTTTCCAATTGAGCTTCCTCCATCACAAGCAAAACAGTTCAAAATCGCAAAGCTCTTATCAGAAATCCCATCCTAGGTTTGAAAAAACCTCTCCCTTTTATATCACAAAAAAAAAAAAAGACCTCGGCTTTTAGGCACCAACCGCCTCTAACATGACGATGACGATGAAAATCTTGTAGCAAAACCTCCATGACCAGTCTGACGCATTGAAGACAGTCATTTTTGCTGTACAGGAATTTTTTTAAAAAAATTTATGTACAATTTTTATATGAAAAAACTTAGAAACAATTTATTATATTTTTGTTATTAAAATTTTTAATTAAATTATGATAAATATATAATATTTAAATAATAATAATAATAACAATAATAATAATAATAATATAACAAATAATAAATATACAATTTCTACACACAAGTGTTTAGAGAAAACAATAGGGTGGGACGGGCTTTTAACCACCTTGCCTTGCCCCGTACCTAAACCTGCAAATGTTGCCTCGAACCCACCCCATCAAGGTTATTTGTAATGTAAAGAGTTCAGTATGCTTAATCATTGACAATTTATCTATTGTTTATTTGTTATAAAACTGACAATTTGTATAAACTGAGTCTAGCCAAATTGCTAACACTATGTTTGGATGGAAAGAAAACGAAGAGAGAAAAAAAATCAGGGGGAGGGGTGGCGTTTTCCCCCATTTGGATGGGGAGAAAAGGAGGAAGGGAGAAGAAAATTGGAAAAAAAATAATTGTGAGTTTTGCGTATTTTTTTCTCTTTAAGACGTGGGGAAAATTTGGAGAGAAAACGAGCGGCAACGTAATATATCCTTTTCATTTCCCAAATTATCTCTAAATATAAATTTTTTTTCCCGTGTCTTCCTCCCTGATAAACGGGTCAGACAACTCTAATTTTTTCTTGCCCTAAACTTTACATAAGCTCGACCTCCTCCTTTCCTCTTAAACTCATAGCGACGTTGGGTATTTTGACCCTTTTCATTCCATATTTTTCAAAAATTTCACATTGCTGCTTGATTCCTTGGTTTCTCCTCTGAGCTTCGCAACGTCGTAGTCGGGTATTTCCATCCTTTCAGTTTATATTTTACTATTACCTATTACCATTAAAACAAATTTTATTATTGTTATTGTTATGGTGTTTATATTCCGTAGGTGATGATTTAAAATTCTTTTTCATGATAAACTTTTATTACAGCATAAATTGGACCTTTGACAAAGGTAGTTCAATTTGTATTGTAAGATTTGAAGGATAAATTTATTAATTTTGAGTTTTGCTTCCCACAACTGTGCGGGCAAGTCCACGAAAAAAGTAAATTTTATGTGATATATATGCAATTGTATCGTTGAGACAAGGTGAGTTGAAGGTGAGTTACACCCGAAGGTAACAATATTCTTAGGCCTCCTACAAAATATGTTAAGAAATTTGTCAAAAAAAAGAAGGAACACTAATATGAGTGAGTGAATTGTTAATGATTAACCTTCTAGAATTTGGGGGTTCCTTTTGTAGTTGATGATTTGCCAAAGAGCCATGCTACTTTTTGTATTCTAATGTACCATATAACTTATTTCTGTTTCATCGTAGCATTTACTCTTTCTTATAATTTTATATAGTATTTATTTATAAGTTCTTCCTGTTGTTGATATATAGTCTCTCTTTACATACTTTATACGATTATCTAGTAGAGTGACAATAACATGGAATTGACAAAGGAAGAGGAAGAAGATATGTATGATATTGAGTTTGAAGTCAAGCAATTAATTAATTTTGGAGTAACAAATATCGGTTCAAATTTGAACCATTTAATAGAAAAGTTGGACAGGTGTAAGCATACATGTATGATCCGATTTATATGTTTGCTTGTGCATGCAATTCATTTATTGGAAAAGATGTCAACTCTAAGTAATAAATTTATTAACGTTAACAATATCGATCGATATAATATGAGAAGACAGTTGATGATACGGTTAGAAGATGAAAAAAATTGTCGTGATATTTTGCGCATGGGCCCACAGGCTTTTAGGAAGTTATGTGAGAAAATTTGATGTACTGGAAGAGTGAAAGATTTACGGTGGGTTACAGTTGAAGAACAAATTGCCAAATTTCTTCACATATTGGCCCATAATGTAAAAAATAGAACACTATGTTTTTACTTTCATCAATCAAGGGAGGCTATCAGTCGTCACTTTCATAATGTTTTACGTGCGGTAGTTTCACTTGAGGCTAAGTTTCTTGCACAATCCTCTGGAGCAGAAGTTGCTGTCCAAATTTCACACAATTGCTCACTTTAGACAAATAAAAATTGTCATTTACATACCATGGCTTTATTGTTAATTTCTAAAAATAGTTCAACATGACAACATTCTTAAACAATGCAGGACCTTAGTAACTCAAATTTTATTTTTGGAATGGTAACATTATGTGTCCTTATCAGCCCTCAAAACTATGAGAATAATTCATCATTAAAAGATAAAAAATACTGTTAATTTTATAACATTAACTTGTTCCTATTTACATACCCAAAATTGAGCTCATGGGCTTTCATTCCTCTCTAATGTCAAGTTTTATTTTATTATTTTAACAAAGGGAATTACATGGCATTAGGAGCAACAGCCTGGAGCTATATGTGAAAATATTTTTTTTACATAATTTATATAATATTTATTATATATTTGTAATTATTATTTCATCTATTAAATTATTATTTTAACTATCAAATTATTTTTAAAACTAAAAATATAAAAATTATTTTTTACCTCATCTACGTTCATCTACTTATTTTTTATATTTCTATCTTCTTTATATCATCCAATCAAATAGGTCATTAATGTTTCAAGAAAACGTACCAAAGAAAATGAACCTACATATGACAACTCCTCTCCATAATAAATTTGATAATATTTTTTCATGGTTTTGGCAACCATTAATTCAACACAAAATATGAAGTTTTTTTATGTATGCAGCTTCCCTCAAAATGTACTATGTTACGTAGTAGAATTGGAAGCAAGAGCACCACAACTTCAATCTTCCAAAAACTAAGAAAAATGAAAGAATGGTCAAAGAAAACTGGAAATAGTAGAAAGAACGATAGAAGTTTGTGGACCTAACTCGTTTTTGATTTGTTATTTGTAATGTAAAGAGATCAGTATGCTTAATCATTAAACTTCACTTTCTTTTCAAGCATTACCTATGATTCTTTCTAATTCCTGTTATTTGGTTCATAAATCCCTCTCCTTTCTTGCATCATAAGTCTATCTTAATTATATTATCATCAAATAATAATTCATGATCTCTGTCAACACCATGAATGCAAACATAATGTTTCCAAAGCAGCTACTAGCTACTGTCTAGTGGACTCTTTCAAATTGTTTCCCCAATTTATTATCTTCAAACAATTGACCAGTCTAATTGGTAACAATTTATTACCTTAAATAGACATATAGGTCAAAATTTATCAACATGTTTTGGACTTTTGTAAATGACTAGAAGAAAAATAAGAAAATTTGAAAAAGCAACAATTCCACATACAAGTGGAATATGGATTTCCAAATGTCTGTATTCAACTTTGGGGGGAGACATATTTTGTGTCTAAATTTTTAGGCAAGACATATATTCAATTTTAATGAATACAGATCTTGTTTTGGGGTCTGAAATCTAAGGTAAGTAAATCTACATTCCCTCCAAGTTTGGACAGGACCATTGTGGGGTCTCACTAGTTAACAAAAGCATAGAGGAAAAAAGCCAATATAAATAAATGTAATAAGCATATGACCATCGCAACATCTCTCCTCTAAATCTTACCTCATCTTTGTATGTTTGATTGGTATGTAAGTTTTGCTATTCTGTTCCATGTATGCAGTTCTTTATCCTTGCACATTGATTAATTAGTAGAAAAATACACTTTTACTTGGTTTTCCACAGAGTAATGCATTTGCTCCATTCTAGTTTTCTAGAATTAAAGAAAGTGAGAAAACAACAACTATTTCAAACACCTTTTTCTTTTTATTACTTTCACTTCCTTCACCCTATTCTATCTTCTTATCTGTGGATAAATACATAAACATTTGAGGAAAGTGTAAGGGGGTAAGAACCTCCGTACAAGACATCAAGACAGGCTCCCTGGAAGCACCAAGAGTTCAAGCAGAAAACCAAATAGAAAATCATAAAGCAGAAAACTAAGGCAAGAGCACTAGAAGCACCAAACACTCACATACACTAGAAGCACCAAGAGTTCAAGCAGAAAATCATAAAGCAACTTTTTAAGGGTTAAAGCAACCCCCCAAGTGAAACTAGCAATCAAATGACATCTTCCATGGATTATTGAACTGAGAAAGGAAAGTTTTCGAACAGGGGAGGACTATCGAACTCTTAACTCTCTCTATCAAAATTGAAAGGTTCTGCCTCTGTGAAATCGACGGTGGCCAAGCAGCAATGATGCAATGGTGGGGTGGAGAGCAAGGGACGAGCGATGGTGTTTTTGGAGAAAATGAGGAATGAGACATCGTCTCATCCTACTCCCAATGCTTAGGTTTATTTATTATTATTTTGTTGTATATTATGAGTCTGAAAAATTAGTTTAAACAATATAATATTCATATCAAATAACTAATAAATCCGTAATATATTGCGTAAGTTTATCCTACCCATTATAACGCGATGCAGAATCATTACAAAAAGCTAAATTAATTAAAAAATATAATAATTAATATATATATATTATATACCCTCCATGATATTAATTTTTATATATAATAATTATAGGAATATTTTAAATTAAAAATCATGGTCATCATTCCTATATTTATAACTTCCACGATATTAATTTTTTTATTAACAATCAACAATTTTTATTATTTTAAAACATGAAATTAGCTTTATTCTTTTTCTAAAATGTTTTTAAGATATTTTTTTGTAAAGTAAATTATCTACGATGACCGTGATTTTTAATCTAGCGTATACATATAATTATTATTATTACAATATACATTCGTAGCCACTATTTAAATCTTTTATCATTTTACAAATTTCCAAAAAAAAATTCACTATAATTTTATATTTTTTATTTTAAGATAAAATATTATAAGTTTTTAATAAGCAAGGCAGAGTTGGAAATGTGTCTTTTTCTCTGTGGTAGCCCATAATTTTTTTAAAATTTAAACATATATATATATATAGAGAGAGAGAGAGAGAGAGAGAGAGAGAGAGAGAGAGAGAGAGAGGCTTACAAGGTGGTTGTTGGAAATTCATAAAGTAATTATCTTTTGGTATCTTACTCTTGAAAACAATCATTTCAACATTCCATTTTTTTAATTATTTTACATCCTTACAAATATGCATCTCTATTTCAATCATTAAAACTAATGAACAAATAGATTTACATAGTAGATGGTTTTCATTTAAGTATATTGGTTATTCCACTACTCTTTGATGATTAAAGTAATAGTAATGTTACTTTCATAAAATATAGGAAATATTTGATACATTGTATCCTTATTCAATCATTTCAAAAGTTTAGAAATATTGAAAGTATAATCATGACACAAGATGCGAATATTTTATGCATATTACTTTCTACTTTGCAAATATAAAAATCTTGCACTTGGATTCTCAAGTTATTATGTTTTGAAAATAATTTTTTATAACTATCAATTATTATGTTAAATTTAAGAATTTTAAATATATAATTTGTAGAATGTAAAATATTAATGTATCAATTCTTAATCTAAGGTTTTTAATAAAATGTAATTCTATTACAAAGTTGTTGAGTGATTTAAGCTAACTCTAATTACAATAATGGAGTCAAGGGAAGTTCTAATATCTTTTGAAACTTTCAAAATTACCATTTTGTATATAATATTTTCTATTTGGCTTTATTAAAAAGTAAACTTGACATATGATCCTTAAAAAATTAAGTTTTAAAAATAACTACATGTTAATATATACACACACATATATAGTGAGTAGCACAGATCAAGGTATACCTATCCTAAATCCCTAACCACATTGTTAGGTTTTTCCCAAAATCGACTGGTTACCTTGTCAAGCATTGACTTACCTGAGTCAAATAGGGCAGGGCTGGTCAAAATTGTTATTCTTATGTTTTTTTTAATTAAATCACATACTTGTTTTATTATTATTAAAATATATATATTTATCATATTTTAATTAAAAAATTTGATATCAAAAATATAAAGAAGTATATCTAAGTCTAATCATTTTTATATTTTTATATAAATAAAGTTTTTTTATAGATAAACATATGAATTTTTATAATTCAGCAATACATAATTTGATTATTAAAAAAATTATACATGTGATAATTTTATTAGAAAATTGAATAACAAAGGTAGCCAATGCATTGTGAAATTCTTTTTGTATTTCAAAGGAAAACAAATATAAAGCATAATTCCAATTAAAGTGTTTTTTTTTTTGGCCTTGGTTAATAAACATTGTAGTTGGAACTATTTATTTTAAACACGATTATGTCTTTAAAAAAATAAATTAATCTGTGGAGTAAATTATTCTCTTATAAAAAATAACTCGAGTACAAGAATTTATTTCTCTGAAACTAATAGATATTTATAACTAAATCTACTTTGAGTAAACACTTACTATCGATGCCCGGTACTTTAAAGAACTATATTGCTCTTCAAGCAACGGCAGAGAAAGTGAAAACAACAAATTGCTCTTTAAGCGGCGTAATGGCTTCTTCCTCTCCCACCTCTAGGCAGAGACGCCAGAAAGACAGCGGAGGAGGACTTGCCAACATCTTACACATACTGAGAAACCAACTCGAAGTGCCTCCATAGAAACCCATGCTTCCAGCCCCAGGACGCAATCTGCAACTGGACATGCCTCAGAAATTTCTTCAAATATGCAAGCTTCCCCTCAAAATGGTCCCCACAGTTTGGGCTAAGTTTTTTGTACCTAAAAATACGAAACCCCCTGACCTAGAACATATGGAAGATTTGTTAATGTGCTCTGCTATACCAGACTCGTATCAGCGATGTGATCAGGCCGTGGAAGAGGCTCCAGCCTTTGATAAGAACACTGATTAATACCTATTGTTGGGTCCTTTTTCTTAATTCTTTTTTATGCTTATGGAACGTCAGTTTATGACATGCAATTGCAATGGAGCTGGTAGCAAGGCTTTCAAAAGAAGCGCAGCCATGTTATGTTGTATGCAGCGTATGAATGTTTTGGTTCTTATGGAGACTCACAATGACTCTTCCAAAGATCCTGATATTTTCTGTGAGTTGAGATTTGATGAATTTGTTGTTGTTCCTGGAGCTGGCTTCACTGGTAGTGTTTGGGTTTGTCGGAGTTCTTGTGCAGTGAAGCTAGTGGTGCTGGAGAGGGGTCCTCAGTTTTGCCACATGTCATTTCAGTATTCTAACGAAGAGGATTGGCTTCTGACAGCGGTATATGCTAATCCTAGCGAAGAGTATAAGCGTCTTCTTTGGGTAAAGCTTCAATCTACGTCTTCCTCTATTTCTAAGCCTTGGCTCTTGATTGAGGGCTTTAATGATATATGGAATTCTACTAAAAGGACAGGTAGAGTGCCAATTAATGACTGAAGGTGTAATTTGTTTAAGGAGAGGATTAATTATTGCAATTTCATTGACGTTCATTCCTGGGGTCAGACCTACACATGGTGTGGGCCTCTTATTCCTGGGATACTAGAGAGTGTTTGAGAAGTTTGATAGAGGCTTTTACAATGAATCTTGGCAAATTCGTTTCCATAAAGGTTTTGTGAAGGTGATAACCAGATTAGGGTGCTCTGACCATCATCCTTTATTTCTTAATCTTTTTGGGAATCTTGGAACGGCAGAGCAAAAACCCTTTTGTTTTGAGACTGCTTTGTTGATTAATGAAACTTTTCATAATTTTATTGCCTAATGTTGGAGGGCTCCTTCCTCCTGTGATAACCTTTTAGTTTTATCTAATAAGCTAAGGAAATGAAAAAAAAAAAAATTGTGTTTGGCTATATTAGGAGTGAGCCATCTCTTCTCAGTTTGATTATGTTTTGTATTTGTTTGATTTGTGAAAAATATGAATTTAGACAACACTTTTGCTCCCCTGTTCTATTTAAAACAATTATGTTTCTAACAAAAATATAAATCTTCAAAGTGAAATTAAAACTTGCAGAGATTGCTAAAATTTTTGGTTTTAAGTGATAATTCAATTCTTACTTTTCTAAAAACTAGTCCTTACTTTCAATTTCTAAGAACCCCGCCTTTGGGCTAAAAAGATAGGAAGGATTAATGGATTTTCCAATCCTAGCAAGGTTAATCTACGCCAAGACAATAGAAATCTTAAGAATCAATTGATCTGATGCTATCCCTTGACTGCTTGTTTGGTTTATATGCTAAGTAGTTAGATTATATTGATTCCCTTGTATGGTATTCTAATACTGTCAAAGATATTCTATAATATTATTCTGGTTTCTAAAGTTATTTGTTATTTTGTTTTATTGTTATGTGTTGGCAAAAGTTAAAGTAGAAGTAGTGCTTCATAAGAAGAAAAATTACTTAGGAGACATTTAATTAAAGCATTTGTTGTGAACGTTTAAGGGAATTAAGTTTAATGGATCTTCTTAAGCATCATCATCAAATGTACAATAGAATAGAGGATAATTGTCAAAGGATTATTTAGCAGGTGATTGATATTAATTTGGTAAATTATTGTGATTATTACTTAATAGTTTATTTGACTTACATGAATTGTTTACTCATACTTATTTCCCTTTTAGACATCAGACGAAGGATTGAAGAACAATGATGGATCTTTTGCTACCAAGAAGGACAAAGGAAAGTTTGTGCGGCAGTCTGAGTCGACCCAGATACCATTAGATGCTATACAGCTATTACCTCCTTAGTTATTTCCACATGTTGGGACCCTTTTTGAGATCAATGTTTACATCATCTTCTTTTTCATCTCCTCACATTCAAACACCACCCAATCAGTCCATTTTCATTGGTTTAGAAGGACCTTCTATATATATTTTGAGCATAGATATGACTGGCTCTTCTTCTCATCTTATTTGATATGGGCCAAGGTGAGATTGAGTGATGGGCGATTGGTTATTAGACCTCATGGTATTAATGAGTAAGAATCCTTTAAGCATTTTTTTGGTACTATAATTATTGCTTTATTTGTGTTTTTGCTATATATCTCTTTCCATTTTGTAGGTTTTATCCACATGTTCCACTAGTCATCATATTGTCTCAAATAATCCATAGTAAGTTTGAGCATGGATAGTTAGAATTTACTAAAGTCCCTGATACTGTAAAGAACTTATGGTTTGTGGAGCTTAAGGTGAGCTAATCCTATAACTCTTTAGGTAAAATAAATATAATTAATGTGTTACTATTATTATTTAATTAATCAACTTTGCTTATTTTTAATGCAGAAAATGTGTGCTTAGGATCTATATGCTGAGTGATAGATTTACAAGATATGAAAGAAAAAGTGTAGCATTGTAATGCGTGCATCCTTTAGAAACACTTGAAATGGAAAAAACCAAAGGCGAATGATTATTTGCAACAACCCAAGTTGAGCTAGATGAGTATTAATAAAGCAGTGAGTTCAAGGCCAAGTTTATGCACCATAAAACAAGTAAGGCTATAGATACTGGAAGATGCTTACATAAAAGTAAGCATGTGCCATTCTTAAAGCATAAGAGAAGGATAGTAAGCATTCTTTCAATGTGCTAGTTTCATTGGATTAATGTTTATATTATTTTAATTTATGTTATTCTAGTGCATTTAACCTAAGTGTTATAGAAAGTGAAGTTAGGTAAAAAAGTTCAAATCTTAGAGGTATTCATGAAGATCTAACACAATGAGAAGAAATGAGGTTGAGTTAAAAAAGTCTTTAACACTTATATAAGTTATTTAACTAGTTTATGAATAAAGTGTTGGGAATTATGGGAGGCACACAGTAGAAACGTTTAAAATTTTTATTCTAATTCCCATCAAGGATTCGTCAAAATCGCTTAAACCGAATAGGTTCAGAGAATTACCTTTTTTGTCGATTGAGTTTATTGTTTACTTTTGTTTGGATCATAGAAACTGACCGCAGATCAGCTCCCTCTACTGGTATCCACACGAACGGAATTCAGCAACTCAAACGGTGTGCTAGCAGTCTGTCCGTATAATTCTGTACAGTTTTCGTACGATGTTTCGTACAATTTCGTACGATGTCCCTCTCTCTAAGGATTTTGGAGTGTCCGTACGACGTTCGTGCAATTTCGTACGATGTCTGTATGGTGTCCCTCTCTCTAAGGATTTTGGAGGCAGCTCTAGCTCTTCTTTTCTGATATGAAAACCCTTATTTATATACTAGAGTTTCAGATATATTTAATTAATCAAAATTAATTAAATATATCTATTAGTTTAAATTCAAATCTATCTTATAGTTTAAATTTAAACTAACAATATCTAGAGCTTAATTTAAATTATCTGATTAGTTTAAATTTAAATCTATCTGATAGAATCAAATTTAAATTAATTCATATATATATATACATACTAGAGTTTCAGATATATTTAATTAATCAAAATTAATTAAATATATCTATTAGTTTAAATTCAAATCTATCTTATAGTTTAAATTTAAACTAACAATATCTAGAGCTTAATTTAAATTATCTGATTAGTTTAAATTTAAATCTATCTGATAGAATCAAATTTAAATTAATTCATATATATATATACATATATATATAATATCAAATATAATATATATATATACATATATATATATAATATCAAATATAATATATATATATATATAATATATTTCACATTTAATTATATATATATAAATAATTCCTCTATCCTAGATATTCATTGAATCTAGACACATTTTTTATTCAATGAATGTGGACATTTTAGCTCGAATTAATCCGTTCTTGTGTGCGACCCTGCAGGCCCATATGATGTTGGCAGTGGGCCAACTGCACTATTTGACCCACAAATCACAAGCGGCCTCTAGTAAGACATTGTGACTACCCAAATCATATAGAATCGGTGATCCGATGCAACCTATCTTATAATCCTATCATATTCCTTTTGTCACACAATATCTAGATCGAGTATGAGGCATGGAAATGTCATTCTCAACTTGCTCGATCATAACTTTCTCGATCTTTGAGCAGACTGATATAAGATGGAACCCTTTCCATCTGAGCATGGCCATGCATTTCTCAGTCACACTCATCGAGGGGCCCAGAGATATCTCTCTATTAATTAGAGGGACAAATTCCATCTTGACCACTCATCTTCCTCTGCATGGATTCCATTAAACTGATCATAGTCTTTATAATCACCCGGTCAAAGGTGACATTAGACTATGCCAAAGTACAGTGTCCTTCATGTAGGAATCTATGGTGATCTCAGGTCCAAGGGATCAATGACATGGTTATATATGAGATAAACTTATGACCTAATCCATGTAGCTTATCTCATGATGGGTCTATCTAGCGTCCTGTTCTCTAACACACGCCTATGATTTTGATTCATATCATCATACATGATTAACACTTAATTAATCAAAATCATACTAATCTTAATTCATCGTTGTTCCCACAAAGATAATTGATTAGGGATATTTTGGATAATTCAAAAAAAATGATTTATCCATGGATATTATTATATATAACATGTAAATAATATAATAAAAAGAAAACTCTTATTTTGTAATAAAAACAATGTTTGCAATACAATGATTGGTCAAGGGCACAATCTCCAACATAAGGTTGTTACTACATGATAAGTATATGATTAATTTGTTTATGTATATAATATTTACTTATTATTGGTTGATATAAAGCCAATATGAGCAGATGAGGCAGATTCAAGAGTCAAGGTTAAATGACACTAACTCTTCCATATGACTTAAGGTTGCCAATAGAAATATTAAGAAAGGTAGTGCATGAGATTAAATCAGAGGCTAATCTCCTTTGGTGGCACACAGTATATTGAATATAGCCTTGGTGAGCTTTCTTAAATGATAGCACACTTAGAGGCCTTTTGAGAAGAAAATAGAGAAGACACTCTTAAAATAAGTCCAAATTTGTGAGACAATTTTTGCTAATGTGCAAAAAGTCCATGAGGACAAGAAGGAGGCTTTCATGAAACAAATTATGTCTCACATAAATATAGGCACTAAGAGAGGTAGCACCTCCCAACCTCAACCTACTCATGATAATGATGATGATATGGGGATAAGGATGAGGATGAGGATGATAAAAAATGATTCTAGAGCTATGGTTTATGTGAAATTATTATGGATTTATGAATTGTAACCTTAAGATTTTGAGTACATATTTATCGTAAATTTGATTTACTTTGTGATATTTTTAACATACATTTACTTTTTATTTATTGATTGGTTGTTGTTTTGTTATTGTTATAGTTTTGTAATTAGTTGGTTGAATTCAAAAATTGTTTTTCTCAATTATTTAAATAAGAGTCACTTGTTTAAATAGGGGTTAATGTCTAAATGCAATGTCAATTACAAAATTTTTGTAACTTTCTCATGAAATTGTTTTATGAAAGTGCTACAAATTCAAACTTTTTTCATTTTATTGCGACTCTATAAAAAGATTTTATTGCAAACAAATTTTATAAGAACTCTGAATTTCTACAATTATTTTTTTATGACCAAAAATTCATGAAAATGACAATTCTCATGGAATATTGAGGTTTTTCTCATATAAAAATTCCACGAGAAAAACCTTATCTTTTTGTAGTGGTGGAACTCTCTCCTATCATGTGTGTGGAAAAGCTAAGGCTACTTTGCATATGCTTTGTAATTGTTTGGTGGTAAGTAAAATATGGAATGTTTTGGTCCCTAATGATAAGAGGTTTTTTTTTTTAATGTCTTCTTCACAAATTGGCTAGCCTTTAATCTGTTAAGATAATTATGCTTTAAATAGTGGTCTTCCTTGACAAATAACTTTTAAAGTAGCTTGCTAGTTTTTATGGAAAGGCTATAATGCCTCTTTGTTTTCCAATGCCAATGCCAATATCCTTCAGCCTATGTCTAAATTTTCTTTCTTTGTTTTTAAGCTTAATGTGAGGAACGCTATATGTTGACGGCCTCTGAATGATACCTGGATTAAAATCAATTATGATGGTGCTAGCAAAAGGAACCCAAGCCTACCTGAGGATAAAGGCATTTTTTTAGGACTCATAAAGGCACTAGTTAAAAGGGTTCTTTTGGAATATTGGATGGCATTCTTTTATGCAGGTTAAGGCATGTGGTGCTTACACAAGCCTTGATTTGGCTTGGAATCTTAGCTTTCATAAAATATATCTTAAATTGGACTCTAACAATATGGCATTGGCCCTAAATGGAAATAGTTATGGCTTTATTTCTTTAAATAAATTGGTTATGCTTATTAAAGGAATTATAGAAAGGGACTAGTCTACTAAAATAACGCATGTTCTGGGAAGCTAATAAATGTGTTGACTTTTTATCTAACCATAGCTTGAACCTTTCTTTGGGGTTATATTTTTTGAACTCTATTCTTCCATTTCTTAGTCTAACTTTTCTTTTAGATTATATAGTTTATAATTTTTTCCCTTTGTTCTATTAGGCCTCTATGCCCTTTATCTCTCTCTCTCTCTCACACATATATAGAGTAAAATATTTTTAAATTTATAACATAATTACTTTTCCAAAGTTTATGAGATGTTTTACTATATTTTAAAGTTCAACATGTATTTTGTTATGTTTTAAAGTTTATGTACTAATTTTATAACTAGATTTTAGTTTGGATGATACAATATTGTGTTTGCTATTTTTTTTAATTAGTTATATTTCAATAAAGCCAAAATACATAGAACTTTCATCAATTTACAGATTTGTGCTACTAACCTCTTAAAACTTAAAAAGTGTACAATTGACCTCAAACTCTTGATTTTGTGTAATTAACCCCCTTTATTAGTAAAATTGCTAAGTCCACTAGTAAAACTCATCCATGTCAACAAGTACATAATACATTATGATGCCTATGTCTTTGTGGCACCATGTAAGGGCAATTTTCTCCTGTCAACCTTCCTTTTAATATTGCTTCTTATTCATTTACTATTATAATATGAAATTAAGGTATTAAGTTTTACTTTATGCTCTTTTTGCAATTTCTCTTTTTCTTTTTCTTCACCTCCAATCTCCTTTCACAAATGATATTCTCATATTTTTGTTAGTTAGAGGTATTTTGATTTTATCTATAAGTAAAGGGAAAAGGGTTTTGATTTTTGGGAAAGAAGGCTTCTAATTTTGTTTGAAGGAAAATGATGATGGGAGAAAATAAGAAATGCTTTGAGTTCTTTCTCAAAACCATAATGGAGCTCTGACGTTGGGTTTGCAAATGAGAAGAAAGTGGAAAAAAAGGTTAGTAAAGGAGATGGTATAAGGAAAGAGAGAAGAAATGTTTGGGTCCTTAAGGAATTGCTCTTTGCGAATGTTTTCAAACTAATTTGATTCACAATTCATGTGTAAGTGAAGACTTCCCACCATTCATGTGTTTTAATGAGTTTGACAAAGAATTTTACCATCTTTCTCATTCATACATAAACATACATCAACAAAAAAAAGGAGAGAAAAAAGAGGGAAGAAAGAGACACCACAACCTGAAATTAAAATATTATTATTCAAAATTCATGTTTTTTCTCTTGATATTAGCTATACTATTGAGTCTCATTTTATCATAATTTTCAAACCAATTTAATTCATAATAATCACTGTAACAATAATTAGCTTAAAAATCACCACATCACAAATAGTTTTAAGATCACAAGATTTCTTTCAAGGCATGTCATTTACTTAAATTCTATACATTGAGTCCCTATTTAGAAGAAATCAAAATCCTATTTTGTCCATCTCATGGAATCACTAAGCTTTGGCCAAGTGTACATTTTTGCATAATAATAGAGCTTTGGTCTTTTCTTTGTTGAGCTTCCTCTTGTTCATTAAAGCTCTTTTTACATAAAAATATTTGATTTCCTTTTCTTTTCATTGAGTTTTATTCAACCCCGAGATTCTTAGTCTTATGTTCCTTGGTTGAGCTTCACTAATTCAACAAATGGATGGTTCCTTTTTGTGAAAATCTCTTATTTCCTCCTCCTTTTCATTGAGTTTTCTTTAACTCCCAAGATTTTTGGTTTTATGTTCCTTGGTTAAGCTTTACTAATTCAACAAATGGATAGTTATTTTTGTGAAAATCTTGGGATTGAAGATGCTTTATTAGCTTACACTTTTTAGGGTTAATAGTGACGAGAAATGGGTGGTGGTAGTGGCAGACTAACCATGGTTAGTGTGTGCCACCAAAGGTGGTTACTAAGGGTGCCTTAAATGGAGAAAGAGAGTGATTTGAGAATAGAGGACAAAGGGATATAAATGGCAACTAAAACTCCTCTTTTGCTTTGTATAGGTGTGCTAAATATGGTGAGAAGATGAGTCTTTTGGATTGAGATGGTACATGACCCAAAATTAATGGTCTAAAGTTGCAAAAGTTATCCCCTATATGCTATACTTTTGTTGAACTTGGTGATACTATCATCGAGTTGTTTATTTTGGGATTTCATGGCCCTAAATAAGGGAGCCAACCCTTTTTTTAATTTTTTTAATGTGTTCTCAAATAGAAAAAAAGATGCAAATTTTAAATTAATTTTTTTAAGGCATAAAAATAAAAAAGAAGGTGTGCCTCCCAAACAAGGAGCGTATCCTAAACCCTCCCTTTTCAATTAATATGTTCCCCTGTGAAATTGTAGAGTCTGGTAGCTGTGCCACTAAATTTTGTATTTTTCTTACACACGTAGTACTTGGTAAAAGTGTTACCAAAATATAGCATTTGAGAGGGATAACCTTTTGCATTGTAACACCTAACTCATATTTTCTTGTTAAACTTGCTTAAAATTCGAAGAAGATGATTTAAAAATTTTTTATCTTGTACGACTAGATTCAAAGGAAAAGACAGAGAGGCTTAGAGATGAATGGATAGAGATAGAAGCTAAAAATCTCTTTGATACTTGGGGTTCTTGAAACAACAAAATTGCCCTTATATGGTACAATTTGCTAGCTAGATACCACATGGATATGGGAGTATGTAGACGTGGACGAGTTCTATTAAAGGACTTAACAATTTTGCCAAAGAAAAATGTCAATTGCACAAAATTAAGACTTTGGAAGGTCAATTGTAAACTTTTTTTGTTAAGAGGTATTCTATGTATTTTAGCTTTTTAATGAAAATAAAACTAAAATTATTCTTAAGAGTGTTTTAGTTAAATCGGCTTTTTTTTGTAAATAAGGGTCAAATAAGGGTTGGGATTGCTTTTTAGGTTACTTAAGCTGAGCCCTAATTAATTAAGGCTTTTGCCTTGTATTTAAGCTCAAGGATTAGGCTTAAACAAAAAATTGGTCTAAATTTAAAAGAGTGATACCTTATTTTGGTTTTTTATAGGTAGTGTATTTATGAATTTAATCCTCTACAAAATTGTTTTAATTTGATCCCTTATAAATATAACTATTATCAAATTAAAAATACTCATATGTAAGGGACCATTATTAATAATGGTTTTATTTTTGAAAGGCTTATTTAAAAAGGAAGAAAATGTGTGATGAAAATGTTTTGATTTGACAATTGTTCTAAAAATGCATCTTGATTTTATCAGAACAAATTATCATATATAAAAATATATAAATAATAATATGTAATATAAATATATTCTTAACATTTATTACTTTTTTTCATTAAGAATATATTTAATACATATATATGTTTGTATTAAATTTTTAATTATCTATTTTAATTCAAATATGATAAAATTAATAATAATCTTATTTGTTTTTTTATTACCAAAAAAATTTATATAATCGAAATAAATAGATATATAATAATTAAGAACAAAAGATTAAAAAATTATATTAACTCTATTAAAATGATATAATTAAATTCTAACAATAATTAAATTTTAAAATATGTTTTATATATACTATTAAGTTACAGGTCAAATGATATTAAAACTTATTCAAATTTTATTAATATATTCATGAGTCAACTTGAATTAGCAAACTTTATAATAGAATTATACTTTACTAAGAATCTTATAGTGATTACTAATATATTGATATTTTATATTCTATTAATTATATATTTAACAAAATGATAAATACAAGAATCTAATTTTTTTTTTTTATCAATCAAGCTCATATGTGACCATGAAGTGGTCAATCTTTTACTATTATTGAAATTTAATCTTATGTTTCATGAAAAAAATCACTTATATAAAATAAACTTCACAATTGTAAAATGTATATAGTGTAACTAATTGTATCCATATATTTATTATTAATATTACTTAAATTTATAAATATGGATATAAGTTTGAGTGCATATGACATATTTAGAAGAGAATAATTTAATTTAATTTATTAATATATATTAGAAAGTAAAACTTTGATAATAGTTTAAATTCTCTTATATATATATATATATATATATACGTATACGTATATATATAAGGGATTAATTTTATTTAAAAAAAGAATATTACTCACCAAAAAGAAGAAAAAGGATAACTGTTTAGCTTCAGCATCCCTACTCCAGTTGTAGTCTGGAAGAGAATGTGTAGAGCTATCTAAAGAACGAAAGACGCCTCACGCCTCCCCCATCTCATCTCCTTCGTTCCTTTCTTCTCAAAGTTCAGCACCGGCCAAATTTCAGCTATTTGGCTAAAGGTAGGGTACTGTGGGTCTTTAGATTTGGGTGTCTTAATGTGTGTTTCATCTTCTACTTGGGTCTTCAGATTTGGGTGTCTTAGCTTTAGCTTCATCTTCTAGTTGGGAATCCTGTTTTCTTTTGATCTGATAGTAAGAGTGATTGGAGTGAGGTAATGATCCTCACGAACGCGTTCAGGCTGTGTCCCTTGGTCCTCATCTTGACGCCTTCAAGGTGTTCGATAAAATTACTGCCTAAATAACTCGATGTTTTGCTTCTCTGATTATCGTTGGGGTATACCACAGAGCCAATCATGGTTCCTCCATACTTTGGGAACCCAAAATTCTCAATTGCACATTGATATGTACCTTTTAATGAATTCGGACTTGTGATTCATATGTTGTTCTTCTCCACCACAAACCTGCCCACACAACACCCCCAAAGCGAAATCCAGACACTAAACAGAAAATTTAGCTTCTCTTTTAAATTTGAGATGACTTCATAGTTGCTTAATGTCCTAATTCACTTTGTCGTAAAAAAGTGTTAAGTGTCCATTTTGGGATGACTTCCTTGTTGCTTCATCATCAGGATGGTGGTTTTTTTTTTTTTTAAACCCTTGGATCTCATCCATTTAATATATTTGTTGTTTGAGAGATTTTGAAATGCAAGGAAGATGTATGTAGGTTGAAATAATTTTCATGTTAGGCTTAGTACTGATTGATTCACGGGAATTGTGGTGCTGCCAACTCCAATATTTAATATTTCTTTTTTTGTGTCTTCGGGGCAGTGTGGGTACGGGATAATATAGTACCGGAGCATGACACCCAAAAAAAAAAATCACAAGGTTATGAGGTTGGTATGGGGCAAAATAGAGGAGAACGAAGTGGGGATATGTATTGAAAAGCCCGTCCTGGCTGATTGCCGTCCCTAAACAGCATTCATAAATTTTGTTTCATTTTTCTGATTTCTGAACTTTACTTATTTTCTTTCTCTTGTTGTTTTGAATTTTGGCTGCTGATAAACAACACTGAAGTGGAGTATACACAAAAGTAAAACCCCAGAACCCTGCCGTCTATTGATAGTGGTCACTGGAGCAGCCAGGTTCTTCGTTGTCATCCCTGGTGTGTTATCCCCTCTACAATTCCAAGAAAGAAACAGAGCTCAAATATGGTGGTAAGGATTCGATTATCGAGGTTTGGGTGCAAGAACAAGCCATTCTATCGTGTCATGGCTGCTGATAGCAGATCCCCAAGAGATGGCAAGCACCTCGAAGTTTTAGGTTACTACAATCCCTTACCAGGTTCTCGCTTCTGTCTTGATCCCCTTTTTGTTTTTGCATGTCCATGTGTTTTTATATGAGGGAAAGATTGCTTTTAGCATGGGTGATCTGATTTTGGTAACTGCAGCATCCTTGTTTCTGTTTGAATTCTGAGAAAGTGCGAAAAAGGAAGAGAAAGTCGACATTTTGAGGGGAATTGTAGGCTTAAGACAATCAGACTCTCAAATCCCAAACCTAACTGCTTGTAGTAGAACGGCTTAGTGCAGTGACAAAATTAGCTTGTTGGAAATAAAGCTATGCAAGTTATGAGATTTAGACTTGTATCTTTCTAATGGTCAAAAGCGAACATTTTCTCTTTCTTGGGGGCTCAGAGCTGTTCTTTGTTGCTTCCGTACTACTATAGGTTATGGTGGATTTATGGGTGCACACAATGACATTGGAACAATCAGATGTTTTCACTTTACTTTTCTGATAATTAGTGGGGTTAACCTTAGCTATCAAGAAGTCATTGGAAACAGAATAAGAATCCAAGTTATGAATGCCAGTAGAATTTTATAAAATCTAATGACACTGTAATGGAAAGAGTTAGCTTATTCAAACCTAGGCAATATCTTTGGTGGTGAAATTGCTTTTTCCTTTACCTTCTTTTAAATTTAATACACTCTAGCAACAGAGAAATTTGCTGTGATTGTCATGTTATATCTGTTTGTCTGTTCTCTTTATTATTTAGCAATGAGAAAGTTCATAGATGGTTCAGATGAAACCATTTAATTCTTTTCATCTTGCACTACTTCTGTACAGGGCAAGATAATGCAAAAAGAATGGGTCTAAACTTTGAAAGAGTGAGGTAAGTAACATTTTTTTTAGTGGTTTTTTAGTTTTCCGATACACAAATGGTTGTTGATTTAGGCAGTCACTAAGAAGAATATGTTAGTTGTTTGGTAGCTTTTAGCCCCTATCTTCATCTACATGAATTTATTGGAACATAAATGTTAATTGCTATCCTGACAGCATCAATTTCTCTTACCTTCCCCAGGTATTGGCTTTCTGTTGGAGCTCAACCTTCAGAGCCTGTAGAGCGTCTTCTATTCCGAGCAGGGTTACTACCTCCACCACCAATGGTGGCAATGGGGCGTAAAGGTGGACCACGTGATACACGCCCTGTTGATGCTTTAACTGGACGTATCCTGAATCAAGAGAAGCCAGTTAAAGCTGACCACAATGAAGATGGCACTTCCACTCCTTAAGAAACCTTACAGCGTTGTTTTAAAATTGTTTTTCTCTTAATTTTATGGACCCTTTTATTCTAGGTATATCTCCAGAATCTCTATTTTCAATTGGCCTACAAGTTAACTGAAGAGAATAATTGCTATATGTTTGTTGGAGGTGCCTGCTTAGATAGCGATGTGAATGTGTCATCTAAAGCCAGGGCAAGAGTCTGATCACATTTCTACTTGTTGAATATAAGATGAAATTTAATTCATGGAAATGAATTGATAGGTTATCTTGCTGGTGAAATACCTGTTATTTTGTTCTTTGGAACTTTTGTTTGGAAGTTGCTTGGACAGTAGTGAAAGTTTCTTATTAGTCATTATATTTTGAATATATTCCTCTATCCCATCAAAGATGCCTTTCTGGCATCACTGTGTACCTTCTAGTTGATTTCTATGTTTCTGCAATGCATCTTGATTCTGGCCCTGGGGATGCATCTTGAAATATTATCTTGCTGTAAATGCGTTTCTAGAAACAGCATTATTTAATCAAGGGATTGTTCGTGTTAACTTAGTGGCATTTGACTGTTTGCTTTTACTTGCTAATCAACTGACAATAAACTGAAAATTCTTTTGGAACAAGAATTTGCCAACTGTTAAAAAGTGTTTAAATGTAAAGTAACTCAATTATATAAATGCATATGTTGGGGAACTTTAATCAGCCATTGCTACTTCACTGTGGGTATCTAGTATGTACATAATTATATTTTCTTCTCCATGCAATCCTTATGATGGAGAATAAGAGGAGATTAGGAAAAATATCAGTAGTTATTTGTAAACTAGGGATTAAAGATAAATATAAGACATAGTATTGAAATTAGAAGTAGTTTAATTGAGATTAGGATTAGAGATTATTATTTAAAATTACTTTTTTTTTAATTAAATTATGCTTTACTTTTAAAATTATCAGGGCCTATATAAAGCCCTCATCTATTACATAGTATTCTTCTTCCCCCCCACCACCCCTCCCCCCCCCCCCCCCCCCAACAAAACAAGAAAAAGGAAGAAACTTCTCTGTTTCTCTCCCAACCTTCTTCCCCTTGTCTCTCGGTACTCTCCATCTCCCTCGTTCTGCCTCTTCTCCCTCATATTTGTCTCTCTGTTTCTCCCTCTTTCCCCTTCCCCTTCTCCTCTTTCATTGTTGTTCTGCATCACCGTAACTCATAAGATGATATTGTGGGTAGTTTGTGCTAATCATTACCGTCCCCTTAATGCATCATTGTGCATAGAGCCATAGAGGTATATGTTGTTGTCTAGCATGTAAATTGAAAATTAGTACTTGAGTTATGATATACAATACAGTGCAGAGGTTGACTGGCAAGGAAGCTAGCTCTACTTAGTCATGTGCCAAATTAACTCAAGCCTGTGACGGCATTCATATTGAGTTTTTGGGCTGAAATTAGCTGTTTTAGAATTCCATTTGTTATTAATTTTCTTTGTCATTGAATACATATTAATTCCCAAGTCATGTCTTCCCATGAGTTGTTCAGGAGGTCCTATATCCAGTCCTACCTGCCATTGTATACCAAGAAAAATATGTATTTGGATTGATTTGGTTGGAAAATCATGAATGGAGAACGAAATTGAGTTGCTTGGAATTTTCATATTCAACTTCTTTTTTAATTGGTTTTGATGGGTTATGGTCTTATTGCTTCATAAAGCAAGGGAAATAAGATGGGTAGTGATTAATATCAAGCTTACCACAATCTTGAAGGTTAAAGCTAGTTTCATGTGAATCATAGTGCCCTATTAGGTATACAGAATTTTTAATGGAATTTAAAAGGAAATGATGATGTAAATGGTATAATAAAAGAAAGAATGAAAATGATATTTTATTTATATATTTAATTAGATACAAATAATGTTGAAATGAGAAAGAATGACAAAAAATAAAAAATAATAATATCCCTATTAGATAGTCTAATAAGTTTTACATAAATTAGATTTTATAATTCCTTTAATTCGTGTGCTTATGAGAGGGAAAGCATTCCATTTTCTTTTCGGTATCTGAGAGGCTACCAAATGAGTTGTATGTTTATTAACATTTGTGAATACTTATAATTAGCATATGGCCAATTTGAATAATTTTTTGTTTTATATTTTAACAGCAAAGGATAAATATAATTGGAATAATTTATAAAGGGTTAAGCTAGATGGGTTCCTTTATAGGTAAATCAATGAAAATAATATATATCATAATTAGGAAAAAGATTAATTTTATATGTTTATAAGAACTAAGTGGATAAGAGAAAAAGTACAAAAATTAGATACATCAAGTTTTAAGTTATGGTATACTAGTATGATTAAATTTAAAAATAAAAGAGATATAATTGTGGATAAGTATTAGAAAAATGTCATGGTGGATATAAAAAAAATAGAAGATAGAGTCATAGTATTAAAATTGGTAGTGAAAAGAAAAACTTTTAATGTTATTAGTATTTATACATTATAAGTAGAGTTAAAAGAATGTCACAAGGTAAAGTTTTAAGAGGACTCAACATATTTAGTTTAAAGAATATTATTAAAAGAAAAGATTCTTTTAGAAGAGGATTTTAATAGTCATGTGGAGAGTGTATTTATAGGTTATGAAGGTTTGTATGTGTGATATGATCTAGGGGAAGTAAATGTAAAAAATAAAATTATTCTAGACTTTTGATTAGCTCTTAACTTTACAATAACTAACACTTGTTTTAGAAAATGTGAGAAGCATTTTATCACGTACAAAAGTGAGAAGAAGTGCTCTCAAATTGATTTTTTTCTAACAAGGAAAGTAGATAGAAAGCTCTGCATAGATTGTAAAGTTATACCGAATGAAAACTTAATTATCCAACATAGGGTTTTGGTTTTGGATACTCTAGTTAAAAGGAAACTAAAGAGCAAATACTAAGATAAAATGACAAAGTTCAAGTGGTGGCAATTAGAGGAAGGTAAAGAAAAGAACTTACAGATAAGAATTTGGGAGAAAAGGTCCTAAGAAACATAAGGAAGTACTAATGATATGTGTGACGAAAAGGCTAAAAAGATTAAGAAAGTTGTAAAAGAGATATTTGATGAATTAAGAGGTTTTAGATCTAAAGATAAAGAATCTTGATATGATACAAGCGTGTAAGATAATGTTAAGGTTAAAAGAGTGTTATAAAGTCTGGTTTTTATGTAAAAGTGATAAAAATAGAAAAAAAATATAAGATAAATAAAAAAGATATTAAGAAGGTAGTGAGTGAAGTGAGAATTAGAGTACTTGATAAGCTATATCAATTTTAAAGTTAAAAAAAATATTTATAAGTTGGTTAAAAATAGGAAAAGAAAGACAATGACATAGATAAAGTGAAATGCATTAAGGATGAAGAAGGGAAAGTCTTAGTTATGGAACATAATATTAAGGAAATGTGGAAGGGTTATTTTATAGGCCATTTAATGAAGAACATCGAATTTTATTACACTCGGATAGCCCAGATATTAAAGAGGAGGATTAAAAGTATGCCTTTAATTGTAGGATTTAAGAACCAGAGGTAAAAAAAGCATTAAAGAGAATAGAGAATGGCAAAACAGTTAGACCGAATAATATACCTATGGAAGCATGAAAGAATTTATGAGTGAAAGAGATAAGCTAACTCATAAAGTTGTTTGACGAGATCATGAGATATAAGAGAATGCTGCATGAGTGGAGAAGATTTACTTTAATCCCTATTTATAAGAACAAAAAAGACATACAAAACTATGCAAATTATAATAAAATTAAACTCATGAGTCATATTATGAAATTATGGGATAGGGTAATTATGTAGAGATTAAGACAAGATACTCATGGTTCAGAGAATTAATTTGATTTTATACCAAAAAAGTCAACCATGAAAAGATATACTTGTTGTAAAGATCAATAGAGAAATATCGAAAGAATAAAAAAGATTTACGCATGGTGTTCATTAATTAGGAAAAGGCATACAATATGGTGCCAAGAGAAGTTTTTAAAAAAATTCTAAAAAAAAAAGGAGTTTGTATTACTTATGTTCAAGTAATTTAAGATATATATGATGAGATTACAACTAATGTGAAAACAAAAAGTAAACCTATAGAAAATTTTTTGATAACCATTAACTTACATCAAAGGGCAACTTTGAGCCACTTTATTTTTACTTTAATCTTATATGTAGTCACTGAACATATCTAAGAGCATGTGTCATAATGCATGCTTTTTATAGATGATAGAATCATAATTAGAGAGTCGAAAGAGAAAATAAATGAGAAATAAAAAATGTGGAAACTAGTTTTAGAAGTACATGGGTTCTATTTAAAGTAAAAGTAAAATGGAATATATGGAATATAAGTTTAATAAAAGGCGCACTAATTCTAGTGTATAAGTTAAAATTAAAGAACATACTATACCATAAATCACACGGTTTAAATATTTTGAGTCTATCATACAATATGACAAAAAAATAAAAGAAAATATAAAATTATAAGATTCAATAAGGGTAGATAAAATAGAGAAGTAATTAAGATGTTATTTGTGATAGAAGAATATCATTTAAATTTAAGGGTTAATTTTACTGAACAGTTATAAGTCTTACAATGTTATATGGAACAGAGTGTTAGATAATAAAAAGTCAATAAGAAAATAAATTTAATGTCGTAGAGATGAGAATGTTACATTGGGTTAATAGACATATTAGACAAAATAAAATTAAAAATAAATGCATTAAAGAAAAAGTTGAAATCATATATATTGTAGAATTGTGCCTTAAATAGTTTTGGTATGAATGAAAAAGATTTATAGAAACTCTAATAAAGAGAATATATTAGATAGAGAGTAATCAAATAATTAAAAATAACAGGAGACTAAGAAAAACTATGGATGAAATTATTAAAAAGAATTTAGATTTAAATAATTTATTTAAATAATTTATCTGAAAACATAATTCATGATAGAATTTTATAATGTTGATTGATCAATGTAACCAACATCACTTAATGAAAAAAGACTTGTTTGTTGTTATTGTTGTAAATTAGATAAGTTACCATATACCTTCTATTGATTTATCAAATAATTTAAAGCAAAATAGTCTTGGGTGAAATTTAGTAAATTAAATCATATAGGAAAAAGGGTATAAATTAGAATGTAATGTAACACTTAGTTGCATTAAATTTAACTTTTTGTGATTTTTTATGTTATAAGTTAATTATTTTGTAATATTTTTCTTTTAAAGTTTAATAGAAATAATAAGGTAAACATTAAAAATGATGAATCATTTGCTGTTGATATATGTTTCAATTATATTTCAAACAATATCATGTGTTTTAAAATCATTGCTGAGATTAATACTTTAATTTATAAATGTAATTTTAATTTAAGCAAGAATTTTATATGATTATAAAATTGTTCAAGATATAAATAATACATACTCTTAACATTAAAATTATTCATTATTCATTTATGTAATTATTTTTCTAGTTATGTGAGAGGCAGTGACTTGAAGATTCAAGAGTAAATAAATGACAGAGTATTAGTGGAATTCAATTCACCAAACTTCCCTAAATCTTAAATCACGCGAGTGTATGTTACATGGGCTACAGAAGCAACATCCTTTAAATCACAAGAAAACTCAATGTAATTTAGCCTAAACAATATTTACCCACATTTCAATACTGGTTCATATTTAAATAGGCTCTCTTTTATTGGCAAAGGTTGATTATTATTATTATTATTTTCTGAGACAAAACTCTAGTTATGAAGTGGAGGGGTTCGGATCTCTTATTCTATTGCTCATAGATTTCATGCTTCGTTTATTTATTTATTTTTATGCACAACCCCTCATTCTTAAAGGGATAGCACTGTTACATGCAGCTAATTTCCTTGGATTTCTATAAATATTTTATTTTGCATTGAGTTAGTCATCTAATAAATCTCCAATATGACCAAAAATAATCTAATAACCAATTTTTTTTTGGGTACAGAGACAATAAACTAGTACCAAAACATTAATATCTCATCATCTTATGATAAAAAAGGAAAAAAAATCATCTCGTTAACTCAAATAACTTTTTCTTTTTATAAAAAATATTTAGAAAAAGAGAAAAGCAAAAGTTAATGTTACCTAAAAAATAAAAATCTCATTATCTTATGATATAAAAAGGAAAAAAAATCATCTCCTTAATTCAAATAAATCTTTTTATAAAAAAATATTGTTGCCCTAGAAATAAATAGACAGAGCAAGTGTTCGGCTTTTCAAGGAGAGGAGAGAGGAAGAGGATTCGAGGGAAGCCACGTTTTGAAACCCTCTTTACCCTTGTTGCTTGTTCTCTAGGGTTTTGGCAATTTCGCTGTATCTTCCTTTGTGCCTCCTTCACTCATCTCGTTCGTTATAAGCAAGGTTCTATGAGCAACGACAAGGATAACCTCAACATGGCGGATCTCAGCTCTGGTGACATACCATTTCTTATCTGTTCAACACTTATCCGTTTGGGTCTTTTGTATTTCGCCATCTTTTCTTGTTGGAATTTAGACGTTTTTTAACTCTGGGTTTTTATTCTTTTGTGAAGCTCTTAACGAGGAGAATCGAGCAGACCTGGTCAATGCTCTCAAGGTCTGTATGCTCATCTTCAGTTGCTGTTATTGCTTAGTATTGCTTTTTTTTTTTTGTGTCCTTTGTTTCAAGGGAAACTGCTGGAGGAGAATATTTTTCTTTGTTTCTCGGAAACTTAGCTTAATTTTACTTTACTGTTGTCAAATTTCTTTTAACCGATGGTGGGGGCCGTGGTTAATTGAATATTACTTGACTCTCATGAATCGTAGGTTTGAGTTCATTGCCAGGACCAAGGGGAATTAGGGTGTCAATATCAAATTTTATTTTTGGGTCGGTGTTGATTTGACTTGTATGAATATTTTCTTTTGCAGAATAAGATACAGAGTCTGGCTGGGCAGCACGCAGATGTTCTAGAGAGTCTATCGCCTAATGTCCGGAAGCGTGTTGAGGTTCTCAGAGAGATCCAGGCATGTCCTCGCTTTCGAAATATGCAGTTATAATGCTAATTTACTGGGGGTGATTAGTTTTCTTCCTCATGTTTGTTATTTGTCCGTCCGTTGGTAATGTCTTATATTTCACATAAATTTAGAGTTGCTTCGGAATATTAGATGTGAACTGTTTTGTTGTTTGCAGATATGATATGGTAAATCTTTATTTTCAGCTTAAGTAAGGTTGTGATATGTTTTATACACTTGGAATTCATAAGAACTCGAATTGTGTACATATTACTTGGATCTTGCCAATATCAGTGCGGATTAATAACTTCATTCTAAACACTGTTGGAGGTAAGCTGGATAAGAAATTTATCAAAGTCAATCCAGTCAGTAAAGCTAAGGTTGATAAAGGAACCAACCTTGGAATTCTAATGTCGCTAGACTTTCTATGACCTCAGAAATCTGACATTCAACTTAGGGGAGCAGTTGTACAGAAATGCATGATTGCATATCATTCATCATGGAGGGTTGAAGATGGATCATAATACCTGTTGCTTGATAATGTATCTGTTGAGATGGGCATGGCATTTTATGTGTTGAATACTCTGGAGGTTTCCTGAGCTTTGCTGTTATCATCTTGTGATTTCTTTTTGTAAGTTTGCAAAGAGGAGTGGATTTGTAATTCCATAACATCATCTAATGAAATTTTCCCATTTTGCAGAGTCAACATGATGAATTAGAGGCAAAGTTTTTTGAGGAGAGGGCAGCTCTTGAAGCAAAATACCAAAAATTGTATCAACCATTGTACACGAAGGTATTAGGAGTATTCTGTGCTATCTTCATATGTGTGGCATATTATAGTTAGCTTAATCTTCTTTTCCAAAATATTAAAGCTATATGGTAAGAAACTGCTAATTCCTTAATCCAATTCTAACAAGTTGTTGTTGTTGTTATTATTATTATTATTATTTAATAAATCTTAATATTCTGTGTTAAAAATTCTTTGTTTCTGAATTATTGGGACATCTGTGATTTCCTTCTATTAACATTTAATCAATGAATACAGCGCTATGATATTGTAAATGGTGTTGCTGAAGTGGAAGGAGTAGCAAATGAAACAGCAGCTGATACAGAAGATGAGAAAGGTACCATATACAATGCCTACTGTATTCTCTTGAAAGTGTTTTGGTTTCTTGATGTAGTTATGTGCTTGTATAGAGAAAGGCGTGCCTGCTTTCTGGCTCACTGCAATGAAAAATAATGAAGTGTTAGCTGAGGAGGTTAGTAAACTGTGTTTAATGTTTACATTTTATCTAATTTTTCTGAGTTTCACAGTTAAGGTACAATTATAGTTCTCCTCACCGCTATGAATCAGATTTCCGAGCGAGATGAAGGTGCCCTCAAGTATCTCAAAGATATTAAGTGGAGCCGGATAGAAAACCCTAAAGGATTTAAGCTTGATTTTTTCTTTGATACCAATCCCTTTTTTAAGAATTCTGTCTTGACCAAAACTTATCATATGATTGATGAAGATGAACCTATATTAGAGAAAGCAACCGGGTAAGTTCTTTTTTCGTTGATTCTTTCACTCTATCTACTGTCCCTAGTGTACAATCAGTTTAAAAGGGGTTAGCTTGTTCTCGACTTAGGTTGGTTTATTGCACTTTTCTTGTAGGACGGAAATTGAATGGTACCCAGGAAAATGTTTGACACAGAAACTGCTTAAGAAAAAGCCTAAGAAGGGTGCAAAGAATGCTAAACCAATTACCAAAACTGAAAATTGTGAAAGCTTCTTCAATTTTTTCAATCCACCACAAGTCCCTGAAGATGATGAAGATATTGATGAAGACATGGTATACTTTTCCTCTCAGCCACAGAGTAGATCACTAGAATAAATTTGAATCTTTTTCCTATTCTTATGGCAATTATCATCTTTTTGAACAGGCTGAGGAACTTCAGAACCAGATGGAGCAAGATTATGATATTGGGTGAGCTTAATCGCCTTTAAGTTGTGTGATCTGTGTCATATTTTAGTTTTGGACGTGTTGCTCTTCTGGCCTTTTAACATACTGTTGACTCTGGATTTCCCCTCTTTTGATATTTTGTAATTTTGTGTATTTCCTGAATCATTATTATTTCTTTGTTTAGGTCAACAATAAGAGACAAGATTATCCCCCATGCTGTATCTTGGTTTACTGGGGAGGCTAATCAAGGAGAGTTTGGAGACCTGGAGGATGATGAGGATGAAGATGAAGACATTGAGGAGGAGGATGATGAAGAGGAGGGGGATGAAGATGAAGATGACGAAGAGGATGAAGATGAGGAAGAAAGCAAGAGTAAAAAGAAGGTATTTTGTGTAAATTGTTCCCTATATTTTTTGGAATCTCTTTATTTACTGTGTGAACATGAACTGATGATTTTTTTCTCTCTCTTTTTCACCTTCTCTATGGTGTCAAATATGTTCGGAATGTTGCTGCAGTCATCAGCACACAAGGTAAAGCATTTTGATTGTGATATGTAAATGAGATGACATTAGTCACATACGGACACACAAAATCTACTACAGAATATGGAGTTTATCGACTCATTTTCTCTTCTATGAAGCTCCAATACTTAACAGAGCCAATTATGTCAAATACATGTTCAACTCATTTCAGATATGATACGACATTTCAAATTGCAATTAAACACTATATACTTTGTCATGTTGTGTCCTGTGTCACTATCCGAATTTCTCAGGTACTTTGGCATTATGAAATTTGCACTAATTTAAATTTTTGCTCTACATCTTCAGAAAAGTGGAAGAGCACAGCTAGGAGGTCAGCAGGGTGAGCAACCCCCAGAGTGCAAGCAGCAGTAGCAGGGGTTGTTTTGGTGACTGAGCTGCTGTCTTTGGGTGCCTGAATACCGGGTCAAAAGTGGGTGTATGTCGAGCGGCTTTTTATGGTTATTTATTCATTTTTCTCACATAATCTTATATGATCTGAATGGTTTTGAGAGTCCCCTTCGCCTTTTTTCCCCAATCCGTTTGGAGAGAATGTGGTTAGATATAGTTAGGAATGTTGTGATTTGCTATTGGTGGAATTTGTATCTCGGATGCTTTAAAAATATATATATTGTGTTTTATTGTTAGTATTTGCAACTCCAAGATTGAATGGCTACAGGTTTATATTTTCTTCTCCGAAATTACAAAATACTAGATATTTCATTCGCGCCTTTTTATTTTGGTCAAGGACAAAGTTATTGCTTATGATATATTTGGATCAATAGTTATCAAAATCTTATGTTTTGTGATGCCAATCCTGTAATTTATAATGAATCATAAAACTAGTACTATGAGTAAATGGTTAAATTGGAAATGAATCGAATAAATTTGCGTGATTTGAACTAGAACGGGGAAATTGCGCAATTTTATGCTTCAGAAATGTGTAAGATGTTGAGTATCACTTTTGCTTTGTAAATAAGGCAAATAAAGATATTTGAGATCATTTTAAGAATCAATTATTTATAAATTTATAACTAACAGCTAACTACTCTGTTAACTCTGGGGATATGCTTGATACCGTGCAAAATGCTATTTAGAGAATGAAACTATTTCAAAGAAAAAAAAAAAGAAATACTTATTATTATTATTATTATTACTTAATAAGTATTATCTCATTTTATTTTTTAAATAAAAATAAGAGTATTATTTTTTATCTAATCCATTCACTTTTTTCCTTTATTTCTATTTTTTAAATTTTTTTCTTTGCATATCAAACATAACGTTAGTGTAAACTTATTATCTTTGAACATTATATATATATATATATAATAATGTACATATGTTATTTCTTAATTTTAAGTTACTTTTTATTTGTTATTGAATTATGTAGTTCATGATTTAAAAATATTTTTCAAATCCCTATATGTGTCACAATTTCAATTTATGATTTAGATATTTATTACTTTATTTTGAGACAGTGAGATGACAACAATATCTTGTAATCTAACTCTACCTATATATATATATATATATATATAGGTATAACCAATTGTTATTCACAAATTCCCTTTGAACATGGCAGACTTACGAATAATCAATAAAATTTAAGTTTGGATGTTTGTGTATATTTTTAATAAATAATTTATTTTAGTTTTAATAAAAAGATTTGTTATTGTGTGATTTTAATAAAATTCAAAAGATAAATAAAGGTTTATCTCTATTAATAAATAAATTGGAGATTTGGGTGATCTTCTCGAAATCTATAAAACAAATTTTATAATCATATACCAATTTGGACATTGAAAACTCAAACTCTTTATATACTCATCTGGTAAAAAATTCACCATTAAATTTATTGTTGTGTGTGTTAATGCTAGCTATAAATGTCTTATAATTATAACAACATAAATAGATTCTCTATTATGTAGCTTATGTGTTGTACAACAAAATATCCAAGTTTAACTAGTAATAATAATAATAATAATAGATGAGGCATGGTTGGAATGTTGTACAAAAATGAACCAAAATCTATGTTGTGCCTTAAGCCTAGCGGAAGATCCAAGTCGCTATAACAATAGATGAATTGCATCCTTGCCCCCAATTGTTACCTCCATCTCTATTCCTATTCCCAATCATGGGAAGAAAATTTCCTTTTCCATTTTCTACAGTGAAGCAAATCCCCACTAATCCTTGTAGGGACTTAAATTAAAAAGAAAAATATAACAAAAAAAGTAGTATTAAATAAAAATTTTATATATTAAAAAAAACTTAAATTTAAATCTCAACCTTCTTATTATTAAATATAAAGCATTTTGCATTTTTTTAAGCTACATAATAGAGAATCTATTTATGTTGTTAATACTAAATATAAAGCATTTTGCATTTTTTTAAGCTACATAATACTAACTATATAAAAGCATTTTGCATTTTTTTAATACTAAATATAAAGCATTAAGTTCTTCAACAAACTTAATCAAGTTCAAAAGAATAAAGAAAAAAATGAAATAACAAATTTTCCTACAAGTAAAATAATGGGGAGTTGTTAAAAAAAACCGATAAGGATATTTAAATTGATATATTTTATTTTAAATTAACAAATATAAATAAAGAGTGAAATAACTAAAATACATATATATATATATATAATAATTTTAAAATATTTATATAAAACTAACAAGGATGAAGACTCTATGAAATTGAGTATATGATCCTCATTCCTGTCCCAAATTACATTTAGAGAGATTTTTCTCCCATCCTATCTCCATAAAGAAAAAATCTCCAAATACATATCTTCCAATAAAATAAGTTTCACAAAAGCTCTCAAAATTTAGGATTTTTGCCATCTTTACATGTGTCTTTGGCACATGATATATCCGATCTTTCCTTTTGGGTCAAGAAAAGTATAAAAAGCTTCCTTTGATTTTAGGTAAAACATAAATAACTTCAACTTTTAATATTGATAAATTAGGGCTTTATATTTTTACAGTCTAGGAAATAAGTCCTTATATCTATTTCTTTTCCTACGAAGTTAACTCATTTGCTATCTCAAAATCTACGTATGTTAGATAGGAGATTGCTATATTGAAAACTACATTTCATAAACACCTATTTTGACACGTGGGAAGTCTCATGGCAAATGGTTAGTATTGTGAAGAAAGAAATTAGATAAAATTCTTAAAATGTAAAAGTTTAGAAGCTTGCTTGCCAATTTTAAAAATTCAAGAGACTATTTTGTAAATAATTCTTAGTTTATAAAGCATTTTGCATTTTTTTACTTTCTCCTTTTCCTATCTTTTGGGGAGTTCTGTTTTTACTGCAAAATTAATGTTGATACAATTTATTGGCATCAACATGATTAAATGGCTGCTCAATTGAAATATTAACTAGGCATGAAGATTTCGTATAAAATATGATACTTTAAAGCATATTATTAAAAAAAGGACATCAGTTTACTTTTAATTCTTTAATTTTATTTTAAATTTCACTTTTATGTATTAATTTCATTTTGTTCTAATTTAATTCATTAACTTCTAAAACTACTCAAATGTTGTATTCTCTTTAACACTATTAAAATGTTTAATAGAAAAGTTTTATATGGTTTCTATACAGTTTGCATATTAATTGTAAACATAAGCAATGATTTTGATCTCCCCTTGACAATAATCACAGAAATTGAAAAGAAATGAAAGCAATAGTTAAACTAAAGTAATAGCATAAGAAAAACGTAAGAAAAGAGAAGAGCCCAGGTGATTTTGTTTCACTCCATTTTCTATTTCTAAGGTGTAAAGAAAATAAATGAGGTCATGAGTTGGGTTGTTATTTTTCAAATGATAATATAATTTCTGTTTAAACACTAAATCTTGCCAATGTTTTAAAGATATTAGTGGGCTTTGGTTGAATTGACAAAAGCCCTTTAGTTAATTTAGTCTCTAGTGAAGATATTGTGATGGAAAATTAATGGTATTATTTTAATAACAAAGCCACAAAGAATAAAATATAGTGTATTTTGGTGATAAAGGAAGTTGTAAGAATAGGTATGACCCAACTTGGCAAAGGGTTATTAGATTTTTACCAGGAAGTCATATAAAATTGTTCTATTAAATATCTTTGCTGTGTTAAAGGGGAGGGCAAGTTTGAGTAATTTTTGAAAGTTGAAGGACTAAATTAAAACAAAACAAAACAAAGAAACATAAATGAAGTTTGTGATAAAAAAAAACTCAAATAAAATAAGATGAAATTAAGAGAGAGAAATAAAGCCTAAAATAAAGTTAATATATATATATATATATATATATATATATATTTGCCTTAAAAAAGAAAGTGCAATAATAGGAAGAGCATTGCTTAATAAAAAATTAATGTAATTTACAAGTAACTTTAAGGGGTATTCATTGGCTTAGTATTACTTGACTAAATCAAGCTAACTTAGTATGGTATTTTAAATTAAAAAAAATAGGTCAAGTGAGATTGGATTAGCTATCAAACTGGTGGTCTTAGTTAGTGTGGCCTAACCTAACTTGGCTTGCATTATAATATTAAAAAAATATAGAGACTAAAATGAAGAGAAAAAATTTTAAGGATTATTTTGTAATTTCAACAAAAAAATTTTAATATATTTTATAAATTATAAATAGTTAAAAGTCAAAGTCGTTGCCAAACCCTTCCTAAGATGATTATTATATTTTAAAAAAAATAAAAAGTATACATTTTTTAAATTTAAAAACAAAAATCTCAAATTTGAAATAGTAAATGATTCTTAAAAAAAAAAAAATCTGTATTACATCCATCTTCACAAAAAAAAATCAAAAAAATCCAAATTGATTTATTGAGCTCCAAATTATCACTTTTTAAAGTTTTATATTTTAAAATTATATTTTCTTCTTGTATTTTATTCTAAATTTATGTTTTTCATTTTCACTACATATATTTTATAAAAAATTATTAAAATAAATGGTTTTATATTCAAAATATTCAAATAATTATAAAGCTATGAATGTTTAAAGTTTTAAAGTTAAAAAAATAAAAAAAAATTACAAAAGTCTGGCCTAGTAATTAGTTAGGGTAGCCTAGCCCCAGTTTTTGACCAAACCGCTGATTTTCAGGCCATTTGTTTTGAGCCATACTTTAAATTGGGCCAAAATGAACCCCAGGTCGAGTTTAGGCCAAGATAAAACTTGACTTGAATGCATCTTTTTTTTTTTAATGTTGGTTAGCTTTTTTTTTAGCTGTTTTGATTTGTAATTTTGTAAAAATTTAAGTATTACATTTAAAAAAAATTAAGAAATTTGAATAAATTAAAATATTCTTTTTTTAAGAATAGCTAAATCGCAATTGATAATTTTTTTAAAAAAATTATATTTAACTCTCTTTTAATTTATTTTTTTGTTGTAACTTTTTGTATAATATATATTTTTTTAAAAATAAATTGATTTATTGTATTATTATATTAAGAATAAAATTATAATTTTATATTATATAAAAATATAATTTTTGAAATAAAAAATATTGAATATAATTTCTTCAAAAATTTTTTTGGGGCGTGGAGCCAGTACAACGACAGTCTCGCTCGAGAGTCGCAAGTCGCATACACGACCTCTCGACCAGAATTCAAAATGGAGGGAAATCAATCAAAAGAACCCAAAAACCCTAAAAGCCCAGCAATGGTGTCCACTGTGAGACTATGACGACTCATTTTCAATTTGTCCATGAATAAATGCACTCTAGCTTCCTTTGCTCATTTCGTTGTTTAATCTTCAAGAAAGTTTCTTTCTTATTGGTGTTATTGTGAAGTCGGGAGGTCAGAACCTGCAGGGTGCTACTATGTCGAGGCTTCTTCGTAAAACTTTCCTTCTCAAGCGCTCTCTTTACGGCCATGATGTTACTACGGTGGTACATGCTCTATTTGTTTGAATATTCTTGTTTTACAACCTGTACATTATCTTTATGCACGGCAATCGACTTTTTCTTCTCTTTTCTTTTTGTAATTTTGCTCATATTTTGTTGCCTGAGAAATGTTGCATTTTCCCCTCGTTCTCCTCCTTCTTTCTATACATACTCTCTTGAGAGATTCTACTGCAGCTCGGGCACATTGGAGTTGGGTCACTTGTTTGTTGTCATTTTTAGTTTTTTGAACTGTTAGTCTTGAAAATCAAATGAAGTACTGGAGCATAAGCTTTTCCTGAATTGCCTCTCAGGAATATATGCCTTTTTTTGTTTTTAAAGAGAAACAAGAAGAAGAAAAACATTATGGGCATTAATGGGTTATGTATGACTGTTTCTCCCTCTTTCTGCTTCCTCTTTTTCGAGTTTGGTGCGTAATCACCAATTTACTTACCTTTTTTTTTTCAGGGCTTTAAACGAGGAATATTGGGCACATCTCAAATTTTGAGCTTTTCAACAAGAGGTTGTCGAAGAATCCGTTTTGCTCTCTACCGCTCCCCTGTATCCATAGCTGATGTTAAAATAAAAAGGAATTTGATGGAGTTGTTTTATATTGCACAATAAATTATACTAGACAAGATACAAACGGACCACCATAGTCTTTGAAATTTGTCCCATGGAACCTGCTGTAATTCATACGCAACGACATTAGATTAATCAAGCACAGGGGTTTAGCTTATTTAGTCCAAAAGTAATTTCAGTGAGTCCTTAATTTTTGCACTTTGTGCGGTGAATGGCTGTTTGAGCCATTTAAATTTGGCTTGGAAAAAAGGAAATCTGGTGGAAGGACAAAAGACGCTGATGCTTCTTTACCAAATTGTTGGATATCGTAGATCATGAGTTCAGTAAAAATATATATTTAATAGGGCATGGATTTGTACTCACATCTATTCATTTCTTGTGTTGACTCTGGATACTTTTTGCAGCTTTAGGATACTGTGAATTAAATAGAACCGAGAAATAGAACCTATTGTTACTTGAATATTGTGTATTTGAATTGAAGTAACGACAAATACTTGGACTTAAGAGTCTGCTTTTTCTCCCTGTTGCCATTGTGGCGTTATGCCCTTTGAGGTTTGCTAACTGTTTGCTAATTTTAAGTTGACAATAACTCTTATTTCTGTCTACTTAAAGGTAAAAGGGGGTCAAAATCAGATGGAAGTGATTCAAGTGAAGAAAACATGTCCAAGAAAGAGTTGACCCTACAACAAGCTCTGGATCAGATCACTTCTGCATATGGAAAGGGATCTATAATGTGGCTTGGTCGCTCTGTCTCTCCCAAACATGTACCTGTGGTGTCAACTGGTTCTTTTGCTCTTGATATAGCACTAGGAATTGGTGGACTTCCAAAGGTATCAATAGATCCTTGCTTAAAGAGGTTTCTCTTCGTTGTACATGAATAGACTTTTGAAAATGCATTTTTTCCTCATTTGTTGGTTTTCTTTCTGCATTGCCTTTGCATATTTCCTCTTGGCAAGTTTGTTGGAATTTCTGTTTTACATTTTTTATCTGACATGCGGAAAATGTTAGTGTCTGGTAGTTTTATATGGTCATTGTCACCTGTAAACCTTCGTAAGTGATGAGTTGGGTTTGATAGTTTACTCCAAAGGACAAATTGTTTGGGTAATGCAACATTGCATGCATTTTGGTTTTCCCATGCAAAATTGGTTTGTGTGTATGTATATATGCATAGGAAGGAGGGATGAGAGAATCAACATTATGTTGCAGTGTGCAATATGTATACACTGATTATTATATGTTACTGTTCAATATCTGTAGGGACGTGTTGTGGAAATATATGGTCCAGAGGCTTCTGGGAAAACTACTCTTGCCTTACATGTGATTGCAGAAGCCCAGAAACAAGGAGGTTATCTCTGTGTTACTTTTGCAGTCATTATTATAATATTTATTGCTTTATACTTTATTAGGACTTTTGCTACTATAGATATAATGACCATTGTAGTATTGATTAATGTGGTAGTCACAACTTGCAATTGCTTTAATCTTTTTCCCCCCTTCTCTTTATGTCCACCTGAGGTAATTATTTGGATGGATGCAACTGTTTTTTTTTAACTTCTAAATTTATGTGTAAATCAGTTTCATGAAATACCCAGTTGACCAATATTATTTGAAAGTGTTGAATTGGTGGTTAAAACCTGGTTTCCCATCTAAGTTATCCCTGTTTTAACATGCTACACCAACAGTTTATAGGTGGTAGCAGAATTCCAGTTGTGTAAATTTTGCTCCCCATTTTTCTTATTCCTTCAACAGAAAAGGAAGATATACACTGTTACTATCAGTTGCTTCCTTATTGTGTAAATTTTACTTGATAAGTATTTTTGGGAACATTTTAATCATTTAGGCTTGTTTTCCTGTTTGTTTAATAATGAAGATGGGAGGCCTGCAATTTTATTCAGTATGATCAACTTGCTAGAGTATCTGTGATAAGGATTTCATATTTCCCGTATACAGACATGGATTTGTTTGTTTTATGTAGGCTATTGTGCTTTTATTGATGCTGAACATTCACTTGATAAAGCACTTGCGGAGTCTATTGGTGTCAATAGTCATAACTTGCTTCTCTCTCAACCTGATTGTGGTGAACAAGCACTTGGTCTTGTTGATACCTTAATCCGAAGTGGTTCAGTTGATGTAATTGTTGTTGACAGTGTAAGTATGGAGCTCTTTTTTCTTTTTTTCTTTTTCATTTTTTCCCCTCATACTATTTTTGATTGGTCATTGACTCTTGTTAATAATTATACTCGATGCTATACTATTATGATAGTATCCTTTTGTGCTTTCTGTAATATATTCTCTAAGTTGTGGTTTTGATGAGGATCATTGCCTGGAGATCTCTACTACTGTCTGTATTGCACAGCAATATAGTGCAAGACTATAAGTGCAAGAGAGTGATATATGTGATGGTGATACTGTTATGGAAGAGATAACCTATTTTAAGCATTGATGTCGGGCCTAATTTAAAGAGTTATTTTAATTTAATTTTAGGTATTGCTATTTTTTAGTTATTTGAATCTTGCTGACTACCTATTAAATGCTCTTTTGTAGACTTTTGGGTTTAGTTTGTCAGTAGAAAGAATGAGGGAAGTTTTAACAGTGTTCCTTCTCTACCTGTGTTTACTCTCACTTTGTTTTCAATTTTGTCTTTTCTCTCCATTTCTCATGCTCGTTTTACTTACATATGATTTAGGTTGTCTATTAAATCTTGTTTTTTTGAATGGAAGTTTTAATAATTCTTGGATATAGGTGTACTAATTTTTTGCTTTGTAACCAATGACAGGTAGCTGCTCTTGTTCCTAAAGGTGAGCTTGATGGTGAGATGGGTGATGCTCACATGGCAATGCAGGCTAGGTTAATGAGCCAGGCACTTCGAAAATTGTGCCACTCTTTGTCAATGTCACATACTATTTTGATTTTTATAAACCAGGTACCAGCTACAGTTTGTTTGCTATATACTAGTTTCATCTTGGTCCAAGTTTACCTCAGATGCTTTGAGCCGATATTGTTTTCACTTTCCAGCTATAGGTTGAGTTTGTGCTTTGGTTGTGTTGGCAGCTATTGTGATCAATTCTATTTTTTTTGGCTAGATTATTCATTGTTCATTGTTGTGGTGATATCAAACCTTTTTTTCCCACTTTCTCTAGCCTTGTTCTGCTGCTGCTCTTTCCTCATGAATCTATTACCATGCCTTTTTTTTTATTGCCCTACTACTTTTTCATCCTCTTTCTTGGTATAGCCAGCATGCAAAATTCTGCATTACTTTGTTTTGTATAAACCTTATATACCAACAACTTAAGCTATTAATTGATAGGAATGAACTTTGGACAAGGGGATACAAAAGCATATGGTATCCTAAAAAGCTATTCATTTGAATAAAACTTCTTGAATACTCCTCTTTATCTCTCTTCTTTTTGTTACTTATAGTTTTTATGGATTTTAAGGAAAGCAATATAGTTAGGGTTTCATTGCTGGTGCAAATATCTGACCCATTGAGCTATGAACTAAGATGGAATGTACGTTGAGTGTTAACATACTTTTGCTTTCCAGATTACCTGAATTTATTGGATATACTGCTAAACTATTGGCACTGATGCATTGATGGGATGGGCCACTTGCCAGTGAACTTGTTTGTAAACTTGTGGCACGAGGCTTGGAGTTGGTTGTGCTTGGTTTTGAGATGTATATCTGATTACCTGTCGGGAATGCTACTGACACGGATGATATCTTCTTTTCCAGTTCTTTATATAAGAAACAATTATTGATTTTCTCCAAATAAAATATATGTTCTGGAATATACTGTGAGCAATCTGGTTTTGTTCAAATTAATTGAGGGATGTATTTATATGATAATAGTAGGAATTTTTGTATGTTTCTACAGGTGAGGTCAAAGCTTTCTACTTTTGGGGGGTTTGGTGGGCCAACTGACGTTACTTGTGGTGGTAATGCATTGAAATTCTATGCCTCAGTGCGGCTAAATATCAAGCGAATAGCATCTGTTAAGAAGGGAGAGGAGGTACAAAACATCTGCCATTTCCTCTGTCTTTTTACCTCCTGCTTTGTATTGACTTGCCTGTTCAAATGCTAGTGTTAAATAAACATGGATAGATGAATTGTATGTGATCAATAAGGTTTGGCTTGAATTAAAACTAAAGCTATGTTTTGGAGTTTATTAGGGGATGGAATGGAAAGACACGGAGTGGAATGACAAGTTATGTGCCATTCAATTGTTTGAGAGATTAATGAGGGAAAGAAGGGAATAGACTTGATTATGAATCGGAAAGCCCATTTGGCCCCAAAAATTTTGATATGAGCCTAGAGAATAAAGCCCAATTAAAAAATGGGCCAGGTTCATGCTTTTTTAAAGCCCATCTTGAAGGCTTGAACCAATATTCTTTTTTAATATATTAATTCTAATATTAAAAGATTTTCAATTCAGATTGTTTCATGTATTAATTATTATATTAATTTTTTTAATAGATTAATTATTTGATGAAAGAGAAAATGTTTGTGTGTATTTGATTAACAATGCAGACAATGTAAGTAGATTTGTATTCGTGTTATTGATCTTTTATGCATGGGAATATAGCTCTGCACATGATGAGAGTTCTGCAAGGGAAGGATTTGGAGAGAAATGGGGAGAGAGAGAGAATAAAGGCAAGGCACCACTGCAGTAGATAACAGAGATGAGAACGTACAATTTGTCTGGCCAAGCATCCGTGGGCTTTTGGGAAACCTACGAGGTTGAGGGTATAATTGTAATTTTGATTGAAAGTGCATTCCATTTCCTTCCAAACCTCCGAATTTGGAGGGACAGAAAAATTTGAGTTTTGGATGGCAAGGAGGGGTCTTGGAGTTCCTCCTTTGCCATTCCATTCCATATTAAGAAATTAGCCTATATTGGCCATTCCATTCTAGGTTATTTCATCCCTTACCATCCATCCAAACACACCCTAACAGCCCTTTTGGTAGCCTCTTAGAAGTAGAAAAGGAGATGGAATGCATCAAAGATCTCATTTGGTATCATTACTTCTAATAAGGAGATAGAATGCATCAAGCGATGCTTTCCTTTTGATAAGGATGGAAATTATGAAGCCTAATTTATACAAAATCTATTATACCTCTGTTATCATTATTCAATAGTGTTTCTCTTTCTATTACCTTTTTTTTTTTAAAATAGGGATATTTTTGTCATTTTCCCATCATTCTTTTTCATTCTAACATTATTTTTATCCAACCAAACATATAAATGGAATAGTATTCTCATTCTTTTTTATATTATTCTAAACAAAATTATTCCATTCGATTCACATTCTCATTTCCTTTCTAATTCCATTAAAAACAATTTTGTACACCGAATGGAGCATAAGAGTTGCTTCTTTGGTTGAAATTCTGTGGACAAAATGAGTGGATGTCAAGATACTCTTACAGTAACCTGGCTAGTCATAAATGAGAACTATTACCATAAATAGATTTACTACAATGTTGATAGTTTACTATTAGTTTTTGTCCAAAACGTCATAAAATAGGAGCATTGGATCACTTGCTTGTTGTTCCAATTCCCAAACCCTTTTTCAATCAATTTTATCCTCATCCAACAGTTACTCTTTGTTAAAAGTAGTTGGTATTGTTCAACAAAAATAAGTAGTTATTGCCTATTGGTATTAAGTGCTATTATATTTATGTGGACAATAAAATAGAAGAAAAACATAAACATTTATGTGGGACCAACATTGTCAATTTTTGGGGAATGGCCTTGTCATCGTTTTTTATTTTTGGGGGAAAAACAGGATGTGAGACATTGAATTGATCGTACTGGAGCCTTTCCCTGTCAACAGTAAACTATTCATATATTAAACATCCTTTTAGTATTATCACCATCCGCGCATCTCTGCCTTTTGATGCATATAGGAGTGAAGCAATGCTGGGACTTTAACTTGTCTGTTTTTTTGGATTTGAGATTGATCTAATGTAGTCCCACATGGAGCCTTGTGGGTTTCACTAGTTATTTTGGATGTCATAGGACCAATATTTTTAACACATGATCTTCTGTATGTGATTTTGTAACGTTTTAGAGTTCTGAAGATTGCTTTGAATGAATGCATTGAGGTCTAATTTCTGGTATGGGCTTTTGTCCTTTATGATGTTTATTATGCAGACTATAGGAAGCCAGGTTCTTGTCAAGGTTGTGAAGAACAAGCTCGCCCCTCCATTTAAAACTGCCCAGTTTGAGCTTGAGTTTGGCAAGGGTATATGTAAAGAAGCAGAGATCTTAGATTTGAGTCTAAAACACAAATTCCTTTCGAAGTCTGGTTCATTTTACAATTACAGCGGTCAGAATTTCCATGGTAAGGATGCTCTAAAGAAGTTCCTGGCTGGCAATCATAGCGTGCAAGATGAGCTTATTCTGAAGCTCAGGGAGAAGCTTCTTAATGGTGAGACAGAAGCAGAGGTGACAGATGGACATGTTACAGAAGAAGTTGTATCACCTGATTCTACTTATGAAGACGTAGCTGCTGCTGCAGAAGCATGATTTTGGTAATAACCCCGAAGTATGCTTCACTCTAGCTTCCCTGCTTGGATTATAACCTGTATGATTTGTGTATGCTGGAGCCTGATGAATTGGCCATAAGTTGGTCAGTTCAAATGGAGAAGGCCTTAAGAAGCGACAAAATCCTCAGATGCTTCTTGCTTGGAATCATATCACTCTTATTTGCAGTCAAATGTTGGAGTTACTGCACATTATCATATATATATATATATATATATATATATGCCAAATGACTCATGGCATATGTAAGTTTTGTGTGCGGAAAAAAGAGTACCAACTGGTATAGGTAGGAAGGTCATTTAGTTAATTGTTGAGTCACTGCCAATGATTTGTAAGGATATCACCCTACATGCATAATGGTGCATATTTATCTCATTTAACATTTCTGGTGTTTTTCTTTCTCTGTTCCTCTCTCCTTCCTATTGTCCATTCGTCAACGTTTCCATATTGTGAAGTCAGCAGTGTGAAGAGCGGATTTTATTTTCTATACATAGGATCAATCATTGAAGCATCTGAGTACAATTGCTTGAAATCTATATGAGGATAAATTTATGAAAAATTCTTGAGTTGGTTTGTTTTACAAATGATAGGTAGATTAAATCAATTATAAATAAATATGTATGTGAGACATCGTTTATCTACGGATAAGTAATAGATAAAATATAAATTGACCGAAAGAAAATGTCTTGAAAAGTATTTACTCGAAAAGCAATAGTTTCATGGAACTCGGAGCTTATCATGTCGAGTAGCAGACAGGAGCCTAATGCATGCATGACACGTGGTGAAGCCTCATGAATTCGGCTTTATTAGTGCCGAGTTCAACGATGAGTCGCCACATGTCGAAGACCAATAAACTCAGAACTATTGGTTCTAAATTCAAAGTAAACTCGAAATCAATGGTTCCGAGTTTGCCTAGCTATCAAGCTAGATTTGAGCCTAGCCTGACAGTGGCTCACTTTAAGAAAATTTGAATTTAAACGAACACGTGGCAAGTTTTTATTGGATGAAATAAATTTTGCTAAATGCTGATTGGCTGGAATAAATTAAAAAGGGTAATATTGTGTGTGAAATGGCGAAAATGCCCCTGAAGACGTTGATATAAGCTAAGCTAGCTTCCTCATTTTGCATTCTCAACTTCTCTTGTCTCACTTCTTGTTCTTCTTCTGCGTATGGGGTTGAAATAAAATATTTTCACATCTTATTAAGCTTAAAGCAACATAACGAATATATGTTTTAATCTTCTTCAGCTATCTATCTTATTTTATATTTTGAAATGTGGAGAAAAATAATTTTTAGTTGAAATAATAAATATTAAAAATATATGAAATAAATAGAAAATAATGCATAAAGTTGGAAACATGAGGAAAAATGAAAAGAAGTTTAAAAATTTTTTAAATAAAAAATGTATCATATTATTCTTTAATATTTATTTATTTTAGTTGTTTTAGTTAAATATTTTAGAATAATTTTATAATTTATTTGAGGTTATTCACATTATTTGTATGTTATTTAATTTTGTTGATAGCAAATTTTATTTGTATGTTGACTTGATTATGGTGGAGGTTTAAAAAAGAAGAATAAATACTAAGAAAGGGATGAAAAATGAGAGAGGAAAAAAAGAAAAGAAGGAAAAAAATAGGTAAGGATAATAGAAAAATTGAAAACGAGTATTAGAAAAAAAATTTTAATTTAAAGAAAAATAGAGAGATTGGATAAATTATTTGTAGGAGAGAATTAAAAATTTATGAGAAAAAACTTAAGAAATTGCAGAAAATAAGAAATAGTGGTGGAAAGAATATTTAAAAAGAGAAATGAATTAAAAAAAAAGAATTGAAATACTAGTTTTATATAAAAAAGTTTCTTTAATGTTTGTTACTTTATTTGTTTTAGTGAATTATTTTTTAGAATAGTTATATAAATTGTTTTAGGTTATACACATTATTTGTTTATTATTTGATTTTGTTGGTATGAGAAATTATTTATTCATATGTTGATTTGATTTTGGTAGAGGTTTAGAAAGAGGAATAAATACTAAGTAAGGGGTAGAAAATGAAAGAGGAAAAAAAATTATGTAAGGATTATGAAAAATAAAAAATGAGTATAAGAACAAAACATGTGGTTTAAAGAAAAATAAGAAAATTGGGTAAATAATTTTTAGGAGAGAATTAAAAAATTATGAGAAAAAAATTAAGACATTGCAAAAAATAGGAATTAGCTGTGGGAATAATATTTAAGAAGAAAAATGGATTTTTAAAAAAATTAAAATACTAGTTTTATATAAAAATTTTACTTGTTATTTTGTTTACTTTATTTGTTTTAGTGAATTATTTTTTGGAATAGTTATATAAATTTTTTTATAAGAACAAGGAATTTTTAAAGAAAAATAAGAAAATTGGGTAAATAATTTTTAGGAAAGAACTATGAGAAAAAAAAAAAAATAAGAAATTGCGAAAAATAGAAAAGAGTTGTAGGAATACTATTTAAGAGGAGAAATGAATAAAAAAAAGAATTGAAATACTAGTTTTATATAAATGTTTTATTGTTATTATTTAATATTTGTTTACTTTATTTGTTTTAGTTAATTATTTTTTAGAATATGAGAAATTATTTATTTTATACAATGACTTGATTTTGATGGAGGTTTAAAAAAAGGAATAAATACTAAGTAAGGGGTAGAAAATGGAAGAGGAAAAAAGTATTATGTTATGATTATGAAAAAATAAAAAATGAGTATAACAACAAGAAATTTGATTTGAAGAAAAAAGAAAGCATGGGTAAATAATTTGTAGGAGAAAATTAAAAAATTTTGAAGAAAAAATTAAGAAATTGCAAAAAATAAGAAATATGTGTGCAAAGAATATTTAAGAAGAAAAATTAAAAAAAATTAAAATATTAGTTTTATATAAAAAGTTTACATATTATTCTGTTTACTTTATTTGTTTTAGTGAAATATTTTTTAGAATAGTTATATAAATTGTTGTAGGTTATGTATATTATTTGTTTATTATTTAGTTTTGTTGATATGAGAAATTATTTATTTATATGTTGACTTGAGTTTGGTAGAAGTTTGAAAAAGAGGAATAAATACTAAGTAAGGGGCAGAAAATGAGGGAGCAAAAAACTAAATAGCATGAAAAATACATGAAGGAAAAAAGAATTGTAAGAAAAAAATAATTATTTGTAAGGGATTATGAAATGAAGCTTGGCTGGTAGGAAAGTGAATGGCTAAAAGAAATGAACTCATTTATATTTATGCAAATGGAAACATTTTTGATAGTCCTCAAGGCGCAATATTTCAGTGTGCTATGTCCAAATATATAATGGTTAGTATTGACATAAGTTTAGATGGTTTGAAAGACGTTATTAGTCAAAAGTTATGGCTCCATGCTGGAGAAGTTGTCTCTGATTTGATATATAAACTCCCAACATCATTGAATCTTACATAATACCAATCGATTGTTCTAAAAGATGATTTTGATGTTCAAAGAATATGGCAAGCTCACTCATGTTTCACAAGGCAATTGAATGCAGTTGAGTTGTATGCAAAAATTTCATTGACTGACTCACAAGTGAGTGGAGAAATTCAGCTAATATTTTCGCAAAAATAATCCTATGCCAATGGAGACCATTTTCCACTCGAGTTCCTCGCATCTAGCACTTTGTTTCACTGAGTCTTATTTTCCGAACAGTTCTAAAGATAATGTGTTAGAGGACTTTGAAAATAAAGATAAATACACTACTGAACTCGACCTTGACTATAATGATGACGATGACGACGACGATGATAGTGATAATGAAGAATTTGATAATCATATAAGTGTATAAGATCTAGTGTCCCAATATGTAGATCCTGCTGCTACGTTCTTGTCCCAAGTTAACGTGGCCTTAGTTAGTGGGGATAGATTTAAGGAAGTTAGAGAAAGCATGAATTTGAGCATGCAAGATTTGTGAATTGGGTTGCAATATCCAAGCCAAAAAGTACTGCGTCATGCTGTTAAACTATATTCTGTGAGAGTACACCACAATTTTAAAAAATATTTGACATATGAAAAGTATGAAGAATTTCGTTGCATTCATTATGGAAATAATTGTAGATGGCGAGTAAGGGTATGCAAAAAAGGCCAGGGTAAGGGGTCACATTGGCAAATAACAAAATATGGTGGTACTCATACATGCTTATCTGTGACTATATCACAAGATCACCCGAAATTGGATTATAATATTATATTATCTTGCATTGTGAGTATAGTACTGAGACACTAGATGTTTCAGTGAGACAGATCATTGAGCATATGAAGAATTTGTTTGGTTATACAGTATCATACAGCAAAGTATGGAAAGCAAAGCACAAAGTCGTCGCAATTGCATTTGGAAGCTGGGAGAGCTCGTACGCTATATTACCCAGATGGATGGCCGTGATTCAACATTTCATACCTGGATCATACATTGAGTTTGTAATTGAACAATGTCAAACAAATGAGCCTGTTGCCGTATTCAAACGTGTGTTTTAGGCATTCAAGCCATGTATAAATGCTTGCGATCACTTAAAACTGATGATTCAAATTGAAGGGATATTCTTATATGGCAAATATAAAGGGACTCTCTTGATGGCAACGACATAAGATGGTGATCCGCAGACTGTGCCTATTGCATTTGCAATAGTTGAGGGAGAGACTCAAGCTGCATAGGTATGGTTTTTTTTCAACTTACGTCAACGAGTGGTATTGGGGAGATGCGGACTTTGTTTGATCTCAGATAGGCATCCATCAATTCTAGCCGCTATTACTAATCCTCAGATAGGCATCCATCAATTCTAGCCGCTATTGCATTTGCAATAGTTGAGGGAGAGACTCAAGCTGCATAGGTATGGTTTTTTTTCAACTTACGTCAACGAGTGGTATTGGGGAGATGCGGACTTTGTTTGATCTCAGATAGGCATCCATCAATTCTTGCCGCTATTACTAATCCTAAGATTGGTTGGCAATTACTATATGGATATCATATGTTCTATATCCGACATGTAGCTAGCAACTTGCACACTCACTTTAGATCATCAAAACTAAAGCAGATGTTGAAAAATATTGGTATGTGTCTTCTCTCTAAGCAATCAAATATAATGTTATGTCCATGTTCATTGTAACAATATTTGTGATATTTAATAGGTTATGCATACGAGCGGCGATATATTGATGAGAAGTTAGCTGAACTAGCAACCATACACGAAGAAGCAGCTAGATGGCTTACTGACATTCCTAAGAAGCAATGGACTAGGGTGCATGATGTGAACGGTCGTCGCTTTGAGCATATGACGAAAAATTTAGCCGAGTGCATGAATAGGGTTTTCAAAAGCATTAGGTCGTTGCCTATAATTGGCATAGCCAAAGCAACATAATACAGGATCAATCAATACTTCGTACAATGTGCCGAGCAAGTTAATGCTCAAATAACTGCAGGCTTAGTTTATTCCTAAAGCGTTATAAAAAAGATAGCAAGAAATGTGCAACGTGCCTCTGCATGCACTGTGCGTACATTTGATAGAAATGCTCAATCATTTGAAGTGGAGGAACCATATGATCAGATGAATTGCCAGTATAGTTAGTGTTGCAAGGTTAGCTTGACCCAACGATTTTGTGATTATGGTGAATTTCAGGTGGACAGATACCTATGCCAGCATGTTCTTGTATCTTGCGTCACAGTTTCTTTAGAGCCATTCCAATTTGTTTATCTTGTATTTCACCTTGACACCATACGTTGTGCGTATAACAATGCTTTTCAACCGATTGGAGGACAAGAATATTGGCCAAACCCTAGCAGACCAAAGTTGATCCCTAATTCATTAATACTTCGAGAGAAAAGTCGACCACGAGCATCCAGATACCAAAATGAGATGGATTTTAGGGTTTTGGAACAACCTATTAGATGTGGCTTATGCCGACAATAAGGATATAATCGAGCGACTTGTCCACATCGTCAACGTGATAATTAGGGGCACACAATTTGTAATAAATGTTTATAAATCAATTTGTATTAATTGAAATGTGCATCAACATATACTATTGTGTCCTATTTGTAACATTTGTTAAATTTTAATATGCATTATTTCATAAATTATGCTTTATTCACTCCTGTTTATAAATCATTTTATATATGTTTAAAACTTAATTTGCACTAAATATTTATTAATCAATGCATTATCTATTGTGTCATATTTGTACTTTCTGATAAATTTTAATATGTATTATTTCATAAATTATGCTTTATTCACTTCTAACAGGTGCATTGATATCATGGCCGCTCCACGGCACGTTATGCATCTGAGCCCTGAGAATAATTCATTGTTATACTTGTAAAGACTTCATATATCTGAAACTATTTGGAATGGCCAAATGAGATAAGTTACTTATCTTTACAAATTACATCATTATATACGTTGACGATTATAGGTAAGTAATTGATAATTTTTAGTTTGTGTATATTTGTAAGACGACCGAATTCTCCGCCCACGACGTGTTCAGCATGAGGATCGTTTGGGAGATCTACCGCTGGCCATAGTAGATTATCTAAGGCAAGTTAGATTTTATGGTGTAGATCGACTTAACCTCTTCGACTATGATCCATCTTTAATTAGTGCGCTTGTGGAGCGATAGTGTCCAGAGACACACATTCCACACCACTCGTGGTGAGTGTACTATCACCCTTAAAGACGTAGTTGTACAATTAGGCCTACCATGTGATGGAGACCCTGTTACTGGAAGGACAAATTGGCCATGGGCAAATACATGTGAGGGGCTTCTTAGTATTGGACTGCCAGATGATGAGATTAATGGCTAGCGACTCACTATTGCATGGTTAGTTGAGAATTTTGCTCACTTATCAGATGACACTAATGAGGAAGTTGTACGTCGATTTGTACGAGCTTACATATTTAGATTGATTGGAGGCTTTTTACTGCTAGATAGATCTAGTTATAAAGTATATTTGATATATCTCTCACTACTTGAGGATTTTAAACAAGCTGGCTGGTTTAGTTGGGGTTCAGCAATTCTAGCTTACTTATATCGAAAATGATGCAATGCAACATATAGGGACGAGAAGGGAATAAGTGGTTGCTTAACATTATTGCACTTGTGGGCATGGGATCAATTTCCAATGCTCACACCAAAAAGATCGCTGACCCCTGATCCTCGTATAGTAGAATATTTTATACTTCTTCCCCTTGGTTTCAGGTATGAATTACATTTTACTTATAATTCTATATGTTTATGCATATTTTTTTAATGTCATCCAGTACTCGTGATAGGTGGAAGAATGTTGGACGACCATCTCGTCCTGGTATGCAAGCTTTTAGTCAATATCGAACTTTACTGGATGTTATCAGGGACAACAAGGTTAGTTCTTATATATTTGTTTCTTTTTTCTATATGTGCGCTATAACTTTGACATTTTATGATATTATATTATTTTATCCATATTATCCATAGATTATTTGGCACCCATACCAGCCCCAAGATGTCCATAATTTGATTTCAGAGTATTGCTTAGCTTCTTCAGATATTTGGATAACTTCAATGCTTCTTATATGCTTTCACATCATAGAATGGCACCATTCAGACCGTATTCTTTGCTAATTTGGTCGACACTAGCCAATCCCTCAAGAACCCGTCAGATTAGATGCTCTTCATGTTTTATAACTCTGAAGAAAAACTCAAACCAATTGAGCAATAGAGTATAATATTTTTATCCAACAATGGTATAACTAGCAAAATGCTATGATGTAGTCTCCGATTATTGATAAGCTTTTTGATCCACTTCTGTGTACATGCGATGGTACTGGTGATGTACTCGGAGATAGATCCATCCCCTCAGCGCTACGACTGGTTATACGGTAAATTTTAAAGTAGTTGTCATTGTTCTCTTCCTTATTTTAGTATACATATAACTTTACTTTATTGTTTTAATGACATTCAAATGCTTATTTTTTTTCTTAAGCTGATTTAGCAGAGGGATTTTATCAGATGCATTTGCAAGATCCTCTACCTTTAAACTTTTGCGAGATTGTAGGTTGAGATACTAGAAATATATTATTAGCTCTTGGTGAACAACGTTTCTCACTATTTCCCCAACCTACTGAACTGGTGCCTGATTTACCCAAGCCTTAAATTTTAATGGGTCGACCGGGTAACGGCGTTAGGGTTACTTATCATCCCAGCAACCCCCTGTTACAGCACAAAGATAGCAAAATGAGGAGTCAGTGCAACAAGACTTCAGTAGTAGCATGGCTGGTCCATCTTCATATATTCTGACCCCTATGCCTCAAGATATTGGTTTGGTTAGACTATTTTCTTTTATTCCAGCCAATCAAGTTGGTACTTTGTGGGATCTGATCCTTCACATTACATGCCATCGTCAATTATGACTCATTTTGGAACACCAGAGCAATAACTTGGAGGATCATTTGTTGACCTTTTGTTTGATATGTCTGCATTTACTGCTGCATATGCCGGTACCTCCTTTGATGTTGGAGGATCATCTGAACCTGGATTTGTAACATCACATGAACCAATTCCTCTAGCTGATTCTCCATCCTCCTCACCCCCAGAACAGGAGCAACAACAATTACAATAACAGAGACAACAACGACCACAACATGAACAAAGAAAGCCTCGTTGTGGCATTGGAAGTCATTTATTATAGTACTTATACTTTTTCAATGGTCATATAATTATTATATAAAAAAATATGTGCTCAAACTAATGTGATATATTTTTTCAGTTGATTTTTTGTACTATATGAAACTTTTTTATACAAGTATATATATACTACTTGAACTATACACAAAAGAAATTTTAAATTATTTTCATAATTCATGTATAGAACTAGGGAGAATTATTTTCCTAAAAAAACAAAACTAAATTTCAAATTAAAACACAAATTAGTTTTATCATTAAATATTTTCTTCTATCCTGTCAATCTTTTTCTTTTTAAATTTTCGGGCATTTAAGAGAAAAAAATTAATTTTAAATTATTGATATAAAAAATCTTGCGTCATTAATAAGTAATTATCTGTAGATAAGTTAGTGGAGGTATTAATAGTATCAAAAACTTTGCATAAATGATATATAATTATATACACAAAACCTCAAATTCTTATATTAAGATAACTCCAATAATTAAAATTCACAAAATTGCCATAGCAATTGACACCGACGTAATAGAGAAAATTTATTAATTTTACATTTCATTACTTTTTTTTTGAGATTATTTATGAAAAATATAATTATTTAATCTATATTGCTTTAATTATAAAATCAAAGAAAAGATATAATTATTTAATCTATATTTTATTTAATTTTTATTTTTTTATAATACTTATTTAATTTTATTAAAGTTTATAAATTTATTAAGTAAATTCTGTTAAACTCGGAGTCTCTCAATCCGAATTCAAAAGTTTTAAAAAAATAGAACTCGATTTGACAAGCTCCAAATTTTAATATTTATTGCCTTTGGATCAAATATTTTTTATCCTATTGCCTTTGTGTTATTATTTTCTTTGAACATTGTTTTCAGGTGCTGGAGATTTGCTTTTGACTTGTTTAAATGCTTGTTTATTATTGATTTAGTGTATTAATCTTTGATCAACCGGATCCTACGCACATTAAATGCATGCTGATGCTCAGCTCTTCAACCCCTGATGTAAGCTTCAGGTAAGCAGGAGATATTGGTGTTGCCATTATGGCCTAATTGAGAGTTAGTACAGATTCTCATATGTCCAGGAAATTTTTATATAGGAGAGTGATAGAACGAGTGTGGGGTGTACTTTCTCTCTCACATGAGGATTTCCTGAATATGAAAGAATCTATATTAGTGAATTCGTTAAGAGTATTTCTTCAATGTGCTATGTGAATCACCAGAAGTAGACAGTAGTAGTTATGATTTATGAGGCCTGCCATCACAATGCATCTTTTTGCTCCTTAATCAGAGTTTGGATCGTTATAAGGTGCTCCAATCGCTTCTCATAAACTCTTATCTACCTAATCCTTATAAAATTTCGAATTTGAAACTTTCATACTAAAGTATCTGTAATGATCAACTTGTACGCAAGTTATGACTTTAGCTTGTTCAGCTTAGATGCAGCCAGAGTTGATGACTTAACCCTATTGTCACGGATAGCATAGTCAAAGGCTACGAGTAGTTGTTATAAAAGGAGGGTTTTTTCTGTTGACTTCAATGAATAAATGATATCCCTTTTCATCGGAGATGCATGAACCATTTGAAATTATACATTGAAATGTTAGTGAGAAAAGAGAGTGACCTGTTTCACGCTTATAATTTAAAAGAAACGTCTTTGTTTCCTCTCTACTGATGTAAATAAAATCATCGAAGCCTAAGCAACTTAAATTTTCAGGGTGGTTGATTTTAAAAAGATATTGGAGTTTCTATGAGTAAGTAGAAAATACAAGTGAAATAGCGGTTCAATATTAATGCTTCGATAAATAATTAATTTCATCCCAAATATCATAAATTTATGAATCTTGACTAAATGCAATTTGCCTAGGATTATCAATTATGAATTCGAGAGTACATTTAAGAATTATTTGTTGAATCTAAGTTCTATTAAACTATTAACTCAAATATAGTTCTTTGTTTTCTCTCACTTTTTACTAAAGAAAAACAATTGTTTGCCACATTGAAAATTTAAGCACTGAAGAGTGTTTGAACAAGTTACTCGTGCATATTAATGAAACGAGATTGATAAACTATGTTTGCGTTCTAATTGAAACAAACGTTACCCATTTGAAATCCCTAAAAGCTGCATGTTTTGGTAACCAATTATACTCATCGTCAAGAGTGATTGAATATATATATGTACCTGTATATATAGACGCACGCACACTTTTACTTGTTTAGTTCATACACACAACACTTTCATGATACATATGATTGGTCGTATACTCCTATCTTTTTACATTTAAAAAGGATGATAAAAAATCTATTTTGATGTAATATTATTATCAATTTGGATATTTAATACATTTTTTATTACTTTAATTAAAATATGAGAGCATAATTTTGTCAAACTTTATAAATCTTTTTTTTATCTTAAAAAGATTTCACTAATATTATTTTAACAATATTGGTACTAAATTATACTTCATTACTAAAATAATAATAGTTTGTAGAGTATTAAATTAATAATGATATCATCTTTTGAGAATTAAAATAAAAATTTGTTTTTAAAAAATTGTGACCTTTGATATATGGACATTTTATTTTTTAAAATAAATTAAATACTAGATATAAGAATAATCAAAACCTTTATCATTTTTAAGACACAATATATTTTGAAACTTTTTGTATACTTATTGTCTAAATATTTTTAACATAAATATTTAAATAAAAAATTAAAATATTCATTGTTATGGGAATCTTATAGATTAAAGTTTTCATAAGTCCAAGATAGTTCAATTCATTTCAATAATCCAAAGATCTCAATAACTACAATTTAATAAGTTATATACAATAAATTAATACATTAAGTTGCTTTAAATAGTATAACTTAAAACTGCTCAACACAGCAAGTCTTTCTAAACAATCAACTTCTTTGACTTCATTAAGCCACTTGATTTGATCACCATCAATGGCTTGCTCTTGAAAAAGATTATAGATAAAAAAATTTTCAGGGCTATCAAGATCAAAATAACAAGAGTTAGGACATATTATAGTCTACTCATTTCAACCTAATCTTAATTAAGTTTCATTCAAGCTTGCTAAAACTCTTATTCTTGTATTACTTTCTTATCCCCAATGAAATATCTCTTTCCCTATCCAAAATTTCTGTCTCTTGTTTTATTGCCTGGTTCACTTGAAACATCTACTTATTAAACAAAATTTATAATTAAATTTAAGTAATATGTGCATTCTGGGTTCATGGACCTTTGATCTTTCTCCATTAGGTGGAGAGATAAGGTTTAGAGGAAAAAAAAAAAAGAAAAGGGTCCCAAATTCTTAAAACCGCTGTGTATAAAGTTCCCTTTATTAGTTGATTGCTTTGAATCCATATATTGACATGTGATTATGAGTCAAAACCGCCGTCTCTAAAGTTCACTTCTAATTTTCCACAAAGAAAGTTCATTGACTAACAATAGAATTTTCATCAGTGTACGTGAATCTTGGCCACAGAATCAATCAAACAACTAACGTATATATATTTTATGGAATATTTTGTGAGAGCCACATACAGACACGTGTTGTTTAGGGACTTAAAATAAAAATTGACCATCTTTGAAATATTGAATGTCTCTATCATTCTTTTTGGATCTTTTCCTTTCTCTCCCTGGCAAATTGCAGTCAAAATAGGCAACACCACTCATAAGTTTGATCCATGTACAAGAAACATATATACAATGAACAAAGTATAGTTTATTTGTACGTGATTTAGCCCAAAATAATTTTGTCTTCTATAATTTAAAATGGGTTAATCCACTTAAACCATCAGGTACCACATTTTTTCTTTATTTTTTAAAAAAGTTATGTAAATATTAAAAAATTAAAAGTTTATTTCTTATATCTTGAATATGGAGATTTGAACTTAACATTTTTTGAAAATGATACCCACACTCTTTCATTATGTTCCCCAAATAAGGAAGCCTTTCCCTTTTTTTTTTTTTTAATAAAAAACTTATTTTAATTTTTTTAAGCCTTCCTTGCTGCGCGGATCCCCCTCATATCATTATTTGTTTACATGGGTCTTACTTTTATTTATCATTTTGACATTTATCTTGAAATTTTTGTCAAAGTTTGGATAAAAAAGAATGTCATTAAAAAATTAAGTGACAAATATAACGAATTATATACATTGAATACCAACTTTAAACTTAAGTATGGTTTGCAGTTGTATTTTTTGTACCTATTGTTCTAGTAGCATAGAGATAAAGTGTATTTTAATTATTTTTATTTTTATTTTAAATTAAACTTACTCACCCATCTATCTTTATCTGCCAACAGTACAACAACACAGAAAATACAACTACTGAAGATTCATACTCCTTTAAACCTAATGACAATAAATTTATTCAGAGCTAAATTAATTGTAGGGTTATAACTTATCCTTGATTAATTGCAAATCTAAAATAATATCTAATGGATTGCAAAAGATCAAGTCATCTCACAAAGTTGGTTGACAAAAATTAAACTTTTAACTATTTGAGGTGTGTTTATTTGTTATTTTTATATAAACGTGATTTTAAAATGAGATTCCAAACACATATTTAATTATGAAGACTCTTATGTTAATAGTTTATTCAATCCAAAAATTTGCTCATTTTAAGAGAAAATATTTTAGAATCATTTTGTTGATATTAACCGAAATAATACAGAACTATGGATCTAAACTAAGACACCATACGTTATTCCACAAAAATTAAATCAATAATTTAATTAAATATGAAATTAATACAACGTATTATTCAGAAAGATTGGTGGCCCCCATTTGAGTCAACATGGTTAGTTGAACAAATCACATATTTGAATTCTTTCAAGTAAATAAATAATAAAATATTTTTTAAAATAAAAAAATAAATAGAAATAAAAGAGGCAAATTCTACATATACTCTCATTTTTTATTTTCCTCTCTTTTCACTTACAACACTTGATCAAAATTCAAATGTGAAGAAACCATCTGCCGTGCGCCGCCGCCATAGACTAACCTAAAGATGCTGATGACGTGTGTTGTCTCTATTGGCCCACCTGTCACTGTGCAAGGTCAGTAACCATTCTTCTCACTGCTTCCCGGAAGGTGGATTCGTCCCATTCACTTCCCTGCACACATCAAACAACTCACTAATTATTCTTCATGTAGAGTTTCAATAATTACTGATACGACCTTTTTGTCTTTTAAATTCCCAAAAATACTTGTCTTTTATCATAAAGAGGTTTTCATTGATTAAGACAAAGGAAGATGTTGGATGAATTCCAACCCATAATTAATGTAATAATTAATATTTAAAAACCTTTTTGCTTATATAAACTATGGAGATGTATGAAAAATTCAAAAAATATCCTATGACCTTAGCCAAAAATAATAATAATAATAATAGTGTATAAACAATATATATATTGACAAAAACAGTATACCAGCATGTAGTTTCATAAAATTCACTAATTGGATGACTTATGAATATTACAACTTTACACAAATTTATATATATAGAGATAAACAGTCAAAGTTGGTCCTTGCATCATCATCATTAATTAATTAATTAATTAATTAATTAGTAAATACTCCTTCTAGTTTCTATCCTACGTGCAAAATCTGCAAGAAATCGTGACGATGATCGAAATATACAAAGCTGATTCTTATTTGATGGCTGCCAAAATAGAATGCTCTTTTTGAATGGTTGAATGTGTAGTTTGGATCATATCAACATGAAAGTGACTTACAATATATCTAGCACACCATCTTCACCAAACCACCTTAACATATGCACTTGCTTAGCTCCTTCCTAAATTGAACTAAGCAACGTTATATTATAATTATAAATCTATCAATTTCTTAATTCATACTAATCAAAAGAGAATTCTAGGATCCAACGAAAAGGTTGCTGCCACTTGTTCTAAATCTGTTAGTCACATCTTACTATTCTAAAATCATGACATCATTTGTCTTTATGCTACCAACTAGTTTTTCAATACAATTTAGTTATAACACTTATTAAAGTGATTAATTATATATTTTAGTTTGTACTTATTTTGATTTTTTTTTTACAATTAACTGATAGTTTGATACATTATATATATATATATATATATATATCTAATAATTTCTTTAAACTGTGAACCTAATATGAATACTTACCCTTTGAATGGCAGGCCTAGAAAATCTGTATTTAGCTTGAACTAGGTTAATTATTATGTGCACAACCAACTCGTAAAAAATTAATGAAAGCTCGCTAAAATAAATGTATTAAGTGAATCCCTTTATCTAAATTATTCATTTTAATAAAATTGCATGGACAAGCTAATATATTGTATGAATTTTTATATTTTTATTATTAAATTTTTTAATTAAAACATAATAAATATATGATTTTGGTAGACAAATATAGTATTATAATTCAATAACATATGATTGAATTTTTTTAAAAGAAAATTTTACACGGGTTACAAATTCATTGAAGAAATTAATAGGAAAAATATGGAATCAAAATATCATACCTCAATCCTTAGTCTGAAGGTTACTCGATTGAAGGAAGTGGCGTGTGCTAAATGGGTGTTAGCTTCCATGGAAATCAAGCTCAAATTTTGATCCTGTCTTAGGAATCCCAATAATCGAATCAAAATATCAACTTGAGAACTTTGTCCTCTCACTGTCACTTCCAAGTCTACGATTCTCTCTTCTGACGAGCTTGATTCTGGTTCATGTGAAACTCTGACGCTTAACCTTTCATTTGAGATTTCATGATCATTACTAGCTTCTTTGACTGGAGAAGCAGCCATTGATAATGATGATGCCGCCAACTGCTTATTTCTTTCTCTAACCTTTTCAATCTCCGCCATTAAAGAGCTCAGTGTCTCCTTTGCTGTTGTAAGTATGGAAGCTTTGTCTTTCTAAAACAAACCCAGATTCATATACATTCTCTTAGGCTTTTGAAATAATACCTGGAAAATGCTCGATTATTTGCTCAAAAGAGAAAACATCTAATTTTTGAAGGTAGTTTATGAGGGGAAAACATCCGGTGAGAGGAGTGATTTGTCTTTCTAAAACAAACGCAGATTCATATACATTCTCTTAGGCTTTTGAAATAATACCTGGAAAATGCTCGATTATTTGCTCAAAAGAGAAAATATCTAATTTTTGAAGGTAGTTTATGAGGGGAAAACATCCGGTGAGAGGAGTGATTTGTCTTTCTAAAACAAACCCAGATTCATATGCATTCTCTTAGGCTTTTGAAATAATACCTGGAAAATGCTCGATTATTTGCTCAAAAGAGAAAATATCTAATTTTTGAAGGTAGTTTATGAGGGGAAAACACCCGGTGAGAGGAGTGATTTACTTTTTGATGTGAGAAGAGTTATTAACCAAGATTAATGCAAAGCACTAGACTTAGTGACGATTCATAAGTGTTTGCTATTACTTCATCTGTTAACAAATAGGAGAAAATTTTTTACAACACCTGATCATATGGCATTGAATTATAAAAATTATCTATTGTGTTTCTATTAAAAAAACTTAGTAGCAAACACTTATCATAAATTGTTTTTGTGATAATCTTGACCACTAATTTTGGATCTTGAGTAATGACTATCTAGCTTCTCACAATAAACCGGTCCTCTCGCAAGATATGTCCCTTGGTTTATGGTGGTACCTTAGTTCCTGGAGGAAGCAGTGATCTAAGAGCTTGAAAGTTCTCGTTGAGCTTCTCACGCCTTCTTCTCTCTGATATCATGTGATGAAGCTGGGTACTAGTGGGGCGAGTTGTTTGAACACGCTCTCTTATTCTCATGAAATTCAAGCTGCTAAAGAATGTCAATGACCTCTTAAAGAGACTTTGCCTGCGCAATTCTGGCCCCATTTGTGATGTGATAATGGGGCTATAACTCTTGAAAGCACTAGCCTCAGGATGAACCACATAAGGCAAATTCTGGTGGGGTTGATGATGAAGAGAGGTTGTAGAAGAAGGTGAATTAGAAATGACATGAAGGATTGCTCTCATTATGGCATCATGCTCACTCTCTGGTGTGGGAAATGGGCTCTGTGTGGCTTGAGCTAGTGCTTGGATGGCTTGTTGGTGTGGGCTAGAAGCTGCAAGGGATTCTTGAGGAAAGTGGGAAGAAGAGCCAGGAATCGTGAATAGGAGGGATGAGTATTCAGGGCTACCTGCGGATAGTGAGAGTGATCTCAAGGAAGATGAAGATGATGAAGGTGGGTTCTGACTCTGATCAATGTTTGTCTGCTGATGGGATGATTGTGATCTGGAAAATTCTTCTGGGAACAAGTTACTAAGTGCTGTTTGAATATCAGCCTGCACAGCAAATTAAAGTTCATGGGAAATAAAAATTCAGCTACGAATTGATACGTGAGCATATCAGAAATAGATTTCTCTAGACTGACATGCTTACATGGATCTACTGCAATACCTTTTTGTAGACTGAATTTACCTAAGAACTTTGGCTGACGAATTATATTCTGAATTTTTTGATTGGTGAAATGGGATTGTACATATCAAAAAGTGTTTACTTACTTGAGACATGGTTGAGAACCCAAGCTCCATTTCTCCATTGGTGCACCCCATGAAGACAGCAGTCTGTTCAACAAGGCAACAAAACAATGGCTTTAGAAGGCTGGTTGAATTTTCTGCATAATTAACCTCAGCAATCAACTTTTATTATTATTATTTTGTCAAGATCATTCTTCAAACAGCAAACCTTAATCCTTGCTTCCTGTTAAAAAAAAAAGGAAAAAAGTTAATTACCTTAGCCAAACAAATCCTTCATGAACATAACACTGCTTCAATAATAATTAATATTCATGTCGTAAAGTTAATTACCTGATAAAATTGCGTCTGTATTTGTGTCCATGCCAGTCTTAGAAGATCTGCTTGCTGCAGCTCAAGGTAAGGGCTGCGGTTCTTGAAAGCTAGTCCTGGAATACGGCTATACAAAACACAAGCAAACATGAATAAATTTATAAATAAATAAACAAAATAAAGAATTTACACACACACAAGCACACACATATTCACAAATAATTAGGGAAAAATGAGAATTACTCTTCATCATTGACATCAAATACTAAACCCCTATATTGGTTAAAAAGCCTTTGAGCTACACTCCCCAAAGAGGAGCTCGGTTGGTCGATTCTTACGTTGTACAAACCATCCAAGAAAAGCAAACGTCTGCACAAAAAACCAAACCAGAAATGAAAGTGCAAACCTGGGAAACTATATCACACGAACAAAGTACACCATATTACTATGCAATACGCATTATATGTATACTTGGATAAGAGGGAATCATAGGACCAAAGACAAGCGTAAGAGCAGCCAGAGGACTGCATTATAGAGTGCAGAAAGTTAGCTCTGGCAGCTTCAGGGAGGGAGAAGACAGTGTCCATGTCCATGGGTGCACGGGAAAATGGATGCTAAGGAAACTTGTGCATTATCATCAGAATAAGAAGATCAGAAAATGTTGGGATTCTGATATTCTTTGTCATTTTAGTTTGGGTTATGTAATTTTCATTGACAAATAAGGAAATCTATCTAAAAGACATGCTGTAGTTGGGGGGACAGGCCTATCTATCCCGAGAGGGTCATGAAATTATGAAGGTATTGAAAAAATCAAGGTGATTAGCTCTGGTGTGAAAGGGAAGATCAATCAAAGAGAGATTTAAGGACCAGGGTTTTGAAAAGTATAGGAAGTGGGTATAATCATAGGAAAAGTACTAGAAAATAATGGAAATGTGAATACCCCGTTGGAAAAAAAAAAAAGTCCCACCTGGATACGAGAGAGAGAGAGAGAGAGAGAGAGAGAGGATGAATTGTCTTCTTGTTGTTGGCAGTGAGAGCTTGAAAAGTAGTAGGAAGCAGAGAACTTATACATATAATGAGCTGGAGAGAGAGACAGAGTGGAAATGATGGAAAGTTGAGAAAGCTGAAAAAGAAAAGAAAAGAAAAGTAGAGAAGGAAGAAAGGACGAGTCAGTCAGCCAGGGAGGGAGGGAGGGAGGGAAGGAGGGAAAAGTAGTTAGTCAAAGGTCCATGCCTTGAAAAGTTTGAACTTTGGTCAAGACAGGAAGCTGCGGTGTTACTTTCCTTTTTTTTTTTTCAAAAAAAAAAAGTTAATGGGTAAAAACATTTTCTTTCCTCCTTCTTTAAGAATTGGATAATATTTTTTCAATTGTTTTATAATTCTTCCTAAAAATAACCATGTGCAGAATATGAGTAAAATATAATAATTTTTCATCCTAGACTTGTGAAAAATTATTCTCTCCATATCCAGACTTGTATTCAAAATGGTAACAAACTCAAACCCGTCTTTTTTTTTCATTAAATTACTAAATCCTTAAACCCAAATTCACTTATTTAAAGAAATTCAAAATAAATAAATAAATTTATTCATACAAAATTACAAGAAAAACAAAATAAAATGTCTTGAGTATGTGTGTGTAGAAACTTATTTTTTATCTCCATACCAAAGCTTAGATGAATAATTTTGTAATTAGCTTTGAGTAATCCGCCCATCCCTAATTCTTCCTTCTTAATTCTCAGCTTACATTATTGTTATAGTGATGCTATGAAGAGTCCTCATCGGTTGAATCAATTCATGATAAATAATATATTTATATAATGTACAAATTTCTAAACACCATTCAATGACTATAAATTAATTTAAACTCCGAATAAGTTTAACTTCTTCATAACTTGCCTTTGTTATTATTTGCTTCTCTCCCCAAAGCCAAAACGGCCATTTTTTTAAAGTTTATTTTTTAAATGATAAATATCTTTTCCAATCCTACGTGATTGTATTGGTAGTTTGATACCATCACTTCAAAATTCAAACAATAATTAACTGCAAGATTTAGAGTTTGTTCAATTCATTGATAGCGTGTTTTACAAAAAAAAAAAATTACGTTTTTGCAATCTCTTTTATTCAAAAATAACAAATTATTATTTCAGTCAAATTACATTTCTTTTTCTCTTAATACGAAGTCAAACACACACTTAATCTTGGACTACGTAATGGTAATGGTAAAATGAATGTATTTGCAATTGCGTTTACTATATTTGGGATGACCATAAAAAGAGAGAATACTTTTATCTTTACCCGTTTAGTTGTATAAAAAGTGCATCATAATAGACTAAAAAGTCATTGAAGTGGCAAAATTGCCCTTGACCCAAAAAACAAACTTTCTTGTTTAATTTCAAACTGGGAGAACGTTAAAGGAGATGCAAAAAATTATAATGAATCCATGGCCGAAAATGCTTTGAAATGGAGCTGAAAATGCAATGATAAAGACAAGCTTCATCGTGGAAATGCAGACAAGATTCACTGTGGAAATGCAACTAAATAGGAATGCCTCCATGGTCGAAAATGGCATTTTTGCTATGGGAGAACTTCGAAGCTTCGAACCTTCTAGTTAACATACTTTTCCAAGATTCAGGCATCAATTGAGTGAAAACATGATAAATCGTAAAAAGGGAAAACCTAAAACGCTAGATTTGAATCTTGTGAGACCAATGAACAGGAATGATTAGTTTTGAGCTTGCGAACAACTGAATCCATGGCCGTGGCCGAAAAATCATTTGCAAACAAGGCTCGAGCTTCGACAACAACAGACGCCAGCATTCGATTATCAAACGCGGGTTGCAAATGGAATGCGTCGATGATGTCATTGCAGTCATCGAAGCAAACGTAGCCTTATCTGTGTGTGTGTATATATATATATATATATATATATATGGGGAAAATCTTGATGGGTGAACAGTACGATCTTGGTCTGTGAATAATGTGACTTTCAAAAATCACGTGTTAAGATATTATTTATATACTATTTACATCCATATAAATATTATTTATATATTTTTTTTAAGTTTTTTTTTAAGACTCATGGGACATTTTTTGAATTCTTCTTACATCTTGCAAGAAGTAAAACCTAGTTATTTATATTTGAATCTAGTGATAATTTTATACTTTTGCTTTAGAATAATTAATGTTATTTATATAGTTCTTTAATAATTAAATTCATAACTCAATTTTGATCTATTTTTGTTAAACTTAAAATGCATCTTCACTTATACCATTTTTTAGAGTAAATTATACATATTACTTTTGAGTTTTATTAAAATTACATAATTTTTTTATTTTCAAAATATATACTCTAGTCTAATTATAATTTTTTTATTAAAATATCATTCATTAACCAAAATACGTATTGATTGATTTTTTTTCCTTTTAGGGCAAAAATTAGATTTCCTTATCATTAGATTTACTCTTTTGAGTAGTTAAATTTGAAAGAGGTATTTTGGTTTAAAAAAAAAGGCCAAAATGCATATAATTTTTTTGAACTTTAAATCCATATGTAAATAATTCCTTTGAACTTCAAAATTTGACAGTTGACCTCTCCAATTTTATATAGATAACTCTGTTGTTAATGAGTTCATTAATTTACTAGCAGAATAGTGATATATCTAATTAAATATACTCCTTTGAACTTTATTTTTTTGTGCAAATAACTTTCTTAAATTTTGAATCATGTATATGTAACTCTCATAAATTTTAAATTATGTACAGATAACCTTTTTAATATATCACACTTCTATTAGTGAAATAACAAACTTAATAATTGCAAGGTTATCTACACAAAATTAAAAGTTTGGAACAGTTCATTATTAAGTTTTAAAGGTCAGGAGGATTATTTACACATAATCTAAAGTTTAAGGGACTTATACATATTTTGGGATTAATATATATATATATATGCATTTAGGCTAATTGAATGCATTTTAATAAAAAAAAGTTTAAAATTAGACTAATTTTTGGTTTTAAAAGAGTGGAATATATATTTTGAAAATAAATAAGAGGTTTGTGTAATTTCAACAAAAGTCAAGGGAAATTTATCTAATTTACTCAAATTTTTTAAACTAGTGAAGAGACTTACTTTTCATTTTTCTTTACATGCTTTTAATTGTTTGAAGAGCAACCATATCGTGTGCCCTCTGTACGTCGTTATGATACTTATCAATGAAATCACCTTATTTTCATGAAGAAGAAAATTATTTGAAAGTAGAAGCTACCTAATTTTACTATAAATTGTATTACTTTTAGAATGTGCACTATACTTTTATTTTGGGTAGATATATAAAGCCAACTTAACCATGAAGAGTGAAGACCACAATTGGAATTGAAATTTTAGAAATAGAATAGTATTATATATGCTTCTTTACTTCTTTTCATTTCTTTCTTTCTTTCTTTCTTTTATTTCTTTTTGATAATTTTTACATGGTATCAAAGCTTCAACTTTGATAATCTTTCTCATTTCGTCTCAATATTACAAAAGATGGCTACATAATCAAGTAGTTTATCTACCAAATAGATACCATAAGCATTTACATACCTAGCATCTTTAAAGCTTAATGAAAGCAATTTCTTGATGTGGAAATAACAAACTTTTACAATAATTAAAGGCTAGAATCTCTAGAAGTTCATAGCCAAATATGAATATGTCATAGCTAAATTCACCCCACTAGAAAACAAGAAGTTCAACAAAGTTTCAAAGGAGTTTATTTTGTGAGAACAACATGACCAATTACTACTTTCTTGGCTTCTTACATCAATGAATGAAGGAATGATGACTTGTATGGTGAGTTGTGAATGTGATATTAAGTTTGGCAACAAATTGAAGTTTTCTTTGCCTCACAAATAATAGCAAAGGATTAAACAATGGCAAAGGATCATAACAATAAATGGACAAATGATTTGAAGATCATAGAAAAAATGGCACTAAGACTATTTTTCAAATGTTCATTCAAAGGATAATGATAAATCTTTTACTGACATTTTGTAGGGATAAGAGGAAATTGGCATTCCATCTTTTTTTTGAATCCTAGCACTTCTTTCTTATGATTGAATTCACTTACGTGAAAATCAAGGATGTTGTCTTTTAATTTTTAACTGATAGTACTCTAAGCCCATATTACTTTCATGCCAAGTTCTTCCAAAAATATTGGCATATAGTGAGTGATGATATAATGGTGATGGTCTTGAGTTTCAAAGAATGTGGTTTTACACTAAAAAGTTTTAATAAAACTTTCATCTTTCTTATCTTTAAAATTAGCATCCTTTAAACCTTTAGAAACTTCAAACCTATTAGCCTTTGCAATGTGGCATATGAAATCATCTCGAAAGTTCTATGTAACAAGCTTAAGTTTATCTGGGATGACATTATTACTCATAACCAAAGTGCCTTTCTTAAGGCTCTATTTGATTCAACGGAGGGGAAGAAAGGGGATCTAATGAGTTCTGTTTGGTTGGAAAGGAGGGGAGAGGAAGGAAGATTATTGTTTGGTTCAGGAGGGAAGAGGAGGTAATTATATTTGGACAAATTTACCTTTATATTATTTTAATTTTTTTAATAAAAAAATTATTTATATCAATATTTTTCAAAAAAAATTATAAATTTCAATCTTTTTTATTTTTAATTTTTTATGGAAAAAAATTATCTGAATTTTTATGAAATATTAATATATTAAAATATTAAAAAATTAAGGGATAAAAAAGTAAATTATAAATCAAAAAATTCCCCTCCCCTCCAATTTCTTTTAACCAAACATCTTATTCCCTTCCCCTCCCTTCCAAAAACCCCCAACCAAACATACCCTAAGGGTCGATTAATCTTTGACAATGTTCTCTTAGTCTTTGAAATCATGAACTAAGTCTAAAAAAAGAAGAAGGGTAGAAAAAAATAGGGAGTTTTAAAATTGACTTTGTAAAGGCTTATGATAAAATTTCTTAGAAATTCATATTAACCATGCTTCACAAAATGAACTTCTTAGACATTTGGCTTAGCATGATTGAACAGTGTGTTTGCATAATATCATATCAAATTCTTATTAATAGTAGGCTCACCTCTCACCTACTTCTGTAAAGAAAAATTAGATAGGGGGATCCACTCTCTTCTTATCAAAACATCTTATGCACTAACTTCTCCTACTTCATTGTGAAGAAAAAACTTTTTGGTGAATAGAAAGGTATCAAAATTTGCAATGATTCTAAGTTAGTACCTCATCTAATTTATGTAGATGATATGATCCTAGTATATGTGGTTCTTATTCTTCCATGTGTCCACCTAAGTACTGAGATATTTCCCTAATCTACCAAAAGGTTAAATGCCAACAGATTTAGAGATGGTTTTCTTGAGTTAATTGTTAAAATTTGGGCTAAGAATTAATCGTGATTTGAACTTATTGATAGCTTGACTATTGACTTCACAATAAAGCTCTAATTATGAGAGACCAACCTTTTATCAGAAGTTTCCTGTTTAACTTCCATTAAATTTGTCCTCAATTCTTCTTTAATTTGCCAATTGTCTTGTATTTAACTTCTATGAAAATTCTACTCTTTGATTGATGCCAAATGTAGAAACTTCTTTTAGGGCTTCAATAGTGAAAGCAAAGTTAGAATACACCTGACAAATTAAAAGGAGCTATGTCTTTTTATAAAGGAAGGAGAACTAACCTTGTGACAACAAATTTGGTCAACAAGGCTCTAATGCTAGGGTAAGTATTGTGCATCCTAAATAACAAAAGAAACTACATGCTAGCTAGAATTCTTAAACCTAAGTATTATAAGAATTTTCCTACAAAAAGACTTTATCAACACTCTTGTACATCTTGAATGTGGAAGGGCATTTGTAAATCTAGCCCTTTCATTACCTCTCATATAGCATGGAAAATTAGTTTAGACAACTCCATTTTAATCAACCACTATCTTTGGTGTCCAGTGCACCTTGATCTAAAACCTTAATTTAATTGGCAAACATTAGGTATCAATTTCATCTAGCACAACAAATCAGGCTGGAACAAGGACTTTTTGAATAATCTCGACTTAGATGAAGCTAAACGAAAAATCTTGTAGATCTTATTCTCAATTTTCAAAAAGAAAAATCACTTAGTCTAGATAGGAGACATCACAAGCTTTGCTAAAGAAGGTTTTAAATGTCTTAGAAAGGAAAATGACTTTTCTAAACGAAGCCCTTCAAGATTTGGGAAATCCATTAGAAAATCAAACTCCCAATAAAAATACTTACTAGAAATTTCTCCAGAAAATTATTCTAGTTTCTGATGGTTGAACTCTCATCACTTATAAATCTCCTAAGAATGTTTCTTTTATAGTTTTGCCATGGAAACCATAGGTCACATTTTCATTAAATGTGACTTTGCTTGAGTAATTTAGTTTACATCACCATTAGAACTCAAAAGAAATGACCCTACCTTTCAAGGGGTAATGGATTGGTTGAGTGACTTGCTATGCAATGATAACACACTGCCATGGGAAGAAATAATTAAACTTGCTATCTTTATCCTCTATAGTGTTTGGCCCTTAAGAAACAAAATCTTACATAAAGGAATTGAGGCCAACCCACTAAGGTTACCTAATCAAGTGAAGGATGGATGCAAATCAACCTTTTATCTTGGCAAAAATTTTAAAGGAATCTAGGCTAAGTAATCAACCTAAAGAGGAGAAACTCCCTAATAGAAAATTCATATTACCCTTTACGAGTGTGATGGTCAATCATTATGCATTCTAGCAAATGCATAAGAAGCAGAAAGACAAAGTTAAGGTAACAATTTTTCATAATCATGTTCTAATAAGACATTTTCATAAGGATATGGGCTAACTCATGCCAAAGAGATTAGAGTTCCTCATAGTCATTAGAAACATCCTTTCTAGATCTCACAAGTTAAGACAAGTCACAATAATGAGTATGGAGATCCTTAAATTCTTTTTGTCAATAAAAAACATTGTTCCTTCCTTAACTTTCATAGGAAGGAAGCAATTCATATGGAGATTGTCAAGAAGGATCTTTGCCACCTCACTAGTTTATTTTGTATGTTTACTTTTAATTTTATGTCATAAAAGGTAAAACCTTTTTGCTATAACCTCTTTAGTATGCTTTCTTTGTTTTCTTAAGCAAGTTGCACAAAGTTTTTTGAAAAAAAAAATAATGGTAAATGTTGAACAATTTAAATCTAAACTAAGAAGCATAAGAAAGGTAATATGCTTGTTAATAACTACTTGTTGAAAATCAAACAACTAGTTGACAACCTTGCATTAATTGGTTATTCCATGATAGTAGCTAATCAAATTAAAGTTATACTTGATGGCTTACCAACCAAATATGATAGCTTTATTATCTCACTTTTATCTAGACTAAAGCTTTTCACAATAGCTAAAGCTGAGGTACTCTTGATGGCACAAGAAGATATAATAAAGAAACACAAAAAATAATTAGATGCAGTAACTACCAATCTTGCAAATGCATAGATAAAAAATAATTACTGTGACTTAAATCTAGTCAAAGCCTTAGTAGTAGTAAAAGGAGCATATTATAATAGCACACAAGGAAACATTAGTAGAGAGAGTTAGAGAGGAAGATTCAAAGGAGTAAGAACACAATGGAACAACATAAACAAACTTCATTGTTAGTTATGTGGAAAACTTGGACATAAAGCATAGAAATGCTATCACAAGTTTAATCTAAACTCTAATAGGCCTTATCGACATTCTTTCACATTAACATTGTTTTAGTACAAAAATTCTACCTTTAAGAGTTCGATAACCCTTATAGTAGCACCTTGACTGAGGTGCAACCAATCACATGACCTTTCATCGTGGCTGTTTGTATATGCGGATGATATTACCATCATTTTATCTCTCACAACTGCTATTCAAAATTTAGTGCAAATATTAACAACAAATTTCCTCTCAAAGATCTATGAAAACTTAATTTTTTTCTAGGCATGCAAATACATATAACCACTAAAGGAGGAATTCTTTTAAACTAAAGAAAGTATATCATAGATATATTAAACAAAGTTGAAATCCAAGCTGCTAAATCCATAACAACAACAATCATAAGTGCACTTTAATACATCATAATCACTACATTAGAACAGGTTTACTTAGTCAACAAAGTATGCTAGTTTAAGCACTCTCTCATTGAAAAACATTAAAAGGCAATGAAATGCATCAACACTAAATATAATGGCTTTATGTGATGTAGACTGGGCATTTGACTAAGATGATCATTGCTCCACCTATAGCTATTATGTTTATCTTAGTTCCAACCTCATTTCATGGTCATCCAAAAAATAACTTATAATGTCTCACTTTAATGTTGAAGCAAAGTACAAAAATCTAGCATTGGCTATTTCAAAAGTAACATAGTTTTAATCTCTTCTTTGAGAATTATAGCACACCTCTTTATCAATTCTCAAGATCTATTGTGATAATCTAAGTGTTGTTATGCTTGCAGCAAACCCAATCCTACATGGATTACCAATGCAAGTAGAACTTAACCTCTACTTTGTTTGTGAAAAGGTTTTGGCCAAACAAATTGAGGTGTATCATATTCCTTTTCATAAGCATACAACATACATTCTTACCAAAGTTGTATCTTATGCTCAATTTCTTTCCCATCATTCTAAATGTAAAGTTAAAACAATCTCTAACTTAAGTTTGCAAAGAGATGTAGAGAATACTTAGCATCACCAGAATTAATTAATAACATTTTTATTAAGTTATAAATTAGTTATACTTCTGGTTATAGGTGTATTATATATATAGCCTTTGGACATTGGGATATGATAACTCAAGACAATACTAACTCTTCTCCTTCATTCTAATTCTCTTCAATTCTTTTCATTTCTTTCTTCTGCTTATTTCTTTCGGATAATCTTTACATATAGTAATCCTTACTATCAAAGCATGAATTAAAAAAAAGAAAAAGAAAAGGAAACGCCTTTAAACTCTAAATAGAATAGGAAATGTCTTGGACTAGTGTCTTATTTAGTTGAAGTCTAAATAGAAAACTTAAAAGTCCCATATTAATACCTTGTTTAATTTAAGTTTGAATATGGAAAATCCCATATCACCTAAACACATAAGTCTATTGTGTTTTATTAAATAAAAAAATGGAAAGCATTGTTATCAGGTCATGTTAGGTCACGAAGGACTTAATTTTGTAACTTAATGAAATTGTATGAATTTGCATTGCTAGTTTAATGTCTTCAATGACTAATTGTATGATTCTAAGCAATTTTTAATTACTTTTATTGATCTTTTAAGTCTATAAACTAAGACATACACCTATATATATACATATAAATCTAGAATATTTCAATTTACTATTCAAACATTTTTTTCAAAAGTGTTGGTAAAGTTTGCATAAAAATTGGACTATTTCAAATTTGTACAACAACCCAAAAGCAATCAATAACCTATAATATAATCCATAAGAACTTTGCTCTTAGTTTCTAACATCTAAGATAATAAACATGCGAATAAACTCTATAGGAAATAGGGATCTTGGCTGTGATTTAAGGAGTCAATGTCTAAGTTATAGTAACAAATTTAACTCAAAAGAGAATAAAAAGAAGTCATAAGGCCCACAAGAACAAAATGTTGGGCTTAACATACTATCACAACACAAACTAAGCCATGGACAAGTGGACAGGCTTTACAATGCTATTTATAACATATAAATTGAAAGAGCAAGTTTAAGTCATAATAACAAATTCAACTCAAAAGATAATAAAAGGAAGTTACAAGGCCTACATGACCAAGGTGTTAGGCTCAATAAACAATCATATCATGAACTAAGTTGTGGACAATTGCCTAGGCTTTACATTGCTATTTGCCACATGTAAAACAAAAAAGTAAGTTTTAGGAACTCAGTTTATAAATAATATATACCATAATAGGGAAATAAGACAAGTAGAGGCACAAAATGTTTTAATTAATGAAAACAAATTTAAATAAAAGGATATGTTATCAAACATAATAAAAGTAAGCTTATCAGCAAGGAAATCATGTTTAAACTTAAAATGTTAGCAAGTAATTAGCTATTTAAGGGAAGAGAAAAGAAAATATGATATAAGCATTAAAAATAAATAATCATATTAACAAAATGAGACCCATTGGCAAAAAAAAAAAAAAAACAAAAGACATTATTAAAGCTAGCATAAATCATAAAGTCAATTTATTGTGTTATATATATATATATATATATCTATATTGAGAACACATGTACATAGGAAACATTCAAAATATAACTAATGGGAGAACTTTTAAATAAAACTAATAATAAATATGAGCACATAACCAATGAGGATAATTAATTAGATAGGGTACATAGTGCATAAGAATAATAGTTAGACATAAGCGTATACTTAAGGCTAACTAACCATTATGAACATCTTGCTTCATTCATTTCCCTAGAATATCATCCAATCAATTCACTTGTATTGACATCCATATAGGGCTTACATCACCTTACCTTTGGTAGTTAGATTTAAGCCAAGGTGCATTAAAGACTAACAATTACTGCTATCAGCTATAGTGTTTTGAATAAGGTTCTTTTTAATAAAAAGAATTCCCTACTAATATAATGTAATTGCAAAAGCATGAACTTTTAGAAGAAAAAAATGGAAATAAGAAACATAACCTATAGCCCTCTAAGCCATATATCATTCATAATATTGCAACATCCCATAAATTTTAGTAATATACTAAATAAACATTACACATCAACTTTCTATAAAACAATTCTAAACCAAACTTCCATATAGAAAGCTATTATTAGAATCATTACTAAATCATACAAGCAGTATTAACATTTAAAGAACTTTAACCATTCTTCAATTTATTGTTCTCAGCAAGCGTCAAAAGTAGAAACCTTGTCCCAAGAGATAATTAGTTGAAGATTAAAAATTAAAGGATAATATTATTTGAAAAATGATAAAAATACATTATGGTGATATCCTCTGCTCACAAACAATTCCAAGATGATGGTGGATTTCTCTACCACTAGCTTAAGCTAAACCCTAACTGTTGGGGTATCCTTAAAGTTTCATATAAGCACAATCAATACATAATCAATACTATGACAACTCAATTAATAGTCAATATTCTCAGTTTAGCTTATTTCATTCTCTAATACCAAAAGCCTTTTTTCATGTTTACTATTCCTATTGCAATACCTATATTCTAGATTTTTCCTATTACTTTAAAAATCCAAAAATTATGACAACAAAATATAGGTATCACACTAGACAACCCATTTTGGGTCTTCAAAAATAGAAGTCAAGAACCCCTATTGAAGAGCTCAATCAAGAGCTTTAAAGCTTAGTTTTTAACAACCCACCAACTCACTATAGCTTCTTACAACGAAAAGGAGATGGTAGGTTACAACGTAGCTTGAAATGAAACTCCAGGCTTTCTAAATGCATGATATTACACAAAATAAAGGAAGGCAAGATGCATCAAGGTTGGCTGATAGTGGTGGCATGGGATGGAAGGAATGACAACACTTCTCAATGGGTCGTGCATTGGGTGGTTAGGCATTTTATGGATGGGAAGGAGAGAAAGGAGGAGGGGGAAGAAGAAGAAGAAAAAGAAGAAGAAAAGAAAAAAACAAGGAGAAATGAAAAAGGAAAAAGAAAAAGGAAGAAAATAAAAGTAGGTAGCTAGTATTTTTACACAAAGAAAGTGTAGAAAAAGTTCTCTTGGAAGTTATACCCACTAAGGAATCTTACTTTAAAACTTTAAAAAAACAAAAAAATTTAATGAGGTAAAATGCAAGTATCAAAATGACTTTTGAAATTAACTTTTAAACCCAAAATTTTTCTAAAAATTTAGTTAGAAACTATTTTCTACCCCCCATCTTTTTTCTATCTTAATTGATCATTATTTTGTATCTTCTTATAAAATTTCTAATTAACAAGAAATTAGTTGAAGACAAAGATCTAGATTATTACAATTTTGATACCATGGTTGAATTTGATAAATAAGAAGAAAAGAAAAAGGAATTGAGATACTTTGAATATATATATATATATATATATATTAGAAATGAGATTGCATTGCTTTCTAAGATTTTGTGTGAAAAATTCTTTTATTTGTATAAAGATTAAAAAATAAATGTGTATATATATATATATATTTTTTTTTTTAAAAAAAAAATAAGTTTGAATCGTTTGTAAACACTAATTTTTAATTTTTGAAACCAGAAAATATCCTTATAAACAATTATTATTTAAGATTTAGGATTTTGTTCACTTTTTCGGCAGCACTGTTGATTCAAATATCATTTTAAACTTTTTCAATTGTCGTATATCATGCTCCCACTTGTTGTAACTCGAGTTTTACAACTCAAAAATTCTATTTGGCTTTCAAATCACAGGGTAATGTTGAATTGAAAGATTTTTTAATACAGTTAAAGTGATTTAAGTGAGAGATTAGATGGGACTTTGTCAGAGACCAATGCAAGTGTATTACATGAGAAATGAAAGAATTCGAAGTGTTATCTTATTTAAACAAGAATTGGACAGAATAATATAAATTTTGAAGAGTGATAATTTATGGAGATATTTTAAATTTTCAAAAATTAAAAAAAATGTTGTCATTGACCCAAAATTTAAAAAAAAAATATTTATATTTTTCTCAAAGATTAAACGTGTACATAGACACATAGTCATATCAATATCAATATATATATTTATAGAAGTTATATAAATTCCTTTTTTAATATAAAAAAGGCAATTCAATAACAAAAATGATAAAAGAAAGACCTACTCCATATATATTCTTATTTATTTATCAGAAAAGGAGAATTGTTGAGAAACATCCAAAACTCGTCCGTGATAAAGCAATTAGATCACCAAAGTCTAAAAGGAATTTTGGAGATAATTACGGCCCTATACAAAAAATTAGATATAGAAATAAAAATAAAAAGAATTTTATAAATAAAAAATATTTATAACAAATTTTTCTTCTTCATTTCACTTTCTGCCTCCTTACCAAACTTGTTGTTATTGAGATACTAATCAAGTTGAAATCTATTTGCGTCACTGTGCAGCTTGAGGAATGGAAACCCCGCAATGATGCAAAATCAATCAAACCAAATGTTACACCGCTATATTTGTTCGTCGGAAAACTTTTCAACAGACAAATTTTGGTATTTATTTTATGACTAAATTCAAATGCATTTTTTATTTCTTATTTTGTTATAATTTAGTTCTCCAATAAAAATGTAATATGTTAAAAAATAATTTTAAAAAATATAATTATATAATATTGAACTATAAATTATACTTAATGGCCAAAAAAAAACTATAAATTTTTCTTAAAATTTCAAACTTTATTAATTTTTTTGCTGTCAGCTTTATGTTTTAATTAAATATAAATAAAAATTAAATAACGCTCTTCCTAAAAATAAGCAACTAAAATCTCTTAATTACATAGGTCTAGAAAGTTCTCATGAAAAATTGTTTGCATGCCTTAATTTATACGATTAAGGGTTGATATTAAATCCGTATTAATTGCTCAGTGTCCACTAAGATTTAAGAATGACGCAATGTGATTTTGTCGCTAGTGGTCCCCTCATAGGAGGAAAAGTAGGCGTGTGATGTGGCAGGAAAGCGACTATTTGGCTTTGGTGGGTTGGAGCCGTACCGTGGGAACGCTTCTATGGCTTGTTCTGTGGCTCTCGTTGATTCTAGTCCATCAACTCAAGACAATTGACAAATCCTCTCTCTCTATTGGAGTCTTCTCTCTCTATGGGACCAGAAGAGTTTCTTATTGCCCAACGGTTCAGACCAAAGTTTGAGCATGACCTTTCTTTCACGGCTTCTTGTACTTGGGTAATCCATAAGAAGACAAGCTTAGCCGCCCATTTAGAACGCCATCATATTCATACAAGGATCAAGTATCTTATGAAAGTTGTTAGCCTTGGGGACCTGAACATTGTCATTAGGCTTATGAATGCATTTGACATCATAACTCGACTTTTTTAAAGTTTCTTCATTGTAATTCACAGTTATATTAGAATATGTTTAGAAGTATTTACTTGTTCTTCATTTTGAGTTTCCTCCTTCATCTTTGAGTGTATGCATCTGCCGATCTCCATAATTCATAAATTAGCTCAACCCTTGTTTTAAACTATAGATTTAGAGTTACGCTTTACCACTTTGCCTTAGATGGATTTTGTCATACCACTTTTTACTTGAGTGTGCACTTGGAAACCTTAGCAATTCATGGGCTGCAAGCTACACCTATCTTAGATCAAGGATATGCCATATTTTCACAATCCACAAGATATGGCTACACTTACAACACCCAACTTAAATTGGAGTTACCACTCTATTTACTAGGGCTACCATCTATACTTATTTTTGTGGAACCATCAATTTTGATACCAAATGCTCGATATCAAGGCTTGTCCTAAAAAACTTGAGTAATTGAAAAAAATTTTAATTATCATATTCTTGTTATTGAATTTCGAAGAGAAATCTGTTTATGTTATATGTTATCTTAAATTTAGTTCCCTATATTTGGGAAATTAGCAACAAAGAGCCAAACTTGGCCACCAATTTAGAAAATCATTATATTCATAAAAGAATAAAGCATCATTTGGAAGATGTCAATGTTAGCAGCCCTTATGTTGTCTGGTTGTGATTTGTGATTATTTTTGACAATTGAGATCCACTTTTGTATGCTATCATTTAGTGAGAAGGATTGTTTTCTATCATGGAAAATTGCAAGTTTGGTACAAGGGTTCTATAGCTTTAATCTTCTCTCCTTTTTTTTTTTGGGTTTGAGAGGGGGGGGGGGGTAGTTCAAGATTTAAGGAGAGAAAATAAAAAAAAAGGCAAGGAGTGAGAAACTAATCTAAGATATTAATTTCTTTATAAAAAGAATTTAATAAAGACCGATACTAGTGTCGTGTGAATTATTCATTTTGTAGCTTAAGTATCTAATGATTTTAATTTTTAATATCAATTCAATTATGTTTGAAATCTACAATTGAAAATTTTTGCACGCATTAAATTAATACTATCTCTGATTTCATATACAAGAAACAAATAACTAATTTACAAATATTAAGAAAGTTGGTTAAAAACAATTAATCTTCTTAATTTTACTCTAAATAAAAATTATTTTTCAAGAATGCTCATATTTAATGTGTGTATTTTCTCTTTGAAATTAATGACAACTATTACTTATAATTTAAAAAAAACATTTAATGGAGGGTATAATTAATATATCAGACATTAGTAGTTTATTTTTTATATTTTAGACTAAATCAAATTCCAAAAAAATGTCTTATATTCCCTGTGGTCTCATATATGAGAGAATTTTTTAAAATTTGATTTGGTCTAAAATATAAAAAATAAACTACCTGTGTTTGATATATTAATTGTAAAATTCCAATTATCTAATAAATCCTTCAAATTATGAGTAGTGATTGTCATTAATTTTAAGGAAAAAGTACACATATTAAATAGAGACATTTTTAAAAAATAATTTTCATTTGAGACAAAATTAAAAAGATTAATTACTTTTAATTAATTTTCTTAATCCTCATAAATAAATAAATAAATAAATTATTATATATGAAATTGGAGGTAGTATTACAAAAACCACAATCAGTCCACAGAGTTTCTTAACTTGTCTGGGCTGGGCCTGGCAGATTTCAACTGCCTAACACTGAACTGGGGCCACTCTGAAAATCCTAGTGTATGTTGTCACACTCCCAATCCTTGTATTAAAAATTGACAACTGTTGTACCCAGGCCATTGGATGGTTGACCATTCATCAAATCAATAGGATAGCCTGCAGAACTGGTGGTCATTCTTGAACAAGTTTTGGTTCTATTCGTAGATTTAGATTATGATCTTCAAAAAATTGTAACTAAACCCTGCTTAAGATAAATAAACACATAAATATATATATATTTTTAGTAAAACCTACTTCTTAATTATAGTTCTAACTTCTATTAGTAGTATACTACTACTACTACAACAACAACAACAAAGCCTTTTCTCACTAAGTGGGGTCGGCTATATGGATCGATCGACGCCATAAACACCTATCGTAAATTATATTTTTAGACAAACCATTTAAATCTAAATCTCTCTTAATAATTTCTCCTATAGTTTTTCTTGGTCTTCCTCTACCTCAAATTATTGGACTATTCTTTATCTCATCTACTTTCCTAATTGGGGCTTCTATAGGTCTCCTCCAGACATGACCGAACCATCTAAGTCTTGATTCTACAATCTTTTCCACAATAGGTGCGACTTCCACCTTCTCTCTAATGTATTCATTTCTAATCCGATCTCGTCTAGTGTGTCTATTCATCCAACGCAACATTCTCATCTCTGCAACATTGAACTTATTCTCTTGTTGAGTTTTTATTGCTCAATACTCAGTTTCATATAACATTGCAGGTCATATAACTGTATGGTAGAATTTACCCTTAAGTTTGAGTGGTACTCTTCTATCATAAATAACACATGAAGCACTCTTCCACTTCATCCACCCCGTTTGAATCATATGTGTTACGTCTTCTTCTATTTTCCCATTATGTTGCATGACAGATCCAAGATATTTAAATCGTGTAACTTGTGGTATAATATGTTCTCCAATTTTTACTTCTGCGCTAGAAGTAGTGTGTCTCTTACTAAACTTACACTCCATATACACTGTTTTACTTTTACTTAAATAAAATCCATGAGTTTTCAAAGCTAATCTCCACCTCTCCAACTTCTCATTCATTTCCACTCTCGATTCTCTAACTAAGACAATATCGTCTGCAAAAAGCATACACCGTGGCACCGACTTCTGGATATGTTCAATAAGCACATCCAATACTAGAGTAAAAAGATAAAGGCTCAGAGTTGACCCCTGATATAGACCAATAGTTATCAGAAAATCTTCTGTAAGTTCACCTTTTGTTATTACCCTAGTTGTAGCCTCATCATATATATCTTGTATTGCTCGAATATAAGTTATACAAACTCCTTTTTTCTCCATAACTTTCCATAGAACCTCTCTTGGTACTCTATCATATGCTTTTTCCAAATCGATAAACATCATGTGTAAATCTCTTTGATTCTCTCAATATCGCTCCATTAATCTTCGCAATAAATATATTACTTCCATAGTTGACTTTCCTGGCATAAAACTAAATTGATTCTCCGTAACTTGGGTCTCTTTCCTTAATTGTCGCTCAGTTACTCTTTCTCATAATTTCATAGTGTGGCTTATGAGCTTAATTCCTCCATAATTTGCACAATTTTAAATGTCTCCCTTACTCTTATAAATAAGAATTAAAGAACTTCTCCTCCACTCATTTGGCATTTTCTTAGATCTCATAATTTCATTAAATAACTTTGTAAGCCAATTTATACATTTCACTCCTAAACCCTTCCATACTTCAATAGGTGTATTATCCGGTCCAACTGCTTTGCCACTTTCCATTCGCTTTAATGTTTCTTTTATCTCTGTCTCACAAATCCTACAATAAAAGGTATAATTTTGATCATCTTCTCTAGTGTCTAATCTATCCGATTGCAATAAAATCTCGTGACCTTCATTAAAAAGGCTATGAAAATAACTCTTTCACCGCTCTCTGATATCTCGTTTCGTGACCAAGACTTTCCCTTCTTCATCCTTAATGCATTTTACTTGGTCCACGTCTCTTGTTTTTCTTTTCCTACTTTTAGCTAACTTGTAAATATTTCTTTTTCCAACTTTAGTACCTAAAGATTGGTATAACTAATCGAATGCTCTCGTTCTCGCTTCACTCACTATCTTCTTAGTGTCTTTCTTAGCTACTTTATATTTCTCCCAATTTTCGTTACTCTTACATAATGACCACACTTTATAACACTCCCTCTTCACTTTAATCTTATCTTGCACACTTGCATCCTACCACCAAGATTCTTTATCTTTAGGTCCAAAACCTTTTGATTCACCTAATATTTCCTTTGCCACTTTCCTAATCTCTTTAGCCATTCCATTCCACATATCGTTAGCACTTCCTTGTATTTCCCAAGGTCCTTCCTTCACAATCCGTCTCTGCACATTCTTTTCTTTTATCTTCCTTTAGTTGCCACCACTTAGTCCTTAATACCCTATTTTCGCCTTTGTTTTTTACTCTCATCCTAACTCGTACATCCATAACCAAAACTTTATGTTGAGTAGTTAAACTCTCTCCAAGTATAACTTTGCAATCCACACAAAGTTTTCTATCTGATTTCCTTACAAGAAAGAAATCAATTTGAGAACATATTATTCCACTTTTGTACGTGATAAGATATTCTTCACGCTTTCTAAAACAAGTGTTGGCTAATATAAGATCGAACGTCCATGAAAAGTCTAGAATAGTTTTACCCTCTGCATTTGATTCCGCTATGCCATGTCCTCCACGAACACCCTCGTAATCTGAAAATACACTTCTCACATGACCATTTAGATCCTCTCCTAGAAAAATCTTTTCTCCTAATGATATTTCTTGAATTAGACATTCTAAATCCTCCCAAAACTTTACTTTGTGATATTCTTCTAATCCTACTTGTGGTGCATAAGCGCTAATAACATTAAAGATTTCTTTTTCCACTACTAGCTTTAATACAATGATTTTATCTCTTAACCTTTTTACATCCACTATAACATTTTTTCAAAACTTATCTATAATTATACCTACCACATTTCTAGATTTAGCCTTCCCAGTGTACCAAAATTTAAAACCCGAAGTGTCTAATTCTTTCGCTTTTTCTCCTACCCATTTAGTTTCTTGTAAACACATAAAATTAATCTTCCTCCTAATCATAGTATTTACTATTTCCATTGACTTACCTGTAAGTGTACCTATATTCCAAGTCCCAAAACGAATCCTACTCTCGTGAACTAACTTCTTTACCCACATTCGTTCACAAAAATGTGGAAGCCCTTGCTTATTTTTCACTACACTCAGGCAACGATGCAGCGGCTCTTAGTCATTTGTCACTGTACTAGAGCTATACAGCGCATTACTTCTAGACAACGCCTTAACATTACGTTTAATATATCGATTGTCCATGTCATAAAGATTTGACAAAGTTTTACGTTGGCTGTCGATTGCTTAATACAACCCTCTTCTTTTTTTCAGGCTTGAGACCGACTATGAAAAATAATTTGCATCAAGGCTCGTCATAGACAGAGTTTGTTAGAAAATTTTTAGACAAGCTTAATCTAAACATGTAGGTAAAAAAAACCAATAATAAATAGATAAATGTCTTTTTAGTAGAATTCATTTCTAATATATAATCTTGCAAAGGATGCAAACCCACGCGTCCTACCAACAGAAAATATTATAGAAGGTTGAAAACCAAAATTGTCACATATCATTGACAAAACATATTTACAGCAACATATTTACACGTAATGATAGCAGTTCTGACAGCAAAACTACTACTACGGCAAATAATGCCATAAGAATGTAATTACTCAATTTACAGAAAGTAGGTCATACTACCTTGAAAAAGCTTCCTCAGGAGAAAATAACAGCTCAAGAGTTTCCACTATCATCCAGTTCATCGATCAGTAGTTTAAACTATACAATGTGTTATTCTCAAGCTCCCAAAATGCTCAATCTCCCCAGCTAAATCAATTGCAATGCATTACTATACCAAGTCAAGCCGCTTGCTTGTTTCGAATCTTCTCATCCTCACCACCACTGTCATATTTGTCAAAATACGTTTCTGACCCTTCGTTCTGGTTCACCGAAGAAAACTGTGGAATGAAAAGATTGAAGGGAAAAAGAGAGTAGCTGACTTCATAAGACACGTGGTGTTCAGGGTTCTTAAAGAAGTAAACTCATCAAAGCATTCAAAACATAGCAAAATGCGACAACAATCACTTCCTGAAAGTACTTTCAAAATATTTATTTTTTATTAGGACAAAACCTAAAGTAAGCGTTTGCTATGAGTTTTTTCAATAAAAACTTACTACATAGAGAAACCTTTTTTCTAAAAGTTAATTGTGTGATGCTAAACTGCAAAAAAAATCCACGTGTCATGTCTTAATTAAAAAACTTCACAGTAATTATCTAAAAGTTGTACCTAAGTTTTACCATTTTCAATCTTGGCAAAGTTATCAGAGAAGCATTTTGTATTTATTTACACTTTACACAAAGAAGCCCATGAAAATACCTCTTCCAAGCCATCATCAGAAAAATTAGGATCACCCAGTCTTGAGTAGAGTTTCGTAACCATCAATCTTCTTTCCGTTACTCATATCATCCTAAAATCAGCGAAAAAATATGCAAACACGTATAAAATATATAAAAAGTAAAATAAAGTATACAATATAATCATGTGAAAGATATTTATGAAGCAATAAAAAGTCATACTAGCTCAGATTTCAGCAAGCCAATCATCTCCTCTAGGTCTAAGATATGATGTTTTAGTGCCTGGAAAGCATGAGAAAATAAGATAAAAGAACAAATATATGTAAGATCTCAGTTTACGGTTTACCCCAATGTTAATGGATTATTACCTCACGTCTTTGAAGCTCAATTGATCGAGCTAATGCCTGCCTTCGTGACAACAAATTCTCAGGTCTCAGAGCACGTGGACGGAGGTAGTTCTTTCCACGATAAACAATAATTACATACCCTTTGGTAGTTTTATCCACAGACACTAACACCCCACCACTCTCAGCTTCCAAGGATATTGCAATATGCTTGACTTGGGCAAAATTTTTCCCCTTTACGATTATCTTTACCAACTCACGATACTTCCAATGTAGATGCATGTTTTCTATGGTACCAGAATAAACGTCTCGCCTACCTGAAACAAAATGTCATGCTTCTGATATCTCAGCATTTCAATATAAGTCATTAAGCTCCACAAACAAGCAGCTATTCATAAAGCTCAAAACAACTTGCTATTCTTACCCAGAAGTAAATATGGTTTCATACTAAGACCAATCTTCCGGAATAAGAATCTCTCTTCATTGGTTAATGTTTCCAAATCACTTGGAAGATCTGCTGGCTCCAGATCATCCTGCACTTTTGCTAAAGTCTTCTCAGCCTTCTTGACCTTTGCTTTAGCCTGAAAACCATCAAAAGTTAGACACGGCAAAGACTAAAAGCTGAGAATTCTCTGTAATTTATTTGATTTGGACCCTTAGTAACTTACTAGAGTTAATTTCTTCTCAAGGTTTCTGATTATAGAAGTAAGTCGATTTAAAGCTGAATCTCTCCTCATCTTCTCAACTTCTTGGCTACTTGATTGATATCCCCATTGGCTGGTTGCTGCCCTAGTTTCAGCAAGGGTGCCAGCAATTAATGGAACTTGAGAAGCTTTTCCATTAGACCTAGTCAATGATGAAGCAATTTGTCGCACTTGCTCTTCCTCATCTTGTTGCAGCGAGGTTAGTTTCTGCCTCTCTGTCAATGCCTCTGTGACAACAGGTGGCAAGAAGTCATTGCCCCTGTAAAATACAATATAATCCTTATTTCTTGAAAGTAGAGTTCCCCCAGTCAATTTCTGCATGCATGGAATGCATTCACCATGAGTCTGAATCAATGAATTTTTTTACTTGAATATGTCATGTACTAAGTAATAGAACAGCTTTTAAAGCATACAAGTACCAACAGTCTTCATAAGCTTAAAAGAATGAAACAAATATTATAGTCTGCCCCCACAAAGTGTAATGTGTCAGAATCTGCAAAGGGCTACATGTAAACAGTCATTAGGGTATTAAGTCCATGAAAGTCATTCTGGAACCCCAAAATTTCTGGAAAATAATATACACTGATGAAGGTACCAAAAAACACAATAATTTTACTTTCAATTTGTGATTCAAAACAAAATGCATGGAAGTTGCACATGTGCATAGTCTCCATTGACCTGAATCATCTGCCGCTTCAATAAGTCAAATGAATAAAATAGATAAATAAGCTTGTCTCGGCAATAACTACAACATATAGGCATCCATGATTTTTCCCTCTTCAGAGTTCATATAATACTTTCAAGGTTTCATTCCCAGTTAACATGAGGTTAACACAACCATTCAACTTTCATCCTTCTCTGATGTTATTCTGCTATAACATATGGTTATTTAGTCGGAGGGGAAATCTTTTATCCAGTTACAAAAATTTGGTTATGGAACAAACTGAATTATTTTGCCCACCTGCCTGTGATGGAATTAATTCATTAGTTGGGCTGCATAGTCAAAATGTTAAAGCAGTAAGTAAACTCGCTAGTTGCTAGAGCAATGCTAAAATTAACCAAAGAAGAAAAGCATTTAATTGAAGACATAGGTATGGTTTATGGCTAAGTGTTCTTTTTTTTTTTTTCTCTCCTTCTTTTGTTTCTACAGTTAAATTATGTAGAAACAAATTCGATGGGTATAGCACCTGCAATCTCATCCCCTGTATTCTCATATGCAAATAGGTAGGTCTCATTAGATTCAAAATCAAAGCCAATGGCTAGCTTTATAAACTTTCTTTAGCGTGGCAAAATTTCAAGAAAACTAAATCAGACAATTCTGCTCCCAAAATCCCAGCTCAGATTAGGAGGCACAAAGGCATACCTTGAGTTCTTCTGCCATCCTCTCATTCCGTGTATTGGGTACTCCACGTTTCATGGCTATTTTTGCAATTGCACTTCTTTCCCATAGCTTCACCATAGCATTAGCCAGACCTTGCAGTTCCCTGGTTCTACCTACAGTTTTAAAGAAATAGCATTATTTTTGGAATGTGTCATTAGCAAGGGCATGAATAGAATTAGATTTTGTTTTTCCTTGCATACCAAGAGCAAAGTGTGGAGCCGCAGTTCTTGCAAGCCTTCGAAAAATAGTCATCTCCTTGTCTTTTAAACAAGGTCTTACCCCATGAGGAAGAAGTCTGAATGGAGTTTTATACCTTGGAACCACAGCAGGTAATAAGTCTGCATCAACAGGTAATGGTTCACGACCGGACCAATCTTTGAAACGTGGGCCTAACTCATCCAACAAAAGGTTGAGGTCACTCAGTTCCATGTATTCTTCTTCAGATAGGTTCTTCAAATACTTTGTAGGGTCTGGGATAGCTGGATCTGTAGTTTTAACTGGTACATTCACTCTTACTTGAGCATGATTCCCAACATTCTCTGAGTGGTGCACAGTATTCACATTATCATGGTTTAGTTTGGTATACCTTTGTACACAGGGAAGCTTGTAGCTCAATTGTCTATATAGCACTATTGAACCGCCTGATCGCCATACCACTAAGCCTCCAGTTTTACTCTGATTAGGTATGAAGGTAATTTAGTGAATAAGATTCTGGCAGTTATGAATGAATATGACACGTAAGCTACAAATAAAAGGGATATACATGACCCAAAAAAAAACCAGAAAAAATCAAGGTTCCCATGAAACCTCAGGTTGATCCATTCAAGCATAGGTTACAAACAGTAGAATATGTCATCAAAAGTTTTCAAATCTGACAGCACGCTAAATGGTAAAAAAGCAACAAAGGAATTGAAGCTATAAATTCAGCAAAAAGAAGGGAAAAAAGAGAGAAGGGGGGGGGGGGGGATGAATGAACACTGACCTCTAAAATCTTATGAGTCCTTCTCATGTTAGCTGCAAGAGGACCATCAAACTTCAACTTCACTACTTCATCCTCCCTCCACTTCTCATGAATAGAATCCACCAATTCCTGCGTGATGCCCGCCACTCCAACATCGAACCTCTCTACCATCCTCAAGGCAATATTTCTGAGCCTTCGCAATTCATGTTCGGGAAGCAACTTCTCTGCTAATTCCGTGTTGCTTCTCCTTTTCCCATCTCCTTCTCGACCCTGTACTCCATTCACTCTCAGGGATGGCAAATTACCAGCATCCCCATTTTCTTCATTTAACCTCCGAATATTGCTATAATCTCTCTCACCACCATTTGGCTTGTCATTTGAAAAGACTCTCTTTTCTACCATGGAGCGGATTGTCTCTCTAGTTGCCTTAACCGCAACTGAAATTTCATGAATATCATATAGTTCTCTATCACTTTTGCCATCACCTCCATCATCTTCCAAAATTTCCTCTCTTTGAATAACAGATCCAGTGACATTATCTTCTAATAGTTTTCCATCGATCTCAGCAGTGTCAGGTTCAGAAAAAAGCTGGCTATTGAGGGGTTGGACGCCCTGATGCCAAGGAGAAAGACGATTTCGAAACTGGGAACTCACAGGATGACTTACTGAACCTTTCACTTCAACATTGGGGTCAGATAAATAAGCCTCAGAAGACTTTTGGTCACACCCTTCTTCTTCTTCTTCTTGCCGTTCTGGTTCTTCCCACGGGAATTTTTCTCTTGGTGAGCTCAATTTGAGGGACCATTTATCTCGAATTTGCTCAAAGAAACTTGGTCTACGACTATTCTTCTTCTTCTTTGATCCTTCTGAAGTTACCTTCACTCGTCGGGGTTGTTCAGCGTCAACCTGAACTGTTTGATTAGAACAAGAAACTCTAAATTTGAAAGCCACGAAACCACTGGAAGAGTGGAATTGAAGTTGGCAAGGTAGAAAATGTAGAGAAGAGGAGCAAGAGAAAGTAGAAGAAGCAGACGAAGAATTCAATGGAATTGGTGGAGGCGCCATAGCTTCTATGGCGAGTTCGAAGCATTTGGCAGAAGGACATGAGCCGAGGGTCGCGGTGTGGATGCTGCTATATGTTGGGCCGGGCTAACATTAATAGGAATCAGTTTAAACTAGGCCCATTATCAGGTTGGCCAGCCCATTTATGATTGCAAATTTTTCAGGATTTTTTTTTTTGCTAAATTTTTTTCAAAAATTTATAAACTTTGTCATCGATCTATATATATATATATATATGCAATTTTTTATATTATTATTATCAAATTTTTTAACTAAAATATAATAAGTATATTATCTTTTAATAATAATAATATAAAAAACATAATTTTTTTTTATAAATGACTGTATAATTTTTTAATTAAAACATGCATTTGTCATATAAACAAACTATACGTTATATTTAAATTGAAAATTTTAAGAATAAAAATGTAAAAAAATTACATTTAACCGTAATTTAAAAAAAATTGGAATAGGTTTTATCCTTAAGGAGGTGTGTACTAATTTTGTCCATGTTTTTATTCTTAGGACATGTTTTAGTGCCTCTTGTCTAATGGATATTTCAAACCCCTTTCTCAAAGCATATTAAATCTACTACCGTTAACGTAATTTGAAATAAGTTTGTCTCAAATAACAATTGCACTACTCTTCTCTGTTATAGTTGTAAATACAAATGCATGATTAAAATTTAGGTTGGATTTCAATGAATTGGAGAAAATTTGCAGTGATCTCAAGTGAAGTTGGAGATTTTGATTAGAGAGAGAGAGAGAAAGAATTTTAGTTCAAATTTCAATGAATTACATAACTCTCGCATGCTTACATTGTTAAAAATTTAACAAAATTTAGCCAGGGTGACAAAATATTAAGAAAATGCTTGTGCCTTGGTGTGTGGACAGGTTCAAACCAGCAAAAATTAATTCCATGTTCAAAGAATATAAAATACCTCATGATTTTACTCTGTATGTGTGTGTGTGTGTGTGTGTGTTTGTGTAAACAGAATAAACCACTCTACTTGCGAATTTCTAAACTGCCTATCAACAAAGTAGAAAAAGTAGTAAAATGTATTTAGCTTGAAAATAATTATTTACATTTTATGTAAAATTTATCTACAAGATATAGTCAAACATGGATTCTCAGCAATGCTAAGCAGCCCTTTATTTTTTATTAAGCGGTTCTTTTATTATTTTCATTTTTATATTTAATTTTAAAGAAAATAAAATATAAGACCAATATAGTCTTCTAAATTTTATCCAACTAAAATACACAATAAAAGGAGGCGTCTAACTTCTACTAAATAGATATTAAATTATTGTTATATATATATAATATTTATCCGATAAAAATTATTTTTAATCCATGTTATATATTCTTTACAATTAAAAAAATCAAAATCAAAATAAAATCGTTTAAATGAAAAATAGAAGGTGCAGATTATTTGTATCCCGTATAGTCGTTCAGCCCAATGTAAAAGTAGCAAAACGACGTCACAGCAAATGCAACTGTTTCCTTCCCCCTTTTTTTTGATCATCGCCTCTGCACTGTAAGTCACATTGGCCCATCTTTCGCTTCTGGAAGAGGATATAGCATTTGTTGGCGCTGCCTCGTGAAACGCACCGTTTCCATCTCATTCTCCCAACCACGACACAGCGAGTGGGAGAGCTCCAGCTTTGACGTCGTTCTGCCATGGCGGAGAAACCTCAACCGGTTCGGGTATTATACTGCTCTGTTTGCGGTTTGCCCCCTGAGTACTGCGAATTCGGACCCGATTTCGACAAATGCAAACCCTGGTTGATCCAAAACGCCCGGGACCTATACCCGGATCTTCTAAAAGGTCTCATGCATTTTTCTTCTTGCTTTTTTTTTTTCCCGAGTGAAACTCAATTTTGATCCTCCAAAAGACGATTCTAGTACAATTTGAGTCTCAAATAATTTTTGTATTACTTAAGCACTGAAATTTTTTTATTTTGTTTCTATAGTAAATGACTATTTTCAATCTTTTGACTATGAGATTGAAACAAAATCAAAATTTTCTTGATGGTAAAGTGATTTTTTTTTTAGAAGAAGGCAATTGATAGTGGATCATCGTTAAAGGACCCAAATGGAGTTTTATTCTTTTTTTCCTCCTCAAAACAAGAACAATCATTTGTGCGAGTAATTTGTATTTCATTCCCCTTTTTTGTGTTTCTCCAATCGTGTTTTTTCCCCCTCTTTTCAGAGGCAAATGAAAAGGAAACTGAAAAAGTTGCTGAGAAGTTGCAAAATAGCGGTATAGCTTCTGAAGCTAGTGACGGAGCTGCTACCTCAGGTTAGCTTTCTCACTGCCTTGCCCGGAATTTTGTTTTAACTATTTGCTGTGCCTAAGGACTCTGCAATTTGCTATTCTCTCCCAAAACTTACGAGAAAAATCAAGCCATCTACCAATCATATGTCATTTGTTATCACTTTCCCGGAGCCTTTAGATATTTCGTTGCTTTTCTTTGGCAAAAATGTCCAACAATTAAGAGTATATCTGTGCTGCATGAAAATGGCTCTTGATATGGAAATTAAACTACCTGAAATGGGAAGTTTCTTAGTTCTTTTGGAGGGATCAGAAGTCGTGCTTGAAGGTGAAAGAAGAGAAGAACTTATTTAGCATTACAAAAGAATTATGGAAAGGAATAACATTTAGGGCTCGATTGGGAGGATGGTTTGGGAGTGAGCCGAGATGGTCTAAGCATCTTGACCGTTAATTGGATGTTTAAAAGCTAATAGGGTGCATTGGGTTAGGATGATTTAGAGTCCATCCTAACCCACCCCGCACCCAAATTTTCAAACCACTTCAAATTGGGGGATTGGGGATGGTTTTGGTTCTTTATAATTTTTCATTTTCTTTTTTGACTCTCTCCACTTGTATTATTTTTTAAAGGGTTAACATCACAAAGATAATATTAGACATTTTACCCTTCATACTCACTCCATCCCATTAATAACATTGTAACATCCAATCAGTGAAGAATGGGATGCCATTCATTTTTTAATATCCATGATGTTACATTCCACCCCACTCCGTAACTATCCACCCAACCCCTCTCTTCAAAACTCTCAATCAATCCCTTAATTTTTAATATCCATGATGTTACACGAGAGTAGATAAATTATTTCAGCTAAAACAAGTGGGGAATGGATTATTAAGCAGTTTAGCAATAAAAACCAAGGGTGGGTGAAGTTGGCAGTTGATGTTCTAACATGTCACTCCCCTAAATATTTTCTATTTTAACTTCAATAGAGTATTATTTAATAGTGCAAAAATGTCTTTCTTCAATTGATCCACGTGATTTTAAGAGATTGTACTTGTGATTGATAGCTTTCTGGGGCTAAATCTTTTCGAAGTATTTCAGAATTTGTATACATTTGTTAGTGAATGATTAGTAGTTCCAGTTGCAGTTTTGAATGAAAAGCATTACTTACATTTAATTAAGGAACCACCAATATTTTCTTTATAATCTTTCTTTCAGGGGATTGATTAGGTTGGAGATTCCATACATTTCAGATCTGACTTGTCATCATGTCACTATGAATTTGGATATTTTGTTTGGCATCTATCGTATACATTTTATTTGAGTAACATATTTTTTGATGATTTGGTTATAGACTGAAACTTAATATACTGCTTGCCAATTGATTATAGCAAGAACATTCTGAAGCCCCACTCATTGTATCATTTGATGTTTCAGCATCCAAGCAAGGAGAAGTAAAACGTCTTCCAGGTGGAAAGATAAAGAAAAAGGTATATCTTGGAATTCTTGCACACCTTCAAATTAGAAATTCCCATCATTTTGACACTGAACATTATCATTCTAATTAGTTGATATGATGAGAAGTGGCTTTTTTCTTTTTTCTTTTTTTTGCCTTTTCAGGATAAGCAAGAGGTTGTTATTGAAAAGGTCGTACGAAACAAACGGAAAAGTATTACAACTGTGAAAGGCCTGGAACTTTTTGGTGAGCTATACTTAACCCATAAAATTTTCTTTTATTACAAGTTCTTATATCATTGATATTATTGTTATCATTAACTCAGTCTCTTTTATTGCATTTCAGGTGTCAAACTCAGTGAAGCTTCAAAGAAACTTGGGAAAAAGTTTGCTACAGGAGCCTCTGTTGTCAAGGTTTATTTGTTCTTAGGTGTTGCACATATAATAAGTTGTTTAATAGAAGTTTGTGATGTCTTACAGTGTTTTGGATTGATTGGTCTCAGGGACCGACTGAGAAAGAGCAAATTGACGTTCAAGGGGATATATCATATGACATTGTGGAGTTCATTACAGAAACATGGCCTGATGTGAGACATTTGATTATCAGTTGTTTGATTGATATTATAATCTGACTGAATTTATGTTTCCTCTAATCAATGTGAGAAACCCAGCGCCCCCCCCCCCCCCCGGCGGGGGGATTTGTTCTTAAACTTGCTTATTGATTTATGGAAGAAAAACAAGTGGATGTCGTAATTTAGCTATAGAAACTAATAACGAGGAAAATGTGCTCTTCAAAAGGAATCATGTAAATGCTTAATAAGATTTTGCTTAATCCGCATAAAATACCTATGTAATTCTTGTATGACAAGTTGAAAAGATACTTCTGAATGTTATACTGGAATCTATTGAAAATATGAATCTTTAACTAGAAGAGGCACTGAGCTGGTTATTTCATAGTTCATTGTCTAATTGTTCAAATGATGATTTGTTTTCTTGCAGTTTAAACAAAACCTTTTTTCTTGTCGAAGCAATACATATACTCTGATTCTTCATAAATTCATTAGTTCCTTTTACCCCTAGAATTTGGAGCATTTATATGATTGAAAAGATACCTTCCTTCTACAGGTCCCGGAAACTGCAATTTTCTTTATAGAAGATGGAAGAAAGGTTCCAGCTGCTTGACTTTGAAATCTGGCTATACTCAACCTTACTACTGTATTTTTGAAGCAAAGGGCTGATGAACTTAATCGTGAATTTTAACAATATCTTTGGTCAATGAGGTCTCTTCTCTTACTAGTGTGGCTTGATGATCCCTGATGGGCATCAGCATGTGTTCAGAATTATACTGTTCTTGAATAGATGGGGTGCGTGTATAAAAGCAAGATGATCAAAGGTTAGTTTGCTTCAAATTTGTACCTGCATCATGGTTTTAGTCAATTGAAAGATGCCGAGGATGTTTTTGCTGGGTAAATTTAATAATTTTGAAGTTGAAAAATTTCTAGTCTTTCTTTTTCATGAATACAAATATAAAACTGTCATATCTGGATGTGCTTGTGCTTGATGTAAATTTGTTGCCAGTTCTACTAGTAATGTTGATGATCAGCAAAATTCATTCATTCCAGTCTAGGTATAGAGATATAAAAATGAGTTTGTGTATGAAACTTTTTGAAGGTCCGAGGCTAGTGATGGAGAGGGTGCTACCCACTCTGCCTCAGACCCGCAATGTGTGTATGCGTGTATGATGTGCGCCCATACCCGACTTATGACCCTAATGTTCATGCATGTATGATGTGCGCCCATCGTTCATATCGAAACTTCCTTCGAATTCTTTTGAGTACCCTCCTGACTTGGTATTTTCTTAGATTTTCAATGCTTCAGTACAAAGAAAGGAAAAAACAATTTGGGTTTGGTGAGTACAGAGACATTGATATTATGTTTTTATCCTTAATTCACTTGTTTGCTACAAATTGAACTCAGAAATAAATAAATAAATAAGTCAAATAATTCTACTAATTTGTAATTAGGAGATTTGTATTTTACAAATATTATGTATCATCTAATAGCAGTATTCACTACACATCATATTCATCCAGGCAATTAGAATCTGTATGTTAAAACCTAAATTAGATGTCTGATTAATTTACATACATGATATTACGACAACATCTAGAATGCTGAAGCATATAATGCTCATACCTCACAAAAAGACTTGAGAATTTAACATCCTAGACTATGAGAAATTTATTAAATTTCATAAAATATTAGTTGTATTTTTCTTTGACACTCTTTGATTACCATACCAAATATAAAAATTTTATATATTTATGCATGTTGTACCTAGTTTCCAACATACTTGAAAATCAATCAATCATTTTTCTTCGTAACCAGAACAAGGAAACAAAGTATTGCTGGGTATCATGAGGAGAAATTCCAAGTTTGTAACTGAAGAACAAACTTGCTACATAAACTGCCTTTCATAGAGTAACTAAGACCCTATGGTCTCATATTAGCTTAGAAATAACAAATAAAAAACACTCCTAAAATTCAAAATCTCTTTTTCCTAACACGCTAAGCTTAAATTAAACTTAGTTTAAGTGTTTAAGATGTTTTTCTATTAACCTTTTGAGATGTTAAAATAGTAAGTGTGATGACCAAGATAAATCTAGTGTTAGGGATTGGTGGGCTTGAATTTATACTAAATGTATTACACTTTGTACTTAATTTACAATTATAAATAGATACACACGGTGCATGGCTAAATATGTCAGTACTCCCATTTCTATATCTTTTTATTTCTCTACATCAATAAAAACATGACCTATAAAAAATATTTGTATGGTTGAATAATTAAAAAAAAAAAACTCTTCTACATGTTTTGTTATACTTATATTGAAAATTTTATAATAAACACCTCAGAAAATTTACTTAAATGTTGTCCAAACACTTTTACTAGCTTCTTATACTAAACTAGGCTTCAAGTTGATACTTGTTCTATACTTCTAGCATACTAAAACATGCTCTTTTATAAAGAGTTTGACCTCCCGAGAGGTCGAATTCTCCACCATTCGATGGTCTTTAAATTTGGGTAACCATCTCAAATTTTACGATAATAATTTTTCATAATCATGCACACATCTCAAAACATAATCAACCGATATAGAACTCAACCTTTCAAGAGATCAGAGTTTTTCATATCCTATGCCTACTAAAACATAAACGCCAGGCAGCAACTTCTCAGCTTCCAAGAGTTCTTCATCATTCAATGTCCAATCAGCTATGTCAAGGGAAGATTTTGCCAGTACATCTATCCTAATCTAATTTAAACTAAAATGGGGGGAGGCTGGAGAACTTTTCTCCAAAAATGTCAGTTCCCCTTGTGTGCCTCACCTGGGGAAGTTGCTAGCTTCTTCTTCTTCTGTTTTGTCATTAACTTCATCAATGGGTGCCTACTCATTTTCAAACTTCTTTTTAATAGACAACACAAGGACTTCATTAGAGGTCATCCTAGTAGTACTCTTATCTAAACACACTTAAATGCAAATTTCTAATGGAATCCGATGCATCTCAGTCTCGAACTTCTTAGATAAAGCATCCAGTAGTGACCCCATCTATTACTTAAATGCTAATATTACTTTGTACTAACAACTTTATCAGGATTGCCCACCCTCTCCATTTACCCATCGCTCACCGAGAGTTCCAGGAGACATCTAAATTTCCCCAGTGGTATGTAACAGTATGGTGCTCCAACAGTGATTGTGACAGAATATCACTGGATACCTATTGTTATATACTATGTCAGAGTGCCTTCTCGATATATTAATGTGAAATTTTGAACAAGAAAAACTAGAATGATAGGGCATATAATCTCAACCTATAAGCAAGGATCAAGTGGCAGAAAACAACGGACAAGAAGAAAATAATTAAGGGCCAAACCTAAAAAGTGCTTTGTAAACCATCTTGACCTCCTTTACTCTTTTAAATAAATTGGGCTATAAAATATTTGGTAGCAGATGATGCACAATAGTTAATCCAATATCAAGAACCAAGAAAACATTCAATACATCCTGTATGCAGAGCACAAAACACATGAAAGACAAACTCAGCAACTAGACACAATTATTCATGCAGCAGATAAGTCAATGAGTGAAAAAAAAAGGGACACCATGATTATACATTTACAGGAAAATTATACAAATCCTGCTCTATGGAACAAAAGCTGGATAGCTAAAGAATCACATCATCAGAACATCCATAAAATGGCCGCAGATTCTAGCTGTGTCAGGAAGAAAAACTGTTTACCAGGGAATTCTTAGCTGAAGCTAACTCCTCATTTAACTAATTCAATTAGAATGACTTTCTGCAAAATTAAGACCTGAAATTTCCTCAGCATTCCATGAATTTGAAATTTCAGTACCTAGTATATAGGTGGGAATCATATATTAAAAAACTCATCTCACTAAAACTCCTGAGGAAGACTCAAATTCAGGATTAACACATGATTCAGGAATGTGTTCAGGACCTCATCCTTTTGGGCAATCTACCCCTTCTCTCGCATTTCAATCAGTACGTTTCAAACTTTTAGACTAGTAATAAAAAATTATCAAGATGGCAGGCTACATTTAGGTAATCGTATTCCCATAAACTTCAAAACTTGTCAAATGATATGCAGCTCATAAAAAATATATATATTAGGCAAAATATATTAAGCATGGCAAGAAATTAGTGGAAATACATACGCTAATGTCCTTATCTGCGTAGGATCTCACCTCACGGTAAAGATGACTTGTCGCAGGGCCAAAAGCAGGTCATATGCTCGGATTTATGCAGCAAACAGAATCAACAAATATATGAAAACGGGTAAATAATGAAGAAATACTCCTTGGCTCCTCCAACACCTGCAAAACAATTGGATTCAAGATATCCACAAGTTGTGCCACAATTCCTATTTACTACTCAATATTAAAACAAAAATGACATCTTTAAATCATTACTAACACAAGAAGACTGAAATCTTGAATGACAACATCCACAAACAACACAAGATGACCACAGAAGCCCGATAACAATTTTACAATGCCAATGTGTCTTAACACATCATTAGAATCCTAAATATATAATATTACAATCCAACAATAACAATCAAATGGCATCAGCATAGTTCGCACATGATAATTCTTCCCAAAATTTCTTCAAGCACGACCATATAACTTGCTCAGAACGGATGATCAAGTGGTTCAAGCTTAATCCTTGGCCATGACAGATATGGGAAATATACTTTCCAGATATCTAACAACAGGGAACAACATTAATCCACAATCAACTGGATATACCAGCACTGGCCGTTTGGTATGAAGGTTTAGAAACCAGTGTCTTATTGTCCTCTCCTGTTACAAGAATCTCACCATCTTTCCAGAAGCCTTGAAATTTCCCCAGACCAAGTAGTATATGTCACAAGCACTGGGGAGCTAGTTATGGGGGTCTAAGGCTGAAACTGTGAACTGTGAATACTGTAAAATAACATTTGCCTGTGTTCATCTTAGGTATGTGCCAAATATTTGCGAGTTACAACTCAACATTTTAAATTTCATATAGTTGCCTTCTCTAAGTTCAATGGTGTCCTTCTTTGACTTCATTTTCTTGTTATGTTTGACGATCTAGGTTGAAGCTATGAAAGGTCAATGTACATTCTTTAAATTTGCAATCCCATATTCGAACAGTGGCTAGAAGTGTTAAGTTTTTTATCTGCCCATTTTTCTTAATCCTGTATAATCCCATTCATGCTACTCTAGTGTCATTGAGCTTGAGAGAAATAATTTCTTAAAAAGGCACCTAGTAGGTGATATGGAAATAAAATGAATTTTATCTAATTAATGTAAACTTCTACCACCCTCCTTTTCTCCCTAGGATAGGATGCAACTTCATCGCTCCACTATGAGAAGATGAGCTTTTTACATGAAAATTTCTTCTGTAATAGCTTACTGTGAAAACGCTTCACATACATCAATAGTGCTTTGCAGCCCGGCGTTTAAATCTGCTACGAACTTATGTTTACTGGAAAGTCTACTAAGAGCTTACCGGAAAATCTATTTAGAGCAAATTGGACTCTGAACTTGTGTATTGGAATAATGACGTTTACACCTGTTATGAAGCTTGGTGACGTAATTAGTTAGGACAAATTTACTGACAAAACATGTTGAAGCTCAGCGGTTGGGCCATTTATCATGTTGAATGGACACGTATGATTTTATAATTGAATAAATTATATAGATTCTTTTTTAATTTTATTAAAATTATATACTTTTTTTAGTAGAACAATTATCTTACACTTTATATAATTTTAAATTTTTTGACTAAAATATTCTCTATTAACCTCAATATATTTTGGCAAAAAAATTTAATAAAAAAAATTAAATAGAGTGTATTCTCATAAAAAAATTAAAATTAGATTAAAGTATAAGATAATTTTTTATTTTAAGAAAAATTTAAATATATTCTAAAAAAAGAAAGTTTGGATAATTTTAGTAAAATTCAAATAATATTGGTATAATTATTCTTTATAATTTTTTCATTTAATTAATTTAATAAAATTTGTTTAAAAAGCCAAACATTACTTATAGTTTTTAATTGTTGGCCCATTTTTTATTAGAGGTGTTAAAAAATTCAATTTGGTTTAATTTTGAACTAAAATCAAATCAAAATAAGTTAAGTTTGCAAAATTGAAGACTTATTTAATTTTGGGTTATAGTCGATTTAATTTAATTTTGATTCAATTTATTTTGGTTTAGTTCATGCTACTTTTTTTAAAATAATTTATTTTTTATTTTTTAGATATTTATTTTTCATATGTATGTGTTGTAAGCGTGCAAAGAGGAACAACTTACATTATCAATTAAACACAAAATTATTTAATTAATAATATATTTAGATCTAATTGTTCAATAACTATTTTATGAAACTCTAAATCCTATTAAGTAGTAAAAAAATACATTACAAATTAACAATTATATATCTATCTCTAACTACACCTTAGGTTTTTTTATACAACTCACTATATTAGACTTCAAGGTAACTTAATTATTAATAATAAATTAGTTATATATCATATTGTAAGTGTTAGTGACTTTTTTGTCTAAAACCGAATCAAACCAAATCAAAGCAAAAATTAAACCAATTAAATCGACTTTAACATGTATAAAATTGATGATACTTACTTCAATCTTTTTTTCCAATTTTATTTGGATTTGATCAGTTTAGTTTAGTATTAAATACCTTTTATTTTAAATGTAAGAAAGCCAAGATCATCTGAAGAGAGAGAAAAAAAAAGATAAAAAGCAAAAAACAAAAAAATTACCACTCCATTTATACCTTGCTTAATTTAAAAGTAGAAGTTATATATATATATATATATATATATATATATGCACACACTCTGTTATATTTATACATTTTAAGCTGTATTGCAGTGTGTGGGGAGGAGGAAGATAGCATTTGTATCATAAAATTGTCTCTAAATTTAAAAAATATATATCTATATTAAGATGAATATTAAAAAAGTGAATTGACCTAATAAATAAATGCACTACTTTCTCTATTATAAATAATAAATTTATTAGATATTTTATATTGTAAACACATAATAAGAGTTAAAATTTTTTAAGTATTATTTTTTATTTTATAAAAAAGTCAATAAAATCAGTGAGTCTCAAGCTCCATATATCAGACATATTTCTTCGACTAAAAAATTTACTTTAGTCCTTTATAAATAAAATATCTCTTAATTTAGTTTTTTATAGAATTATTTTCTTAATTTGATTGCTTAGAGATAAGTTATTTTTTAATTTGATTCTTTATAATTATATTCTCAATTTGATTCTTTATATAAGTAATTTTTAATTTAATCATTTAGAAAATAAAATTATTATTAATAATATCCTTTCAAATAAAATTAACAATAGATTAACTGAAAAGCATTATTTATAACATATAAAAAATGTTACATATCATTCTATCGGATAACTTCTACAATAAATTGATAGAAAGATATTATTGATAATAATTTTGTTTATGACGAACCAAATCAAGAAATACTCATATATGAAAGACCAAATTAAAAAGATAGTTTTATAAAAGACTATATTAAAAAAAATACCTTATTTATAAGCTAGTAAATTAAAGAAAATAAACAACTTGCAAATTGTTCAATATTTATAGTAAACTAGTAGGGCAAGAAATCAACAAGCGTAAAGTAGAATTGATCTTCAATCCAAACGCCCCTCATAAATTCAAAAAGTTCTTGACAGGTACCTTTAGTAGTAAATTTTTTTTTTTAGACTAGGGAAATACCTTGACACATGAGTGGATATAAGTTTAAATAAGAATTATATATAGTAGGAAATGATTGAGAAAATTAACTTAAAGCTTCAAGCACGGAAAGCAAGTCCCTTTTCGCATGCAGCAAGAATGACTTTAGTAGTTAGATATGTCCTTAATTGCTCTCTGATTCACCAACTCATGCATGAATATCCCAAGGAAAATTTGTGAAGAGATTAGCTCTAAGGTAGCAACTTCTTCTAGGGCCACAAGGGGACCCAAAAAAAAAGTGCATTTGGTTAATTGGAGTAACCTTTCCCACCCTCTTCAAGTAGGGGATCTTGGCTTTAGGGCCATCCAGCTTTTCAATAAAGCCTTCCTTACAAAATATGTCTGGCAGGTTTTAAATCTTAAACAAAATTCTCTTCTTACATCTCTTTAGACAAAGTACTGTAGCAACATACCAAGAGGATCCCTCCACTGTACCTCTCACCTTCGTTGGCAAGTGGGTTCTAGAGCCACTATTTCTATCAACCACCTCTTATGGTAGTCTAAGTAGCCATAATAGAATTTTCAAATCTAAAAATTTTCAGATCTTATTTTGCATTCCCATAATGATTGGAATCGAAACATCATTAACACCCTCTATTCTCTTTGAAAACAGGGATCAAATACTTGAGTAATCCTTTTCCATCACCAATATAAATAACCACTTGGCTTGGACAGGGAGCAAATGTAGTTTCTACTCCACAAAAGAGGGTTACCGAACACTTTATCATGAATCAAATATGCAATCCAATGGCAATTATACTTTTTGGAAAAAGGTATGGAACATTCAACTTCCAATGAGAACCCGTCTATTCCTTTGGAAAGCCATCAACAAGGCTATACCATCCATTAACATCCTATAGAGGCACCATCTCAAGGTTGATCAAAATTGCTTGTTCTGCCATTCATGCCCGAAAACCATAGACCACATTTTCCTAGAATGACATTTGCAAGAGCTGTATGGTTTGCTTCCCTTCTCTTTCTGAGAGTAGATATGTTTAGCGAACAAGAAATAATCAAGTGGCTTGTATCTTGGTTCAGCAAAAAGGAAGTCTTTGTGGATACTCTGATCTGCATCACCAAATTCTTCATTGTAGCTTTATATGAAATTTGGAATGATAAGAACAGATGCATCCACAAAGATATAACCCTTAACCTAGAAATAGTAATCACTAGAACCCTTTTAGGCATCCAGCAGAACAACTTCACCTGGTAGTCCACCAACTTAGAGGTCCTGCTCATGCAGAAGTCAGTGATAAGAAAAGATTCTATCAAGATTATAAACGTTTAGTCTGAGAGTTGGGAAGTTATCGTGTGGCATGACAAAAAGAAAAGATGCAGCAACAATGCCATCATCTGTTAAGCCATTTACTTAACGGAATTATAGCTCGTGAATGGGGTTGGGAAAAAAGACAAATCAGAGTTTACAAACTGTTTAGTCCTGAAGGTTATATGGAGTATCATTCGGTGGATATCTACTGTTGACTTTCTGCAGTCATCTCTGTTTAACTTCAAGCTTCGCTTGCTATTCTTCAACAATCATGTTCTGTTGATGCTAGAGCCCAAAAAAAGAAAAAAAAAAGCCCCATCAATTCAAAATTGGAAATAATCAAACAGGACATTTTAAATTTAGCTTCTTCCTTCTATAATTTTTTTGTTAAGCATTTTCGCCATTAAAAAGCCATTTAGGTGAAAGAATAAAACTTGTTCAATACACAAAATGAAAAGAAAAAAAAATGATTTTAAAGATAAAAAATATCTTTGGTACTTATATTTTTAAAAAATAAGAAAAAATAAAAATTGTTAAATAATAATCATAAAAATATATTACATATGATTTAAAAAATAATTTACTTTTCCATCTATGTAAGCAAACAGCGACAAGCTCTTGAATATATCTAAGACCAACAATAATTTGATTCTTATTATAAAATAACTCAAAAAAGATTAAAAAAAAAATGAGAGAAGATAAAGAATGAGAGAAATACAAATAAATGAGGTGCTATTTAATTTTTATTCATAAATCTCAATATAAATGAGGTGCATATTCATATAATAAACCATCTAGTAGCTAAAGCAAGCTCCTCATGTAACTAAGTGAATTGAAGACTAGACTTTCCACAAAATTAAGATCCCGAAATTTCCTCAAAACTCCATGAATTTGACATTTCAATACTCAATGAATATAGAGGTCAAAATCATTTATTAAAAAAGTCATCTTACTTGGGAACTTGATTATAAAGGGGTAGTGATTTAAGTTGACTCCTTTTCAACTGTATCTCTTGTCAAGAATGAATGTGGCCCTCATCATCCCTGCTTCACTCTGGTTTCTAAGGTAAGGAAGTTCATGGCTCGCTAATGGGACACGGTTTTGCACCATTTTTATTGAGAGGCGAACCGTGGTGCAAATTGGCTACCAAACTTCACCCATTCCTTTCCGACTAGTTAGCATAACTTTGTGAATCCTATGCCAGGGTGCCTTTCTCGACTTCATGAAGACTTCCAGGGAGTGGCTCTTTCGCTTTTAATTTCTACCCAATTTTTTATTTTATTTAGGCTTTGCCCCTTTGCTTATTCTGAAAAAAAAAGGGGGGGGGGGGGGGGGGGAGAACAAATACACACCCGCCGCTTACCGAAAAACGGCATATCGTTTTTCAGAGTAAACGGCATTATATAACTGTGCCGTTGTCTAACTCCGGGTCGGGCAGCTCTTCGGTCTTCAATTTGAGTTTCTCCTCCACACGCGCACACACGCTCCGAAGTTCAGAGCTTCAAAGCTCCTTCTCTGCTCGTCTTTTCTACAATGGCTCCTAGAATCCTACTATGCGGCGACGTTTTGGGCCGCCTCAACCAGCTCTTCAAGCGTGTCTCATCTGTTCGTTCTCTCTTTTATCTCTTTCTAGGGTTGATTCCTTGCCTTGCTTTTTTGCTATTGCACTGAGTTCACTGATTCTATATAGGTCAACAAATCGGCTGGTCCATTCGATGCGCTTTTCTGCGTGGGTCAATTCTTTCCGGACTCTCCGGACCAGCTCGATGAGTTCATGGACTACATTGAGGGTCGATCGCAGGTTCCTCTTCCTACTTACTTCATTGGCGACTATGGCGTCGGTGCCCCTAAAGTTTTACTGGCAGCTTCTAAGGACCCGGCAAACCGTGGCTTCAAGATGGATGGCTTGAAGGTTTGCGAGAATTTGTATTGGTTGAAAGGCAGTGGCAAATTCACATTCTTGGGTATGTTTGTTGCGTTTAAACCTTACAATTAGCTTATTGCATATTGGCTGACATGAAATTTCCACTTTTTACCTAAACCATGTTGTTTTGGCATAGTATTGGTAGCTTGAAGAGCCTAGCTGTCCTACTCTGTTCGGTTGCATTTCTATTACTGCTGATTTTTTTTTTTCTGTTTTTGGACAATATGATTGATAAGCATTAGTTTTCAAGGCAAAATGTAGTTAATTCTTTTAGTCTGCCCTTTTTTTCCACGGGGTTTTATGTTTTGGGTTATTTATGGTATATTTGTTTGGGTTGAACATCTGACCAAGGTTTGATAAGACGTCTTTCTTTAGTTTTAACAGTGTTTTTATTGAACCATAGTCAGTAGTTTAAAATTAGTTGATCAGGAGACTAATTTAGGCGATCACTGTTGTAAAAGATTGGTTCACTTGATTTCATTTTGAATTACGAAAATCATTTTGAGAATTTGATTTCTCTCGTATCTTATTTATTACATTATATGTAGGGTTATCTGTGGCCTATTTATCTGGTAGACAATCATCAGATGTTCAACAGTCTGGAATTTACAGTCAAGATGATGTTGATGCTTTGCGAGCAATAGCTGAGGAACCTGGAATAGTCGATTTGTTCTTGACATATCCTTTGATTTATGTGCATGAAGTCCTTCCTTGTCAGTCTGTATTCTAGCCTTACTTCCACTTGACTGTCTTTTAGAAATTAATCTATTTGTAGGATTTCCTTAATTAGTTATCACTAACGAATGGCCTAGTGGGATCACAAATAGAGCAACTGCTTCAGACATTCCTGCTGGACTTTCAGATTCCATTGGGAGTGATTCAACCATATCAGAGTTGGTAGGAGAGATTAAACCACGGTTTGTATCTCTATAAACATTTAGAGTTTAGATAGATATCTGGTCTTATGTTCTCTTTGTCCCCCCTTTCCAAAGGAAGAAAAAAGGAAAGTGCTAGATTTTTTCAACCAAAGTTTCGTGTGTAATCTTTTGAGTGGTATGGACTTCGGCACGCACTACTTCCTGAACAAAACAATTGAAATAATACTAAACATGTCTTCTTGATACTTTTATGCTTAAAATTCTATGTTCACATTGTGCACTTTAGCTTTTGGCAGGTTTGGATCTCAAGTTCCTAGTTTGACTGGGTGATTTTGTCTTATACCATGTTTTTCAGATTTGTTATGACAGAGAAATATTGGCTATTATATTTGCAACCCATATGTAACTGGAGAAAACAATCTCACAAATAGTTAAAAAAGGGGGGTTTGGTTGGATTGGTAGCCAGAAGATTAATTGTAAACTTGGAGGGTCCATCAGGAAGATCTGATTTGTTGACATTTAGTCTTATATTTCCACTAGATTAGAATCTAATTATATCACTTTTGCTGGAGAAATTTGCTATGCCGCATGTGCCTTTGTGCATTCTCTTGTGGCCTTATACTTTTTTGTTGTTAGTTATCACATTGCAGGTACTAAAGGTATATACTATGCCCGTGAACCTTATTCTAATCTTGAAGCTGTGCATGTGACTCGTTTTATAGGGCTTGCTTCTGTTGGAAATAGAGATAAGCAGGTCTAGTCTTTGGTGTACTTCTATGCTATCAGTAAATTTTCTTTTATTGAAAATTTATATATCCTTCTTTGTTATTTTCTTATTTAATTGTGACTAGTTCTTCCTAGGCATCAGGATTCTTCTATTGGTCATGCTTGTGAAATGTGAAATTTCCTGCATAAAATGTCATATGCTATTGAGGTTTGCCTATCTGCAATTAAGCACTAGTATATCATATCTAGTACTAGTTGCTCTTCATATACTTATATATTCAGCTATTTAGCTTTTGGGGGAAAAAAAATCCATTTGCTGTATTTTCTGATCATCTGGAAAATGTGGCACTCTCATTTTGGAAAATACTTTAATTTCTTATTAAAAGAACAGTAGCTTTTCATTGCTGTAAAATCTTCTTCCCATCTGCTTTCCAGAAATTTATTCATGCAATTTCTCCTACGCCTGCATCTACCATGTCTTCAGCTGAGATTGCCATGAAAACCACGAATACCACCTTATCACCATATACATCTGTGGAGAAAAGAACCTCTCCAAAGGATGCTGGAAAGAGATCCAGTGATAGTGTCTCTGATTCTCAATATTGGAGATATGATGTTTCTCAAAAGCGACAGAAACATGGAGCTGGCCATGGTGATAAGTTGTGTTTTAAATTTGTGTCTTCTGGTTCTTGTCCAAGGGGAGAAAAGTGCAATTTTGGACATGATTTAGATGCAAGGGAACAGTACATGAGAGGTGTTTGTTTTGATTTTTTGAACAAAGGGAAATGTGAAAGGGGTCCAGATTGCAACTTTAAGCACAGCTTGCAGAATGAAGGGGAGAATTATGCTCACAGGAGACCTAGATCTGAAAATACTAGCTCTAGCAGGTTAGCCTTTTGAGGTTTGACTTATTATTTTCTATAATGAATGGTTTATCTGTTTTCTAGTGATGTTTCATTTGTTTTGAGAATTATTTGGTTGTGTTAATACTAATGCAGGAAAATTTCTGTTTAGATTTTCTTCATATCTGTTAACTTAATTCTTCCATGGGCAAAAATTTTTAGGCTTTTTTGTTATTGACTTTATTCTACAATATAACTGCAGATCAAAAGAGTGCTGGTTTTGCTTGTCAAGCCCCAATGTGGAGTCACATTTGATCACAAGCATTGGAGAAAATTACTACTGTGCATTGGCTAAAGGCCCACTTGTTGAAGACCATGTGCTGCTAATACCAGTTGAGCATTTGCCAAGTACATTATCCCTGTCAGTGGAATCTGAAGTTGAGCTTAGTAAATTCCAGAACAATCTAAAGATGTACTGCAAGAATCAAGGAAAGGAAGTGATCTTTTTTGAGTGGGCTTCAAGACGTAATACTCATGCCAATCTTCAGGTAAAATTAGTTTCTGTTGCAGTTTGCAGCTAGGTGGAATCCTGACAAGGGTGTGGGTTTTGCACTTATTTATTTAATGAGCAAGCTCCCCCCCCCCCCCCCTTTTCTCTTTCCCAAAAAAAAAAAGGGGAAAAAACAAAAAAAAAAAGTATAATTTGAGTAATTCCAATTTGGATATATGTTTTAGAACACCCATGTTTTGTTGGCTAGCTATTTTGCGGCTTTAACAGCAGTAAATTGTCAATAAAATTTCTTTTATTTATTTTTTCCTTTCAAGACTATATCAAGTCAACATGAGACAATAAACTGTAGTTTTTTATGTGTGTCTCTTGTCCAAAACTCCTAATTCTCCTTGTTCATGTAGGTTGTTCCTATTCCATCTTCCAAAGCAACACTGGTTGAAAAAATATTCAATTTTGCAGCAGAAAAGCTGGGATTTAAATTTGTGGTTGAGAAATGTAAGTATTTATATTTCATTTCTTGTTCTGTCCACTTATTCTGAGCTGGATCCGTTAAGTTCTTTACCCTTTTCCCACTTTTACATTCTTGTCTGTTGTTGGAATCATTGCCTTGCTTCATGTCCTGACTTACTGATGCTACCATTTGCTTGACTTGAAAAATCATGAGCAACTGGAATTCATTTGTTCTGGAAAACTTTTATTCTTCTTCTTCTTGTTGATTTATTTATTTTCGCTTCTGCTGCATTTTTATGTTGTTCTTTTTACTAATTTTCAGTTGATAGCAATTCTGATGGAAGAAAGTTTTTGAGGACACAATTTGATGGAAATTCAAGTCTGTTCTATGTTGAACTCCCAGGAAGCACAATTTTGTTGCATCGGATTGAAGCTAATGAGAAATTTCCTGCCCAATTTGGTCGTGAGGTAGGCTTGTGAATGAGATCTGCTTATATCAATTTACTTTTCCACAATTTTTGTGGGAAGAGGGAATCAATGAGTAGCATGTTTTTGTTGTAAGGTTAATGACTATTGTATTTATAAATAAGGGGGTTTGAACTCTGAATATGAATCAGGTTGTCTCAGGGTTGCTTAATATAGCGGATAAGGCAGATTGGAGGAATTGCAAATATAGCAAGGAGGAAGAAACGAAAATGGTTGAAGATTTTAAGAGTCGATATCAAAAATTTGATCCAAACTGTTGATTATTCGTATGCAGAATTCTCTATTTACAGCCGCACCATCATGATCATTGTGGTTCCAAGTGCACCTCTTGGTAATACGTCCAATTGCTTGAGATGCTGCACGCCAAACTAGAAGGTGGCATACTTGTTTAACTTCGTAATCCTAAATAAAGCCCTGTGAGCTAAACCCTTGGAACCAGCTGATTTTGAACTTTTACTTTCTATAACTTTTTGTGTTTAGGTGACTTCATGATACCATTGGACTTGGATTGCTCGCTTTGTATTACCAGTTCCCATGGTGATCTTCACTTTTATTAGACTGATTGCCTGTAGCTTGTGTCTCTAAACCTGGGTGGAGAAGTGTGATGTGCCACTTTCTGCACAATGTTTGTGCCCCCATCATTCTTGCTGTACTAAGGTGGGATTGGTCGATGGAGCTGAAGTTCCTAGTTTAGCACTTTCATTATATGCAGTGGGTATTGAGCAGTAACTGCATTCTAGCATAGATACAGGCTGGATGTCCAACTGCTCTAGACAAGAAATTGCGAATAGCATATATATTTGTTAGGAAAGATAGGGAGGCTCAGGTTGAAGGTGGTTGTTTCCACGGGCAAATGAATACTTTTTACACAAGATTCATATCTTACAATATTTACCCTTGAAGTGAACTAGAGTTTGTATTTGTAATGTATAACTGACAAATAGAGAATTTTCTTAGAGGTCATAATCTTTAATCTTGTGGAACTTGTTGTTTTGGTCATTATTATGTAGTTTTAAAAAAAAAAGATGAAAAAGGAATTTATTAATTGGAAGAAAAAATAATACACAAAGCTACAAAATGAGAGGACAAGAGATCCTCCTCAAATAAAAATAAAAACAAAAGAAAACAACCAAGGTCCGAGCTCAACGGAGCCTTCCAATCCTTTTCACCAAGGACACATCCTTAAAGAAACCATTTTTAGAAACCCACAAACAGGACATAAATAATCCTCTCTCAAAGATGTGTTGGAAGGAATTGCTAGTTAAGCGCTAGCATTCTGTTCTAAACCATTGTTTATCTTGCTCTGATTGTACTTTAATATGTATTAGTTTGTACCTGTCTGATTTTGAGGAACTAATTGCTACAAACGACCGGTGAATCTTTTTGGTCCCTTCCAATTCTGCAATTAACTCGCAGCATATACTATTGTTTCTCTAATGTAACTTTCCCTCTTGGGTTACTTATTACAATAGAGATTTAATTGAATAATGAAAGCCCCACTTTACGGTTCCGTGCTTTTCCTCTAGTCTACTCCAAGTCTTTCATAAACTTTAAAATTGTTGGTGAAACAAAAGAGTGCCAAGCTAGGGTAAAGGGCTAGGACTTCCTCTAGTCTCCTCCAGGTGATCCATAAATCTTACAATGTTGGCAAACGAAGAAAAAAGAAGAAGGATTTAGAGTTTCCTGTGTACAATAAGAGTGGAGTGTAAGAAATTTGCTGTTTCTAATTACAAAAATCTTTCTCATGAGTTTCTCATTTTGTAGCTCAACAAATTTTGGTCTTTTCATTTAAGTATTTGACTCTTTCTATCTAAATAACGATCATTTTTTCCATTAAACTTGAGTTTGATCCATGTGCCTCCTCCTAATAATTTTGGGCCTCCAACTTCGCTCTTGGGGTCTTCGCCTTAGTTTGGGCGTCTATGTGCTTATTTTCTCATGGAAAAGTCACAAAATTACTTTTATGCCCCCTATTGAGAGATTTTTATCGGTCAATGCATCCTTTAGTGTTGTAGTGGGAGAAAATCTTGTTGGTATGAGATTTCAATAAAGTTTTTTAAGTGTTTGTCACAAAGTTTTCCAATAAACACGAGGTATGGAATAGTGTAAAGCTATAAAATAATTTCAATTATAATTTTAATAACATACATCTAAATGCTATGCCTAAGTTTTGGCCATTTGGCTATTGTTAGTGTTTATGAATCATGTATGCATTTCTAGCTTTACAAGCGGCAGATCTTTTAAATAATGGCATGCTGAGATAGTTCTTAGATCAGATGAGATGTATTGCTGATGTGCTCAAAGTTTGCCCTTCAAAGTTTCAGACAGTAACACATACACACCAGCTTCTCTGGAACGATATACTCAGATTGAAGGTAATTCTCTTTTCCTATGCTCAATTTTATATAGAACCATTCCATTTTCCTTGTAGAAGAGAATGTAAACGGCATACACTCTGAAGTGTTGTGAAAGGGAAGCTCTGAATTGTATCTCATCTCACTGTTGAACAGATTTTATGCAGTGTGTGAACGATGAGTTGCCTCGTTGAGTTAGTCCTTAGAAAAATGACTCATTTTATGTAACAAAGAAGGACAATAAAAATGACATGAACTAATTGAGTTAGCTTTTGTCATTCTGTTTGGTTAAATTTAATGTTCTTGTACCTATTTGTGATATTATTTTTTGTAGTTTATACACAATGGCCTAGTAAGAAAAAGTGAAATCACAACTAGACAAACACTAGAGAAAACGACATATCTAACTTAGCGGAGAAATGTGAAGATAAAAATTTGTATATTCGGCCGATAAAAAATAATAATTGAAACTAAATTAATATGAATAATTTTTTAACGATGAACTAGTTAATTTACTGTATTAATTATCTACTGTAGTCAACAATGGCATGTCTGGGTGAAACCCTGTAAAAGAAATAGTATTCGTAATTTTGTCATAAACTTCATTAAAATCATAATACAAGTGATAAATCAGTAATGAAAATTCAATAAAAAAGATCGGAACATTGGGCTAAAGGCCTGAATACTTCGTGGGAGTGGTGGAGCTACTTATCTATCACTACTTTCATGGAAACATGGACATAATTTTATGTTTTATTTAATATACAGAATTATTTTTCATGGAACTGAAATAAAAACGAGGATGTAAATAAAGTAGAATCTATTATATTTGGCGTGATATATAAAGAAATGACAATATCATTTTATCTATATGTTTAGTTAGATAAAAATAATATAATAATAAAAAAATGCTAAGTAAATAATAAAAACACTACTATTAAAAAAAGATAATAAAATGTTGAGTAATGATAATAAAGATATAATAAATTTACATAAATTAAATTCCATAACTTCAAATCCTTTCCACGCTTCGTTGGAGAAATGGGAATTGAAGTTGCTTCTTCCATTATAACTTACATTGGTTAAACTTATAATTAATGTTACTTTAAAGAGTATTGAGTAAGTCAATAATTATATTAATTAAAGAAAATTTTATATTAATGTTTGAAATATGAAAAATATAATTTTTATTCTAAATAATAGAGTATTTAACAATATATAGATAAATTTAATGCAAAAACTTATTTCTAAATAAACTAAAGTTCAAGATAAAGTCAATTCCATTAAGATATCTTAAAAACTAAAAACTATGTATTCTAATATGGTGCTTTATGAGATTCATTTTTGTTTTTGATCTCTTGTTTTAGAACAATGTCTTACAATGACCCAAGAGATAAAAATAAGTTCAATTTCATGAGATACTAAAAAAAATTATTATTTTTCAAAATATCAAATTAGCCAGTAGCAACTCTTAAATTTGTATAAAATAGAAAAAAAAAATCCCAAATTTCGATCACTCAACTCGTTTTGTACAGTAAATGGGCTTTTTTTTTAAATAAATCTATTGTGTTCAAAATTATAATATATGTTGACCAAATTAAAAATAAATACACTCATTAGAATACAAAAAAAATTGTCAAAATAAGTCCTTTATTTATGATTCTTAATAGAATAAGTTCCTTTTTTTTTTTTTAGTGCAATACTATTTAATCTCAAGTTACATTGGTATGTTTTAAAATAATCTTTTAAATTTAAATAGTGCAAAAATGCTTTTTTTATTTTTTAATTTCATTTTACAGGTGTATGATCAAGTCTGTCAATTCAGTTATTGTTGAAATAATTTTAACTTAAAAAGATATCCCCTTATATAATTGTTGACTCTATTAATTATTTTATAATCTTTCTCTATAATTTCTTTAAAATTAATTTAATTCTCAATCTAAAATTTTTAAAAATTAAACAATTAACATCTTTTAGCATAATTAAAGCAACAAATGACCAGTTTAGAGCATTTATAAAACAAAATAAGAGATAAAAAAGAATTTTAACATATTTCAAACTTAAAGCAAATTTAAAACTATAAATAAAATTAAGTATTCAAAATATTGATTTACCCTCAATTTTAAGGCAAGTCAACTCCGCCCGAAGGTTTGCTCGCTACTGGTGCGTTGCGTCTATAAGCTGCCCCTTAGCTGGTTTGGGGTTTGGGTGAGACTCTGAATCATCAGTTCAACTACAAGGTCCGTCTTTGTTCTCCGCTTCTCTGATGGTAATCCTCTCAAATTCATCCTGAATTCTCAGTTTTCATTTCTAGGGCTTTTCCCCCCTGGAATCTCCGTTTCACTGTGTTTCCTTTTTCCCTGTCTGTTTTCTGAAAGGCTGCGAAACCCATTACCAGTCCGGTCCCCGTTTCGTGGTACCCGACCCTGTCTGTGTTCACGCTCGCCATCGGCCTCGTCCTGACTGCCTCTTTCTTCATGTAAGTCCGATCTGATCCCAACACCTTCGCGATTCCGTTTCTTCGATCGTACATTGATTCAAATATGTTCCTCACATTAAATTTTAGTTTTTGTTCACCAATTTACATTTGGTTTCATGATCTGCCCACTGGACAATTTGTAGTCAAGTATAGTTAGGGAGGATTTGTATGAATCAAGGAAATTAGCCTGCACAGATTTGGATATTTAAGAATTTTGGAATTGTTTAGAGCCTAGATTCATAGTTCTTGGACTAAATATTCTTCTTTATTGTTTTTGAATTGTTTGTGCTGAATCTTTGGGTGTCACTTATGTAGCGATATGGGTATAGAACTTGTCTCAAAATCTAAGATAGGGATGCAGCTGGGTAAAACTTGATAAATAGCGTTAGAATTATTTAAAAAAAAAAAAGAAACTACACAATATATATCCAATTATCCATACCAAAAGGCACAATTTAAGGGGAAAAAAATTGTGAACCTTGTTTTTAGAACAAAATTAGACTGTTATGTATTGGATAGTCAAATATTGATGTGGTATGAGTACAATGGAAGATCATATACCTACAGAACTGGAGTATTAATAATTTGTAGAGTATCAGAAGGAACATGGGATTGAATCTAGCTGCAACAATCAAGACTAAAAAGGTTGTTGTGTGGTACCTTGACCCCTCTAAGCCAACAGCTATGAATGAAAGCAATGTATTATTAAGGATGTGATACTAGTAACAGCCTTGACAGAAGGTTAATGGTGATATAGGCTTGGCAGGGTCAAGTAAAAAGTAACTACTAACTAATGGCCATCTTGGCCTTGGATGTTATGAGAAAATTTGATTATTTAAGAGATATGGTGTTGCCAGCAATAGCAGTTATACAATGAAAAGTGGATTGAGATGGACAAGGAGTTGTTTAAATGCAGAAGTTTCTTGGTCGTTGAACCACAATTAATTGCACAGGTTTCTTGTAGAGGTTTAGAGGTTAAGATTTTATTGGACTTTGAAACCAAAGAATCTCATTAAAGTAAGATGTGATTTTGAATGAAATTTACCATCAAGTTTGAAAGGGTAAAAGCGATGGTAGACTCTAATTGCATGGAGATGACAAATAATTTTGAGAATTATGTGTAATTTTGGTGATACAAATTTTACCTAGTGGTGGTACCAGGAAAGGAAAAACCAAAATAGCTTTAGTTAATGCCTGCTTGGTGTGATTTTTTTCAAGTGTACAAGCAAGCCCAGTAAATGGTATATTTCATAAAGTTTGAACTTACAGGTCATCACAGAAGAATAATTTTCTCTGTCATGCTCAATACTGTAGATATCTTTCTCAGAATGCTAAAATTGAAGTTGAGAGATGAGCCTGTTAAGTAACATTTCTGTTTTCGTGACAATATATTAGTGGATGATCTTTTTATCTAGTAAAAGCATTGCATAGGATTAGATCCAAGTGGTTGTCTGCCAGTCAGCAGTATATGCTTCAAGGTGCTTTATCACCAACATTTTGTGTTCTTATTGCCTCTTCCCATGGGTTTGAGTTTTTCTCGCCAAGATTTTCTCCCAAACTGAGACAAGTAAGTATCTGTATAATGCCAGATATCAACTTTAATTAGTACTATGAGACATTAGATACCGGTTTCTAGTAGTTAGTTCCAAGCGTGGGATTGGAATCAGTTTGCTATTGCATGAATATTTTATTTTAATTTTTTCCTGCTTTTAAATTTTGTCCTTCCATTGGATAGAATTGGGATCAGTTTGAAGAGGCCTATCTTCTGCTCTGCAGTTCGCATATTCAAAATAATACTTGGTGATCTTGAAATTTAGATTCTAGACAACAGAACATATCCAATTTTCCATGGTCATAAAAAGGTCCAAAAGAGAGTTAGAGTTGGGTTGACTAACTGATCTAATATCTCTATATGACGAGTTAATTGCTTTGTAGGGTTTTTGGCCAAAAAAGAAAAATTGCCTTCTAGGGTGTAATTCTAATGACAGAAATCTTATTTTGGTTCTTTAAAGATAGCGTGTTATCAATTTGATACCCCACAGATTTTTGTATCAATTTAGTACCCAAAAGCCGGAAGTATGGTTTAATTCCAACTCTCCAAATTTTTTGATCCTTGGAGGATCATATTATTGAGTATAAAAGTGATTTAAAAAATTTGTAGAGTATCAATTTAATTATGACACTATCTTTCAATGACCAAAATAGGTTTTATGTCAATTTTAATTGTGATCTATTAGTTGTAATGCTTGAGTTTCATGGGCTGTGGATCTTCAGGTGACAGTTTATCATTGTGTTTTAACTTCTTTTTATCCATTCATATAAATTTATCTGTTATGCGCAGATATGAAACTACCACTTCTCGGAAAAGCCGTTCTCTTCCCAAGGAGCTGACAACTGCGGCCGTGGCATCATTCTTCTTGGTATGTACTGTCTGTATTTCCTTGATCCTATCGTTGGCTGACATGATAATGGCCTAGTGTTATAAATTTGCGCTTATGTGTCTATCTTCATGGCAGGGTTTTGGGTTCTTGTTCCTCCTACTTGCTTCTGGCGTTTACGTCTAATCATTGAACGTCGATTTGGATTAAAAGTTTTGTTAAGCGGATAACTTTACAAGATTAGTAGTTACCTTGGATGTTAGTTTGATCTCTAATTCAAGGTTTTTTTTTTTAAATGGCGGTATGGATCGTGTAGTGCTTAAGATAATGAACTGATTATATTGTTTATCTTTGAGAAGCTATCTATCTATTTTAATCTCATGCATTTTGACAAGTAAATGCTTTCTAAATTTTAGCCTCGCTTCGTACTCGAAATGAGTTTAGATGAATTGGGGAGCAGGCAATGTCAAGGAGCATGCAATATGTATGCATGTAAAAAAAAAAAAAGAGGGGGGGGGGGGGGGGGGGAGTGCAACTCTACACGCTACTTGGAACTCTTGCATTTATGTTGTTGATTACACTATGCAAACTGGGAGTAGAAGTTTATAGGAAAAAAAGATAAAAAACCCATTGGCAACAATCAGAAACTTGATATAGCGAATGTACGGAGAGATTTTTGTCACTGTTATAAAGAATTAGTGATCCCAAATTGGGTGTTAAAGTTTGCAAGGATCTCAACTGAGTATGAATTTTGATTTTAATTATGCCTCTTGTTTTTCGTACGTTAGATTTGTTATTTTTCAGTGATTTTTTTTTGGTTATATAGAAATACGTAGCTCAGGGCATTGGGAATGAGGAAAATCGAATTCAATGAGTTGAATCTGCCAATTACGGATTGTTCTAAAGGTCTGTGACGTTAGTTTTTTAATTTCTATTCATATTTAAGTGAAAATTAATTTTAAAAAAAGAACAAATTTTAATATGGTAAATTTTATTTATATTTGACAATGATTTGAATAAATTGAGTCTATACAAAAATATCTCATTTATCTAAAAAGGTGGATGCAGCTACTAAGAATAAATAACTTTTTAATTTTTTTAAGATTAAATATTTTACATGTACCATATAAGAGAATATATTTTTAAATTTGTCTTAAGAAGAAATAATTTGATGAAAGTCTAAAGATATGTAGATCATAACAACTAAGACCTTAAAAAAGGCTAATCTTATGTGTAATTCTTTAAATTTTTATTATCAAATTTTTTAAATAAATATAACAAGCATATAATTTTTCAATAAAAATATTATAAATATATGGTTTAGTTAGAAAATTATGTAATTATTTGTAAAAATTATATATTTATTATGTTTTAATTAAAAAATTATATATTTATTATATTTTAATTAAAAAAATTAATAATAAGGATACAGAGAAGTGTATACAAGTTTTTTTTTTAATCATTGGTTAAAATTTTTTTTTATTTTTAATTCTCAAAATTGTTCAATTGGACCCATCAATTCTCAACTCATTTTGTTTTTGCAATTGGGCTTTTACAACTAGGCTAATATAATTGGGTCCCATAAATTCTCTTTTTCTGCATGTTTCATATAATAGTCTTCATCTACAGATCCCCTAACAAAAAAATTCTCATCATCTCAAATTTAAAACATGAGAAAAAGCAAAAGTTACGGTATGGATGTCCGACTAATAAATAGACCAGGTGTTAGGTTTTTAAAAGAAGGGAAAGGGGAAGAAGATAAATTTGAGGGAGGCCACGTTTTTAAACCCTGTTGCCTCTCTTCTCCTCTAGGGTTTCAGCATTTTTGCTGTACCTTCCTTTGTGCCTCCCTCACCCTTCTTCCTTCCCTACAGCCCAACTTCAATGAGTAGCGACAAGGATAACTTCAGTATGGCAGATCTCAGCTCTGGTGCCGTACAATATCTTTTCTGTTCAACACTTAATTTCCCTGTTTCTTTGTATTTTACTGTCTCTTTTTGTTGCAACTTCCTCATTCTCATACTATTTTCTGTTGTTACTTTGTGAAGCTATTAACGAGGAGAATCGGGCAGACCTAGTAAATGCTCTCAAGGTCTTTCTGCTCATTTTCAGTTATTCATTGTGCTTACTATTGCTTTATTTGGGAAACTGCTCACTTTCAGTTATTCATACTATTTTCTATTATTGAATATTGATTGACTCGTTTGTGAACCTAAGAGAGTCGGGTTCATTGCTGGAATTATATGGAGTTAGCACGGTAAAATCAAATTTTATATTTTGGGTTGGTGTTGATTTGGCTCATATGGATATTCTTTTGCAGAATAAGATACAGAGTCTAGCTGGGCAGCACACAGATGTTCTCGAGAGTCTATCGCCTAATGTCAGGAAGCGTGTGGAGGTTCTCAGAGAGATCCAGGCATGTCCTAGCGTTCAAAGTCTGCAGTTATAATGCTGGTTTACATGGGGTGTTTAGATTTCTTTCTCATGTTTGTCTATTATCTCATCTGTCCCTCCAATGATAATATTTTATTATCCACTTAGTTCTAGAGTTGTTCAGAGTAATAGATGTAATTTGTTTTGTTGTATGTAGATGTAATATAGTACATGTTTATTCTAATTCAGAAGAATTTGCATTGTGTACAAAATAGTTGAATCTTGTCAATATTAATGCGGAACAATAACTTGATTTTAAATATTAGGTTTGATTGATTGTTACCTAAGTATACTGTTGAATGAAAGCTGAATAAGAAATTTATGGAAGTTATTATAGATAGAATTTATCACCTTCGTTTGCTCTTTAAGTCTGGTGACAATGAAGCTAAAGTTGATGGTGAGAATCAACCTAAGAATTTTTATGACTTCAGAAATCTGACATTGGACTGGGGCAAGCACTTGTGTGAAAAGGCATGACTTCATATCATTCATCATAGAGGGTTGAAAATGGATCATAATACCTGTTGTAGTTTTTCTAAGCTTCCCTGCTAATGTGTGATCTCTATCTATTAACTAGCAAAGAGGAGTGGATGTGTAATTCCATAATATCATCTTATCAAAATTTTCTCATCTTTCAGGGCCAACATGATGAAATAGAAGCAAAATTTTTCGAGGAGAGGGCAGCTCTTGAAGCCAAGTACCAAAAATTGTATCAACCAATGTACACAAAGGTACTCTGCACTTGTAGAAAGTGGAATTAACGAGTTGCATGTAATGTTATAAGCTATAATTGTATGTGGCACATTATAGTTAGCACAATCGGATATTCTAAAATATCTGGCATAAGGCTATATCGTATGTAATTGCTAATTCCTTTACTAATTCTAACAACTTTTTTTTTTTTAATATGAACCTGATGCTTCTGAGTTTGAAGGGGGGGAAAAAAACTTTGTTCTGAACTGTATTGGAACATCTGATATTGATATTTTCACCTACTCACTTTTAATGAATCGATGCAGCGCTATGAGATTGTAAATGGTGTTGCTGAAGTGGAAGGAGTAGCAAATGAAACTGCAGCAGATACAGAAGAGGATAAAGGTACCATATACAATGCATACCTTCTTCTTTTGGAAGTATTTCATTTCCTTGATATAGGTATGTACTTGTGTAGAGAAAGGTGTGCCTGCTTTCTGGCTCACTGCAATGAAAAATAATGAAGTGTTATCTGAGGAGGTTAGCCAGTTGTGTTTATTATTCACTTGTTAGTTAACCTTCCATATAAGTTTCACAGTCAAGGTACAATTATAATTGTCCTCTCACTGCTATGAATCAGATTTCCGAGCGAGATGAAGGTGCTCTCAAGTATCTCAAAGATATTAAGTGGAACAGGATAGAAAGCCCCAAAGGATTTAAGCTTGAGTTTTACTTTGATACTAATCCTTATTTTAAGAATTCTGTGTTGACAAAAACATATCATATGATTGATGAAGATGAGCCTATACTGGAGAAAGCAATTGGGTAAGTTCTTTTTGTATTGATGCTTTCACTCTATCTGCTGTTCCTCATTTGCAATCATGTGAAAAGGTTTAGGTCTGGTTGGTTTATTGTCCTTTTTGATGTAGGACGGAAATTGAATGGTACCCAGGAAAATGCTTGACACAGAAGCTGCTTAAGAAAAAGCCTAAGAAGGGTGCAAAGAATGCTAAACCAATTACTAAAACTGAAAGTTGTGAAAGTTTCTTTAATTTTTTCAATCCACCACAAGTCCCTGAAGATGACGAAGACATCGATGAAGATTTGGTATGATGGTCCTTCTAGATAATCTACAGACTTTAATAAATTTGATTCTTGTTTCCTTTTCTTATAACCATAGTTAAATTTTATAAACAGGCTGAGGAACTTCAGAACCAGATGGAACAAGACTATGATATTGGGTGAGCTTAATTACCTTTTACCTGTGTGAGCTGTGTCATATTTTTTGGTTTCCTTCATGTTGTTCTTCTGGTATTTTAACAAACTTTTTGACGCTTGATTACCCCCCTTTTTTTCTTTGTTGATAGTTCACACACTTATGGCTTTCCTGACTCATAGTCATGCTCTGTCTAGGTCAACAATAAGAGACAAGATTATTCCCCATGCTGTATCATGGTTTACAGGGGAGGCCATTCAAGGAGAGGAGTTTGGAGACTTAGAGGATGATGATGAAGATGAAGACATTGAAGAAGATGATGATGAAGAGGAGGAGGAGGATGAAGATGAAGATGATGATGAAGATGAGGAAGAAACCAAGACCAAAAAGAAGGTATTATGTGATAATTTTTTTTGATATTCTTTTTTGGTCTGAAATCTTTGATTATTTTCTATTTGCTTTTGGAATCTGAATTGATTTTTTCCCCTCAACTTCTCTGTGGTGTCAAATTCATTCGGGATGTTGATGCAGCCATCAGGACACAAGGTAAGATATTTTGGTTGTGTTGTTATTGTGAAATGACATAGGTCACTTGATGCTTAGTTGGCCATGCTGGCGGAGGAAAAAGTTGCTTTATGAGAAGAAAAATACTTTTTTTTTTAACTTTTTATGTGTTTGGCCAACATACAAATTACTTTTAAATGCTGGGAACATAAGCTAGGAATTGGAACTTCTGTAATGTAGAAATTATTTTTTTTAGACAAAAATACCCTTTTGCAAATAAAAATTACAAATGTTGTCTCAAACATCAGAATCGTTATTTGCGCTTGTGTAAAGATTTGGCCCAATGTTAAACTTCTTTGTTATTGAACTTTTAGAAAAAAAAAAGATATTTGAAAAAAAAAAAGGCCTGAAATTTGGCTGCACGGCTAATCTGACTTACACAAGAGACACAAGATCTAACGCTGAATATGTACTTCCATTCTCATTCAACTTGTATGGTCATAATGCTATGTGTGGATTATGGAGTAATACTGTCTTCCATAGCCTTATGGATTTAGAACTTCTGACTTCAATTTTGGCTCTATATCCACTCAGAAGAGTGGAAGACCACAGGTTGGAGGTCAGCAGGGTGAGCAACCTCCAGAATGCAAACAGCAGTAGCTGAGGTTGTTTTGGCAGCTGAGATTTGCTTTGGGATCCCTGAATGCTGGTAAAAAAGTGGGTGTCAAGCAGTTTTTGATGGTACCTTATTCATTTCTCTCCCTAAATATTTATATGTCTGAATGTTTTTGAGAGTCCCTTATCTCCTTTTTTCCCTATCCCTTGGAGAGAATGTGGTAATATAGTTAGGGATGTGATCTGCTATTACTGGAATTTGTATCTCGGATACTTCAAAAAGATATTGTGATTTATTATTTTAGTCTTTGCAACTCCAACATAGATGCTATATTTATGTATTTGTATGTCGTCTTTTTCTTCCCCTAAATTACAATTTATTTTTTGGGTTTTTTACATAATAATAAATAAGAAAATTAGCGAAATAAAAGCTCCTCTAAAGAATAATGTTGCAGTGAAGGGCCTGTTTAGTGTTTAAAAAAATATGCAATATGATTTTTGTTTGATTTTCAATTCAAAATCTTTCTTATACACCGGTAGCGTATATTCTCATCCTCATGTCCTTTAAATACTCAAGGGTATTGCATTTTGGCTTGTATTACTTTATTCAACTCATTGGAATTCTTATAGTTTCTCATTTTTGTATGATTGGCAAAATCGAGATATGTATTTAGTTAGTTAATGCATGATATGCATTTGTAGAAAAATAGGGGGAAAAAAAGGAAGTGAAAGAAGTGAGTTAATATATATTGTTATTTTTATTTTTATTTTTGTTATCATTATCTCTTAAGATATTGTATCAGTGCATTGGATCACAATTTCATTTAATGTGCAAATGCAAATTGAAACATTATGTCATTGCGAAGTTGAGTTTTCAGACGGAGTTGGTGGATGTATATCAAGATTGGTGTAAAATATTTTTTTTATTATGAGAAAATTTAGATGTAATTTTTATATTTTTAAAATTGGGTTCTTTAATAAGAGCACAAGTATATAGTCTTAAAAGATGAATATATAATTTTTTCTACTTGAGAATCATAAGGTTTAGTTTTTTAAATGAATTTTTACACATTTTTATTAAAAATTTTGATAATAAAAATATAAGAAATTATATTCAAATATAGGCTCTTTATAACTATGCATGAATCTCGAAGTGCTAGGGACGGCTCAATCTGTGTCATTTTTGAAAACGTGCAATGTAAAATAAGACATACTAAGTAACTAATTTACCCTTGTAAGTTCTCTCTAAGGAAAATACGTTTCATGGTTGTAAGTTATGAATATTTATGGTAAAATATATTAAAATTTTAAATTATTTTAAAAGTTTGAAAGACCAAAAAATTTAATTGTAAAAGTAAAAATATTAATTATGAAAAAATTATAATTCATATTTTAAAACTTGTACATTTTTTTATTGTTCATTTGATTTTTCTTCTGTTTACTATTATTCCAAAAATGATTTCTCACAATTAAAAATTTTGATCATTTGGACTTTTAATATGATTTCAAATTTTAAGATCATTTATCATAATTATTTTTAACTTATAATCTTGAATTATAATTTTTTCTTCTCTCTCACTTGTAATGAGTTGTCTCTTAGTGTGGAATTTAAATTGTCTTAATCATTTTAGGTAAAGTGGAGAGAGTAGATCTCATTTTTTTTCTTTTTCTCTTTTCTCACTTCTTCTAAAGTAATTTTAAAGGATTTGAATCTTAGTGTGTGCTTCTAATGATCTTCTTGGATAGAATTATATCTTAATTTAAAATATTTCTTTATCTTAAGCCTAAATCTTTTGCAAAGCCAATAACCTTGCTTTTTGGTGGCATGGATAGAAGACTTAAACTGGGTCTAGTATTCCTAGTTTGTGGAACCTTACTCCACCATTTGTCGTCTGCTCAGCCAACTATTGACAATAAGTTGTTTTTCTATATATGAGTTGACAAATGTCATTCTTTGGAATAAGATTTTAAGAATAATTCTTACATACATCAAGCATCATATCATTTATACGTTTAACAGTTAAAATTTACTCTACTTATAGTGCATATGGATTCTACTTGTACAAATTAAATTTTTACCGTTAATTGCACCTTGTGCACTATGCATTAGATGCATGTAAGAAAATTTTAAATTTTAAATGCTTACTTGAAGTGAAGCCTGGGTATTAAAAGCTTTAAGTTGCAATATGAAGATAAGTATATTAACGCTGTGTTTGGAAGGGAGAATGGAAAAGTGAAAGAAAGAAAAAAGTGAAAGAAGAGAAAAGTGAGAAATTTTTTTTTTCTTTCCATGTGTTTAGATGGATGGAGAGAAAATAGAGAGAAAAGAAAACGTATTAATTTAAAATGACAATAATGCCATTACTGTATAATATTAATAAGTTTTACATTTTTAAAAAAATTATGTCTTAAATATAAATTAACTATTTCAAAAGTATACATATATGTTTTTTTAAAAAAGAAATAAGAATAATGACTTAAAAAAAATTTATGAAAACTACATTTTAATTTTCTTTAAAAAAATTTAGTTAAATAATCAAATAAAAAAATAAAACTAATTTTAAAAAAAATATTTGAATAATAAAAAAATAATTTAAGAATAAGGTTGAAGAAAACAAAAACACACTTAAAATTAAATAATTAATTTAAAAAACATATTCTTCAAACTAATTAAATTTTATTTCTTAAAAAATTATTTATAAATTATTTCATTTTAATACAATATAGATGATTATTTACTTTAAAATTTTATAAATATTATTTCAATATATATTAATTAATTTAAATATAATAAATATTTTTTAATTATATTTATATATTAGTATATATTAATATATAAATATTATATATAAAAAATATAATATATATATATATATATATACATCTAACCAAAATTTGGTTAAATGATATCATCGAACCAAATTTTGGTAGGAGGACGCCAACTGTAATACAGTTGGTGACTTTTTTTTCATATATAATTTATTAGTTTTAAAATTAAAAAATATTCAAAATATATATTTTTTAAATTAATTAAATTTTATTTTTAAAAAAATATTAATAAATTATTATTTTAATACAATAAACATGATTATTTATTTTAAAATTTTATAAATATTATTTCAATATATATTAATTGATTAAAATATAATATATATAAATATAATAAATATTTTTAATTAGTTTTATATATTGTATATAATATATTATTAAATATTATGATAATGTATATATTAATATATGAATATTATATATATATATATACATCTGACCAAATTTTAGTTGGACGCCATGATTGCATTGCAGTCGGTGGCATTTTTTTTAATATGTAATTTATTAGTTTTAAAACTAAAAGATAGTTAACAAATATATTTTTTAAAATTAATTAAATTTTATTTTTTAAAAAAATATTAATAAATTATTATTTTAATACAACAAATATGATTATTTATTTTAAAATTTTATAAATATTATTTCAATATATATTAATTGATTTAAATATAAAATATATATATATATATAATAAATATTTTTTAATTATATTTATATATTATATGTAATATATTATTATATATTATAATAATGTGAATATTAATATATAAATATTATATAAAAAATAATATATATACATATATATATATATATATATGCATTATCACTAGCAATGCATGACAATACATATATATGTATATATACACATACATTTGACCAAATTTTGGTTGGAATGTAGTCGATAACTTTTTTTATATGTAATTTATTAATTTTAAAATTAAAAAATAATATATATATATATATATATATATGCTTTACTAGGGAAAATGCATATATATATTATGGGGGACCAAAGTATGAAAAAGAGATTTGTATGAGGGATAATTTAAAAAAATAAAAGATAAATTACATTAATTGACTGTTTTTTTTTCATAATCTCTTCATATTTAAAAAGAAAAATTTTAAGTGGAGTTCACAGTACTTTTATTTTTAACTTTTTTCATTTTTTTAAGATAAATAGGGAAAAATTTTGCTTTCTTCTCTCTTTTTTTCTTTTTCTCCTTTTCTCTCTCCATTCAAACATAGCATAAATCTCTTTCATAAGCTATCATTGCTTTACCAGACTTATGTTTTGCATACCTTCCCATTTTAGTTGCATTTCATAGCTATCTAGGTATCTTATACCTAGACATAACTTGTTTGGTTTGATATATATATATTATATATATATATATATATTATAATTATTTAATAATATTTTTAATTATCTTTTGAAAGTAGATATATAAAATTTATTTTTTATTTTACTTTTATCCTTAACTTTTTGTATATCTAATGATCATTATAGTTATTTTGTATCAATAACATTTTTACTTTATCTATTATTTGCTTAGGTGACATTTGGATTTGGATCCTTTAAAATCCACTTTAGTTGAAAGTGGTGAGAGAAAGAGAGGCAGAGGTACCCCATTTTAGCTGAAATGGATTTTAGAGGATCCGCTTCAGGTATTGGCTTATAAATGTAAAGATGGTTAAGGTTATTTCATATCAATAATATCCTTGCTTAAACTTTACGAACCTAACCCTGATGAGATTGAATGGGAGGACTCTACTTATTCGAAAAAGTGGCAAGACTTTGAAGGAATGTATGATATGGAGGTGGCGATAGAACCAAGGTCACTACCTCCTCAAAGAGTAGCCAAAGGACTAGTTTTAAATGTAGAACAGCATTGGATTGGATTGAACAAACCAAGGGCTCATTTTGTTGATAAAATTGTTAATGATGTAAATAAAAAAGAAATACAAAGATAAATGTGTTTATATAGTTTATGTTTATTACGATATGTAAAGGAAGATGAATGTGTTTCATTTTATATATTTGGTTACATAAAAATAATATGGAAATATGTGAAAATGATAAGAATGCCACAGAAATAAAAAGAGAAAAATGCTTTTTTCCACATTTCATTTGAGTGAAGAAGAAACATGAAAGTTGAAAGGGAGATTGGCTGCAACATGCATCTACTTCATTGAAGGTTTCCATAGATAGCTTTATTGCCAGAGTCACGTAGCCATTCTATTTCAAAAGTTCAAAGTCGGTGAGCACCAAGGCAAAATTGATAATGACCGATAATAAATGTCACCGATTTTATCAATACAAGTCCAGGTATTTCTCCTATTGCTACAGTGACAGATCCGTGTTCCATAGATATAGGAAACGAACCTGAAATAACATAACCTAAAATTTACTCTGCTTCGCCATGGAGGCAGATTGTAGATCTCCTCCTTTTGAAGCCCCAAGTGAATAGGAATTCGAGGTACCTAGGTGAGAATTTCAAGAACTTTGAGTCTTGTGAATAGTTAACTTGGTTAGAGGTAGAAATTGTGAAACTTCTATTTCTCAACTTATCTTCGCTAATTTCAGAACATCCAATAGAATATGGACAGAAAAGAGATAAGGGAATTTGGCAGGTGAGTAATGTGTTGGTAGGGTATGGATGGTATCGGTTCAATTCTCTATTCCATCTTTAGCGGATTGAAAACTTTATATCTTCATTGAATTTTTAATCCCCAAATTTAGATTTATTTACTTTAGAAAAATTTTAAAATGAACAAGTGTTGTTTCATTTAACACTTATTTACATAAAATTTGTTTATATAAAATCACATTAAAGAATAAAATGATTGAAATAATTATTAATATTATTCAAAATATGTAAAATGCTCTTTAGATTGTATTTTTTTAACTTATTATTCGCTATGAAAGAACTCCAGAGTATAACTATAGACGAGTCATAATTGTTCTTAAGGTTTACTCATTTCCATTACTTTTTCTCTAAAATTAAAATTAAAAATATTTAAAAAAATGTAAGAATCAAATCAGTTGTACATTAAAAAACAATCGAATACTTACTTCTCTAAACCGTTCATTACATCGGGTGACGCCATCTCGTTCACTAGCTAAACTCTCTTTTTTTTGGGTAGAAGTCAACTCATTAAAAAAAAAAAGAAACTACATTATTTATTTGAATTAAAATAAATTACACAATTGACATATAATTTTTAAATCTTAATAAAATACAAAAAATTCTTAAGGAGTAAATGACAACACTCTGGTAAAACAGATATAGTGAATGGTAGAATTTATTGACTATCCACTTTATAAAGTTTTTATTGATTCTTTATTCGAAACAAGAAAAACATCTAAACATTTTTTTAATAAAATTCTCACTTGGAACTAAAATAAAAATATCGAATTTCAATTTTTTTTTAAATTACAAAGAAGCTTTTTGCAAGTTCAGCATGAAACGAATTCAAGCATTGCAATTAAAGTAAAAATCATAGTATTTTTTGTTATTAATTGTAAACAAGATTTAATATTTCTATTTTAGGTCAAAATTTATGAAGTGTTTTATTATGTTTTAAATTTAATACACTAATTTTATAATGAATTAGATTTAGATATAAATTTTATTTTATTTTTTTATTATTAATTTGTATAACAAAAATATAACATACGAAAACAATTTTTTTTAAAAAAATACTATCATATAATATTGAGTTCTATAAGTTGTCTACTTGTTTATTTTTATTCAAAAAATTAAATAATAAATATATAAAAAATGCACATAATTTTTTTAAATAATTAAGCCGAGTAAAATGTAACTTGTTGGTTGGAAAATAAAATAATAAAATTTTAAAACATAAAAAGTTATTCAAATTTTTAGTAAATTAAATATGAGTTTTTGATTGGAAATCAAATAAAATAACACTAGAAAAACACTCAAAAAAATAAAATAAAAGAGTTTGTGGAGGCTCAAAAGAAAAAGAAAAGTAGTATCTATACATTGTAGGCTCAGAGAGAGGGAGTGTGAAGGAGTAGTATCAGACTGTAGTTCAGGTAGCCGAGAGAGCAGAAGAATCGAAGGGAGGGAAGGGATCAGAAGCATGGAGACTCCGCAGCAAGGAACAGTGGTGAAGAAGAAGGAGACGAGGGGTCGGAAGCCCAAGCCCAAGGACGACAAGAAGGAGGAACAGCAGCAACAAGGCAAGACCACCAAGGAACCCAAGAAATCTCACCATCCTCCCTCCGTCGACGACAAGTACACACAGTGGAAGTCCCTCGTCCCTGTCCTCTATGACTGGCTTGCTAATCACAACCTTGTTTGGCCCTCTCTCTCTTGCCGGTCTCTCCTTCTCTCTCTCTTTTTCTCTAGGGTTTTGCTCTTATGGCTCCTCATTCTGGGGTTTTTCTTATTTGTTGCGATACTCTTTTTTTTATGCGAATATTTTTGTTCTGTGATTTTTCTGGGCTAATTTTGAGGGAGTTACGAGCCTCATTTCCATGGTTTATTTTTTATTTGGTACTTGATTTGTTGCTATTGAACTATTCTTAAACCCATAGGTGGGGTCCTCAGCTTGAGCAAGCTACTTACAAGAATCGCCAGCGTCTCTACCTATCTGAGCAGGCAAGTCTCATTGTTATAATTTATTTTTAATCTTCTTAAATTGAATGCATGAAGTTTCTTCCCAGAAATTATTCCAGTTGATTTCACCAAAGCTAGTAGAAGGTTATTAAAATTTGTACATATATATCCCTTCCTTCAGGGTCTTCTGAGGATTTATTAGATGCCCTGTACATTAACACGTGTGTGCTGATGTTGTAGTTGGAGCCTTCTGTGTGTGTTGCCTTGGATAATCTTTATATATATATTCGTTTCTTTTGTTTTCCTTTACTGAACTGGAAAAATCTCATCCTGTTGCTAGACTGATGGTAGTGTTCCAAACACTCTGGTCATCGCAAACTGCGAGGTTGTGAAGCCGAGGGTTGCTGCTGCAGAGCACATTTCACAGGTGACTTATTATTAAGTGATCCCTCTCATCTTTGCTTTTCACAATTATGTTTGGGAAACAATTAAGCCGCTAGGAATTGATGTGTTTTTTTCTTTTCAGTTTAATGAGGAGGCGCGTTCACCATTTGTGAAGAAGTATAAGACCATCATACATCCGGGAGAGGTATAGACTATTCACACCGATAGACAAGTTAAAAGCAGCATACTTTAAAACACTATATAAAGATAAATGATGGGAACTCTGTTTCAGCTCCCCTCTCCTTGTCCTTCCCCAAAATCCTAATTGAGATAATTAGTCTGCAGTGGTTTTATTTTAAGGACAAAACTTAGATGCAGTTTTTCAGATATTTACTATCAGGATTTTCAATAAAAACTTGATACATGAATTTTTTTAAACTGTTCAGCCCAGACAATTGAGCTCTTCTAAAACAATTTTCCAACTGTTGTGTTTTTTATTGGAGAACCTAAAAGCAAACACCTAAGGAACTTTACCTTAATTTTGACTTTGTCTGAAGCTCCTGGCAAAAGTTGTCTTTCAGTCTATTTTACTTTGCTTATGCACTTTATGGCTACTGATCCTTAACTTCCAGATTTGGCTTGAATTTCTTTATGTTTAACAGATGTAGATGTTTACAGCACTGACCTTTGGGCATCATTTTGTAGGTTAACCGAATTCGGGAATTGCCAACAAATTCCAAGATAGTGGCCACTCATACAGATAGTCCTGATGTAAAAATCTACAGTTCTCTGTCATGTTTATTTATTGGAACTGGTTTATCATATCTAATTTCCTGGTTTTACGGTATCATAACAAGTAAATCAACAATAATCAGGTTCTCATTTGGGATGTTGAATCTCAGCCCAATCGTCATGCTGTCCTTGGAGCTACAAACTCTCGTCCAGATCTGGTATGGTCGAACATTAATCTTAGAAATAAAACTCTTCCATCTCTTTAAATTCTATCTATTTTTTTATTATGAGGAAGAATGAAGCAGATTTATGTTCTTGCCTTTGTTTTGAGAAATATGCTTTAATCATCCTTTGTTTAAATATGTGTTGGTGACTGTGTGTCAGATTATGGCATAGCTTTATATAATTGTATTGGGGAATTAATTTTCTGATCCTTTCTTCTAATATATGAAATCTGAGGCTATTAAACATAGCAGTGGGGAAGCATTGTTGGGGCCAAACATGCAATACGTTTGACATGCTTGGAAACGGCTAGTAGGTAGTTGGCCTTTCCGCTTTGAATCAAGCAACACATTTCATTTGTCCCTACCCCCCATGAATCATCCATTTTCAAAGGAACTCTCAAGGAATCAATTTTGTTTTTTCTGTTGTTGTTGTAGTTGGCGGGCATGATTGCTACTTCTTGATATATCACAGAGTCTTCTTCTTGCAGATATTGACTGGACACCAAGATAATGCTGAATTTGCTCTTGCAATGTGCCCAACTGAACCCTATGTGCTTTCTGGAGGTTGGCATAGTTTTTAATGTTTTCTTTGAATATTTAGGCTCTGAAAACTTCTCATTTCTTGAAATAATTATTGATAGTTGTCCTCAACAGCAGTTAAAAGGAGTGAAAATCATGATCAACTTTTGCTGAATATCTACATTTGATCTTGCATAGTGACTTGATGAACTTTGTTTGCTTTCAGCAGGCTGGATTACATTTTATGTTTTTCTCTGACTCTTATTCTGTTCTTGAATTAGTCATATCCCTGTCTTGTGATATTTTGACTTGACTACTTCCATTGGTTTGTAGTAAGCAGAACAATGTTTATTAGCATGAACAAGTTATGCCTTTTAAATGTAAAGTAGCAAATGTTGCAGCTTCTTAGACTTTTGTACTGTGTTATGGAATTGTTTCTAAAATGAATTAAATTTTATCTTTCTGAATATCCTATCCTGTCTGAAAGAAATAAGTGAAATTTCAGGAAAGGACAAATCGGTGGTTTTGTGGAGTATTCAGGACCATATAGCATCTGCTGCCACGGACCCAAAATCTGGTGAGTCAAATACTAAACAGAACTCCAAATCTGGGGAAGGCAATGACAAAACTGTTGATGGGCCATCTGTTGGACCACGGGGCATCTTTCATGGGCATGAGGATACTGTTGAAGATGTAACTTTTTGCCCTTTTAGGTAATCTATGTACTCATTACTGAGTGACTGTTTCTTCCTCTTTTGATTTCACTCCTTGAAGTGGTTATCCTCATTTTTTTGGTTCAGGTTAACATCAATTTTAAGTGTGGAAGTCTGGAACTTTCATTTTCAATGTGCTAATTCTTCCTGATGGAATTTTTTTAAGTATATCTTGAGAGAAAACTTCTTTTCTTAATGGGTTGTCTAACCCTTTTTAAGTCTATCTTGAGGAAAGGAAACTTTTTTTTGGGGGGGGGTGGGGGGGGGTTGGGGGGAGGATCAAGCTCTCTTTAAATCTCCTGAATTTATAATTTCTCGTTTGTTTGTTGGGCAATGTTGTGTGTTTTGCACTGTATTCGCAGCAAGAACTATATTTGAGGTTTATTAGTTGGCCTCCTCTTGCTGACATCTTTGTAATCATGTTGAAGTGCACAGGAGTTCTGTAGTGTTGGGGATGATTCCTGTCTCATATTATGGGATGCACGCGTTGGCTTTAGTCCTGTGGTTAAGGTTGTGTGCTCTTTACTTTGATCATGTATATAATTCTTTTATTATTCTAGCTAAGGTGTACTTCTTGGTGAATGGGTTTAGAGAACCCTTTTTAAAAAAAAAAAAATTTATTACAAACTTGATGAATTACAATGAGAGTACAGTATCTCAGCCCAGTGATAACGTAGGCAAATTGCATCATTATTTCTTAAGATGTTGATTTACACAAACCTTTTCCTTTTGAACGTCTATCACAGTAACAGTTTTTTTTTTCAAAAAATAAAAATGTCACATCTTCATTTACCATTCCTACAAACTTGGTGGCAGGTTGAAAAAGCTCATAATGCTGATCTTCACTGTGTTGACTGGAATCCCAATGATGTTAATCTTATTCTTACTGGGTATGTTCTGCTGTTGCATGTTTCTCATCACTAATTCATTATTTCATTTAGTACAAACTTGCAAATTCAGTAGAAATGCTTTTTTATATCATAGCAGCAAGTTGATAGAGCATCATATCCCCATTTGGCTTGTCATGATATCTCTCCAGGTCAGCAGATAATTCTGTTCGCATGTTTGACCGGCGTAATCTTACCTCTAATGGAGTTGGGTCACCTATTCATAAATTTGAGGGTCACAAAGCTGCTGTTCTGTGTGTTCAGGTGATTGTGGCTATGTTGACATTTGTTATTCATTCTGCATAGCTAGTTATGATTATGCTGCAACATATGTTGATAAGTTTCTTTTTACTATGTTTTTCAGTGGTCTCCAGACAAATCCTCTGTATTTGGAAGTTCTGCAGAAGATGGTCTCTTAAACATTTGGGATTGTGAGAAGGTGTGGTTTCCAACTGGTTCAGAGTTTCATTGCTTTTAAGTGGATTTCTTGAGATGAAGATGGTGCTTATTTCAACGTCTTTTACTTTTGTTCTGTAACTTAGATTGGTAAAAAAATAGAACGATCAGGAAAATCACAAACTTCTCCAGGCTTGTTGTTCCAACATGCTGGCCATAGGTATGAGACTACACCTTTCTCTGGTTCTGGTAAACATGAATTTACTTCAGCTAGCCATTTCATTCTTCTGAACATGTAGCTCTGGCCTGTGGAATTGCTTTTTTACCATTTAATATATCTACTTCTAGGCTAGGACATCAGGTGATATTTTCTAAGTCTGCTCATGTTGTCATTGTCTTTTATTATATCTCATGTAGCTCCCCAGTTGTTTTTCCTTAACCGTTTGTTATTTCATTGCTATGTCTAATTATCTATCTTTAAGATGGTGATCTGCATGGACATATCATTTTATTGGGCTTATATGCTGTCTTTGTATATTGGTATCAATTTTGTAATGAATCTTCATCTTTATATACAAAGGGTGCAACATCTCTAGTTTTTGTTGTCTACAGACTCTATGCAAGTGATTCACAATAGTACTCATTTGAATTGTTGCAAATTTGCAATATTAACTCCTGATGTGTTCTTCCAAAGTTGATCTTAATGAGCGCACCAAGCCAGTGTTTGTCTTATGTACCTTTTAACTCATCTGTAGTTAGTTTTGTTTTTTCTTATTCTCCCATTGTGTATTTTTAATCCCATGTTGAAGACTGCCTGGTAAATAGTATTGGATGTTTGTTTTTAAGAATACAGTAGTAAAGATTTAAATTGTGCTAGCTTTCTGTTTTGTTAAAAATATTTGCTAGATCTTTTTCTGAACTGCATTTTTTTGTCTTGTTCTAGCTAACGAAGTTTGTACTCCTATGCAGAGACAAGGTTGTGGACTTCCACTGGAATGCATATGATCCATGGACAATTGTTAGTGTGTCTGACGACTGTGATAGTACTGGTGGAGGGGGAACATTGCAGGTATGAATTCCTCCCCCCCCCCCCCCCCCCTCTTCTCTCTTTTTTCAATTACGTATAGAGACCTCTTTTTTTTTTTCTTTTTTTTTAATCATATAATTGAACAAGCAATTTGTGGAAGTTTCAAGATCAAATTATGTACGTTAGTTCTTACATTCATCAATGGTCAGATAAGATGTTGAGCTGTTGTCGAATTCTCTGTTTGGTGATATGCTTTCAAACATTATTTTTTAACGTTAGTGTGCCCTTAATTGTGACAAGTAACAATGGTAAGTAGTGTTAAAAATTGGGGACCTGTTCTGAAAAACATGGAAAGGGGAGGTTATTTTTTACTCCTTTAGGTTTAACTTTTAACTGGCTTAGAATGCTTTCAGCTCGTATAAGATATCAGAAAATGTAGAAAATATCTTCCCTTGAGATATTTTCTGTGAAACCTGTGGATTTCTTGTATGTTTGTCAACCGATAGTCTGCAAGATGGCTTTAGAGCATTAAAAAAATAAAATTATTTATCCATTCTAAATTGATATGAAATGTTAAATGATTTGTGCAGATATGGCGCATGAGTGACTTGATCTACCGACCTGAAGAGGAGGTTTTGGCGGAGCTAGAGAAATTTAAGTCTCATGTGGTGGAATGTGCTTCCAAGTCCGAAAAGTGATACAATGTTGTAGGCAGTGAGTTCTTTCTTGTCTATGGTCTGGATGTATCCTTGTAGCAGCTATTGTAATTTATCTTAATCTACATTTGTTGTGATGTTTCTTTGCTTTTAGAAAACACCCACACAGGGAACCCAGGTAGGGAATCTTTGACTGCAGCATAGAACAACGAGGATTTGATAAATTAATTCGATTTCGATTATCATTTGGAGATTATGAACCCTTGACCCCTGTGGCTCCTTAAATGCTTGTGTCTTGCAAATTGGTTCATCTCACAATCCCTCTCAACCTTCGGATGGGAAGGAGAGAAAAAGGCAATATTAAAGATGGGGACTTGTTAATCCTAAAATTTGGATAACACGAGTTTTATTACAATCAGATTCTTTCAATTACAGTGCTGATTTGTAAAGAATATATGTTTGCTAAGTTTTTATTAAAAAAAAGTTGATAATAAATGTTTAAAAATGACGTCTCTTCCTTTTTGGTGCACTGGAGGACTAGTTAATTACGGTTTTGATTATTTAAACTAAAAGCAAGTTTAGCAGTTCTGAATTTGTTTAAATACGTGAGTGATTGATGCCTCAACAGATCCTCTAGTTAAAATACTCGTGTGTGTATAATTCTCTTTAAGAAAAGAAGAAGGGATATCTTGAAAAGCAGCATGAGCTAATATAACCATTATATATTAGCTGGTGATTGGTGAACTTCATACGTTACTATTGAAATGAGACATCTTGTGAAATTCAAGTTTGTGATTCGAAAAACAGGGGGGGGGGGGGGGGGGGGGGGGGGGGGGGATTGCCCATATACTCAAATGTCCTTTTTGAGGCAACGAAAGCGAAACATCATCAAAATAAAATCCATACTTATCGGACCCAAGGTTCTTCCTGCTGAATAAAGAACTATGCGATCCCCAAAAAAGAAAGGGTAAGTCTCCCTGTTTGGAGGACTAAGATGTTATGCAGCATGCGGTTCTGGGCTTGCTGTGCAGTAGAGAAGTCGAATTCAATCTAACCACTCACAGCTCCATCTGTACTGTGCAGTGCTCACTATACCTATTTCCTAGTTTCCTACAACAAAATTCTTTTCGAATCACATATTTTCTTCCCTTTTTTTTTTTACCACAAATTGTCATTTTCAATAAGCAAATGTATTTTTGTGTAAATTAATTTTGGCTTATTAATTTTTTAGAATCAAATTAAGATTTTTTTTTTTACAAATTTTAATTTTAATCTAAATTATTTCATTTGAACTAAATTAAGAAAATGAATTAATTAAAATGTTTTGAAATTAAGTAATTAACTTGAACGCTATGTGGCTCATGAACTAACAAATTTCACATAATACTAGTGCCATCTTGTATGGGAAAAGTTTCCCATTTTATACAAAATCTATTATGTTTTTGTAATTATTATTCAATTATTTTTATTTTTGTATTAGTCTTTTAAAATAAAAGCATTATGGTTATTTTTTATTTTAAAATCAATTATTTTATTATATTTTATTCTATATGGCAAACAAGCCTATGAATATTTATAATTTAATCTTTATCAAAGTCTCTTTTCTCACATTTTACTCAGGTCTCTTTTCGACGAAAATAAATTAAAATACATTATTAAAAAAAACCATAAGATAATTGTTATTTTCGCCTACAAACTGAAGTCATATATATAATTTGGAAGGAAATTTTACGGTTTCTAAGCCGTTAAGCCGCGGTTTCATGCCATCATTTTTTTCTTCTTGTCAGATTTTTTTTTTTAAACCTTATTTTTCCTTGAATCTTGTTCAAATGTATGGTGCCCATTCCTGGTTTGGTTCTATGATGTGATTAGAACTGATATTTGAAACAAATTGGCATTTTCAATACAAAAGTAAAATTTTATATTTAAAATATCTAAAAAATTTATAAAATAAGTATGTGATTCAACCATAGTTATTAAAGTAGAAATGAGGAGATAATATCATTCTCAAAATTGTCACTCTTATTATGGTCATTGTTACCATCTTAGATCTAAATGATAAATGGCACTAAATTGATTAAGCATACATAAGTATATGGCTTAAGCTAAATTTTTAGTCTTTCAGATTGAAGTGAGCTTTAACATCAATCCTTGTCCATACGCTTTTTTCCTACTCTTTTCTTCTAAGATCTTGTTTCCAACGTGAATGTCATTGAAAACTAGAGATGCCAAAGAGACAATATTATTTAGGAGAGGAAGAGAGAGAGAGAGAGAGAGAGAGAGAGAGAGAGAGAGAGAGAGATGTGGATATATATATATATATATATATATATGATAACTTATAGTAAATGATCCAAAGAGGTAATAATACAATAGTTAGACAGAGTAAAAGACTATAATTCTCAACAAGGCCAGTGTTAAAAATGATGGAAGATAAGTTCTTTATGTGCTTTAATGGCCCTCCCCAAGTAAGATTGCAAGGGTCTTTATTTCTAAGTTTTATGGATAAGTGAGTTGATGATAGCACGTCAGATTATCTAGTAAAATTGTAGAAACTATTCTAATTAAATAGTTTGTTGCAGTAAAGTTGTTTTGTTCAAAATAATTTAGGCAATTTGTATCACTTCCTTGAATAAGACTCAATAAATAGTAATCATTAAGCTTTGAGTCTTCTAAAATTGAATTAGACTAAGTTAAGCTAATTTAAACTCTTATAATTGAAAAATACCCATAACAAGCTTTTTTATGGCTCCTTTATGATAATAAAAAAAGTTAATTTTGGTATAAAAATGGTATTTTGATAAAAGTAATTTATGTCAATTAACCAAACTAATAAATACACTTGATCTATAATTTTTAAAAAGAAAAGTTCCTCTTTAAAATTAAATATTTTATTCTTAGAAAAATATTGTTAAACTTGTTTGGTTTGTTCATTTCCAAGCTCTCTCGACTCTTGTAAAGGTAGCCTTTTGATAATTAAGAGCCGATTCTCTGCCTTTTACGACCTTGCCTTGAGGCAAGACAAATGATCATGCTTTAACCACCCTGCATATTTCAAATTGGCACCTAGTTTTTCATCTTCTTTTCTTTCTTCCTACCTCTTCTTCTTTATTTTGTTTAATCATTAATTCTTACCTTCTTATTAACAACTTGAATATTAATATTCCAAATTATTAATAAGAAAATAAACATATATCATTAAACATGAACAGAATAAATAGTATTTTAAAAAATATTTGATGATATTCCTAGTAATATTACATTCATGTATTTAGTTCGATTGCAATATTTATATGAATTATAGACTATTTTCAAAAAACATTCTTAATCATTTTTATTAAAAAAATCTTAATAATTACTTATGCTTAAATTTTTTTATAAATAAAAAACAATTATATTAATGTCGAATGCAACATTAGTAAAAATAAAAGTATCGATGATAGTAATAATGATAACAATGACAAAACCACTAATAAAAATGATAGTGGCAAAACTAGTGATAATAGTAACAATTGTGTGATGGTGGTAGCAGCATAGTGCTAATGGTGATGGAAGTGGTTGTGATGGCAATGGTAGAAAATGTGACATCGTCATGGATGTGGTGGTGGAAGTGATAATGGTAGCAAGAATTGAGATAGTGGTGATAATGACAATAGTAGTGAAGATGATAGTAATGACAATAATAATAATAAATAAAAGATGAAATAAGGTTAGGGCTTCAAAGTGATAAATAGCAAGTAATTTGGTTTTTTTACCTCAACAAATATATTCTCATGTGAAATATAATATTTTTATCTTTAATTGGGAATGAAAATTTAAAAATTTGTGAGATTATTGCAATCCTTGAAATGTAAGATTTTTGGGAATTTTTTTTCAACCAACATACCAAACATAAAATCTAACACTTTAGACCTCACATTCTACAAAAAAAAAAAAAAAAAAATCACATACCAAATGCTCTCTAAAAAATATTATTTTTAAATTTCAAACATTTACTCGTTTGATATATAAAAAAATAGGTATGAAAATAAAATAAAAATTAAAAAAATTTAAAGATAAAAAATGACTTTAATACATTTATTTTTAATGATTAAATCATAATTAATAGATAGAATTAAATTATAATTGAATAATAGTTAAAAAGATAAAATAATAATTATGTAAAAATTTTTCATTTTCTCTTACTTTCCTTTGGATACCAAACTGGGCTTACATCCTAAAGCTCTCGAAATCCTATCATAAACTTTAAATTGTAAACTCTCAAACTTAATTCTTAAATCTAAATAAGAGAAAAAAATCTATAAAAGTTATTTTTAGGATAATAAATAAACAATCAAAAACTTAATCATAATGGACAAATGCTTGTTAAAAAAAATTTCTTTTAAAAATATAAATAAAATAACTTTGTCAATCCTATTAACTTTTTTGATTGATTATTTTTGTTTTCCCTATTTTTAACACAACTCTCTCTCTCTCTTTTTTTATAACTTCTTTTTACATAAAACAACACTTTACTCAATGTCTATTTAACCGTTCCCTTAAGACATTGACTAGCGCTTGTCGTATTATGGCATGATGAATCGTGAACATAACATACAGTCAATATAACAGCCAAATAAAATGACCCAAAAAAAAGGTAAAAATAAATATGGAAGCGTAAAGGGCAATATAACAAATTAAAAAAAATAAAATAAAATGTCATGCCCATGTCTAGTAACAGTCCAGTCCAACTCACTTTCTGTACTCTGCAAATGGGCATTACGTACGTCCTCCTTCTCTCTCTCTCTTCCCGCCATTTTTCTCTCCAGTCTCTTCCTCAATGCGCCGCCACGTTAACGTCTCGTTCCTGCCCATCCTCTTGCCACGTGGCACCCTCAAATCAACGGCCACCATCGATCTTTTCAAATCACTGATCATATATTACATATCATCTTTTTCCTTCCCTGTGGGTCCCTTCCAGATCCTTCCTTCCTTTTCCTTCTTCTTCTCCTGCTTCTGCAAATTTCTTCAAATCCCTCCTTCTTCCTTCTTCTTCTTCTTCTTCTTCACAAGTTCGACTGAAAACTGTACACACGCTACAATCCTCCATCACCGTCATTTTCTTCCATTGCTGTGCCATGGAAGCCCAAGGAGACGACGCCGCCGCCAAGAGGCCAGCAACCGCTGACGGCGCCGTCGCGGACGACGTTGTTGCTTGGTTGTTAGTGGAAGACGATGGGTCTGAAGGGGAGCTTCTGAATCTGTTGGAGGATGGGAAAGATGCGGTGGTGGAACCAGCAAGCACAGTGGGTAGAGTGAGATTCATCGACGACCCATACTCGTCGCTGTTGGTTTTTCAATCCTCCTCATCGTACATCACGATAAACGGCAATGAGGAAAGCTGTGGGTCGTCGTTCTCCGATTCGGGCACGTCGGTGATGGCCAGCATCGACACGAACGGTTTGAGGAAGCTGGTGGGTTCGGTGGAGGCGTTGGGGAAGGAGAGTAGCGCGTCGGCTTCGAGCAATGACACGACGCGTGAGGAGAGTTTGGTTTTCGGGGATGGATTGGATGGCTGCGATGAGTTTGATTGTGAATGGGATGATGAAGTGCTGGCAAGGTTTCTGGGGGAAGAAGAGGGTCTTTTCTCTGAGAACCACTGAAATACGAGAACCGAGGTTTTCTGTTCTTCACATTTTCATTTCGTAGCATTCTTTGATCTTCAAAAGGAAAAAATGGGAATTAGGAATTATGTTGGTGGGTGTGCATTTTGTGAAGAGAGTGAAAGAGTTTTGTTTTGACACTGTGAATAGAATATACAGAGGGAAAAAAAAAAGGAAGGAAGGAAGGAAATCTGCTTGTCTTGTTTTGGAAATTGCGTGTGGATATGGCCTATGAGTTTCTGGGGTTATCTTTACCCTTTTCTCCTTCTCTTTTCTTTTATCTTTTCTCTCTCTCCCCAATTCAATGTTCAACTTACTAGGCAAAAAAATAAGAAATAAAGATGAGAGAAAGGAATCAGAAATAGTTAGCTAGGAGGATCCAGACATGCATATTGTCCACTTTTACTTTTCCCAGTCTATGCATACGAAAAGATTGATTCAAAGTTTTAAAACCCAGAATACGTGCTTTGATTATATCCTTTAGCTTGGGAAATTTGAGCAAGACATTTGAAGTGGTTTTTTAGATTCTGGGTAGGCAGCTTGAATTAATGGCTGCAAATGGATTTGAAGCATTGCAGATCGGGTGGCATAATAGAGTGCAGAATATGTCCTTTCGAATGAGCCATTGAAGGGTAAGTGGTAGGTTTTGTGTAATATCCAAAGGGGATGTGTTGTGTAGTAATAGCAATATCCACTATCCAGATACCTTTTGCTTGAATTGCCAAGACACAAATATTGAGCCCATCAATTTTTTTTTTTTTCCAGCTACCGTTGCGTATTGGAACTTGGAACTCTATTCAAATTGAAAAATTAAAAAAAATTAAAACATTGTATACTTTTGCCATATTCGTATATTTGAAATACTCAAATACTTAAAAATTCATATAAATAATAAATTATCAAATGTTAAATATTTCATCTCACTAAATTTAATTCATAATTAACTTACATTGATAGAAGAATTAAGATTTTAAATTTAGTTATTGATTTTTTTAACATTTAATATAAATATATATAATATATTTAATGTTATTTACTATATATAATATATAGATATTGAATATTCAATTTAATATTTTAGTTTTATTCATTGTTTATTACGAATTGAATATTAAGTATGTTTTTGTTACAATTTCAAGTATTTGTTTTAATTTAATACTATTCTATATCTAATATATTCATCTTTTTATTTTTTTTTGGGAATGGTCTGAGTAAAAATTTTTAGTAGTAAATTTCACTAATTTTTTATGAAGACTTATTAAATTATATTTGATACTTTTTTATTTAAAAAATTAAATTTAACACTTTTAATTTATTATTTGCCAATGAAATTGATTTTTTTTCACAATATAAATTTTTTTAAAAAATTTAATTATTTTTATTGTCATAATAATAAGAATATAATTATAGTCTTATGCTAAAGTTTAGTATTCATTTTGTTATATTTATTATCATATTAAAAGCAAAATCAGTCTTGTTATATAAAAAATTAACTTCTTTAATAAAAGATAAATTAAAGAAAAAATTTTTGCGCTGTGTGTCTAGGTAGTTGTGGTAATTTTTTTAATTAAGGAGAATGTGATGTGTAATTTAATCAAATTTTTAAAAAGTTAATGTAATTTATTCGAATTTTAAATACATTAAATTAACGTGAAAGATTTGAATTGCTTCAGAAATAGTTTTAGTATGAACATAGGCCAAAAATATTTTTATTGTATGATAAAGATAATTTTGAGTGACTCTCACTTTTCATATTGGCGTGACATATTTATAATGGGAGTGGGTTCTAAAGTTTGAATCCAAGTTATCAAATTAAAAAGTTCAATTTATTTTTTCAAATATATTAAATCGATATCAGAGGCGCATCATTAAAATTATTTAAAAAGAGATTTAATTTAGATTAATGTATAAATTAAATTTAAGGTATTTTTATTATATATATATATATATATATATATAAAGGATTAAAGATACTTTTAAACTTTTTATCGTACTAAAATATGTTGTTAAGCGGTTCACATCCTTAATTTTGTTATAAAGATATTCTTAATTAAAAAGAAACCTGGTGGCCCCATTAAAGGGATAGAATGGTAGGCCTGTGAGGAGGGGAAGTACATTAGATTTGGGCGTTTATGGTCATAGGCTGCAATTAAGGAAAGGAGACCTACTGCCTATTATCATTCTCCTATTCCTATCTTGATGTTATGTCTGTCTTTATATGGGACACAAGATGGTACCTCCACTTTCCAAAAGCCTTCATTGTTCACGTGGTCCATTCCTCTTGTCCTCGCCATTCTTGCCAAAGGGATAAGGATGTTGTATCCCATGTATAAATTATAATCAAGTACTTTTAACAACCACATTTGCTTTAGGATAGATTGTGTCGCTTGTTTTTGTTAATTATATTATTTATTTTTATTAATTACTTATTAACTGATTTAACTTGAAAACATTATTAATTTGAGATTGTTTTTAAAAATTAAAATTGGATATTAAAAGTTGAAAACTAAATTGTGAAAGGAAAATATTTTGGGATTTAAGTATTAGTTCCTTTTTTTTAATTATCTTTGTATTTGTTTTAAAGGAGTGTATGATAGTAAAGAAGAGGAATCATAGAGAGAGAATTATATTTTAGTATTAAAGTAATACAAGAGTAAGAGCTTGTATGGAGTGAGTTAAACTATGTAAGTTTTGGTGTATCTTTGCTTTTATTGTCATCTACATGGCCTTGGAATGTAATATATTTATAATCTTCATGAAGGGTAAGCTAATAAATGTAATAAGATCAAGTAATTTAGCGGAGTCATTACAGTTGTTTGTTCAAAGTAACTTATCACAGTTAATTATTTCAAGCCACTTTGTGTAAATCAATTTGCTGTGTCACTTTACTATATATGGCTTGTAGGATTGTAGTCATAGAGTTCTTTGGGCCTTTGGTGGTGTGGACTAGACTAGACTATCTTGGGCTTATGATGATTTTAGGCTTGTAAGATACCCATAACACCTGCCTTCAAGCTTGTTAATAAGGTTATTAGTTGAGTGAACTTTAAGAGAAATGCCCTTTGAATTTCTTTGGGTTGGTTGGAGTTTTAGTTTTGAAAGTGAAACTTTTATTGGCAATCTTTTGTAGTGTTTTCAAATGTCAACTACTTTTGTTGATTTGTGTTTCCTAATTTCCCTTACAATTACTATGGTGTTTGAAGGGAGGGCAAGGGTTAGTTTCCTTATCAATCTATATTATTGGGCAAAACGTTTTTGCACTCCCTATGATTTACCATATTCACACGTTGTGCCTTTTTGGTTGGCTAACATGGGATACAGTCCTCTTTTAGGTCTTTTTAAGCTTTGCTTTGTCTAACTTGTCTTTTCAAGTTAGTTTCGTTTTTAAATATTCTTTCCTCCTAACTAATCACAACAGCACTATTTTTTACCAATTTTAGCAATGCTACAACAAAGGATGATTGTCAACCATTGTGGGAGGATTACCATATTCCTCCTAATATTGTTCTTTTAGCTCCTCCAAATTGTCATACTACTCTCAACATGGAGAATGATGGGACCACGTTGGCAAAGTATAAGAAAGCTCTTTAGAGAGTTGTGTGTTTTCCCTTCAACAAATATTTTAGTCTTAAAATGGTATCTATAAGAGTTACCTTTAGTCTCATTGCTTTGTGTTGGTTTGTTGGAGTGGAGCCATCATTCCTATTATTTTTTTTATTTTTTTTTCACTATTTGAAAAACTGGACCAGAGTGGCCAGTCAGTCCTTAGAACCAGATGGCTTTAGAATTAAGAAAATCAATCGAGTCATTGGTTAAATCAATTTGATAAATTATTTTGCAAAAGTAGCAGCTAAAACGTAAATGCCAAGTCTTTTTGCCATTTAAACCACTAATTTCTTTCAACAATATTATACATTTGTTAATATATATAAATATCTCAATAAAATAGTATAATAAATAATTATATATAATTATACACATATATAATATATAAAAACATCTAAACTAATAATATACTACTTATAACTATATTTTTAATTTGGTTAAATTTTTTTCATTCGATAAATTATTTTTTCTAATTTATGATTTCTAAACCCTTTTCTTTTTTTTAATAATAAGTGAATATTTAATATAATTTGAAAACCCAAAAACTCAAAATTAGATATTCTTAAAATTTAATCATGAGTAATTTTTATTTTTCAAATAAAAAATGACTTTCAAATATTTTAAGAAATATGAAATTAGTAATTAAATATTTAAATTTTATTAATATTTATTTATTATATTAAAATTTTAAAATATACTATTTAAAAAAATATATAATTATTATATATATATATATATATAATTATTACTAGTTCAACTATATTTAGACTATTAAATTATGAATCAATGTCTTTACTGATTCGATGACCACTTCAATTTTAAAAATATTAATTTTTTAAGGTTATTGGGTATTTGTTTATAAAAGGATTGTTCTCAATTTAGAGTAGGCTTGATCACCATCTTTTTAAAGGTAATTTAATGGGATGGGTGAGATGAGCATATTGTTTCTTTTATGCTTAAAACATAAATACTTTTTTCCCTTCATTCATGGGCACGCTTAAGAGGTTGGCTATGATCCAAAAGAAGTGAGGTGGCAAAGTGAAGGTATTGTTGGTAATGATGTTGTTCTTCTGTTAACTTTTGCCGAGAAGTTTTTATCTTGGTGAGATTCCATTGTTATTAATAAGTTTAGAGTTGGTGTTGATGCATGTTGTCTTGATGTCTAGATATTCTAGATAATAAAAGGTGAGTATGTTATTGGTTTGAATTGGTGTTAAAGTCCTTCTTACTTTGTTGTTTTCTTACTATGACTTCTTGTGAAGCTATGGCTTGTGATTAGGAGGTCTTTTCGTAGTTGATGAGGCTTTTTGTTATAAGACATCCTGATTATTTATCTTTATCTGAAGCCTCTTTAGCTTCCTCTTATATTTATAATTTTCTCTGAGTGTAAGTTAAGGATGGTAACATATCAACTGCCTTAGTAAAGTTGTAAAGTTGTTTGTTCAAAATAATTTGCCTTGATTAGTCATTCCAAGTTACATTGTGCAAATCAATTTGTTGTATCGATTCATTATATGTGGCTTATGATATTGTAGTCGTGAAATTCTTTAAATCTTTAGTGGTGTGAATCAGGCTATTTTACACCTATGAAAATGTTGAGCTTGTAAGGCACCTATAATAATATTTTAAATAGTTGAATTTAAATAGTTAGACTTGTTTAAGAAAATAGATGTAAATATTTGTGAAATTATGTAAAATGTGAGAATTTATAAAATTTCAATTTAGCAACATGATTATAAGGAAAATGAGCTTGGTGACTTTTCCCTTTTCAATGGACAAATTTAGTTGCTTTTCTTTTTTTTTTTAATAAGATTTTATAGCTATTCTTTCTATTAATTTTGTAAATGTTTTTTTAATAGTTCAAAACGGCTGAAATATCCATAGCTTTTTGCAAAGTTACATAATTTCAAACGAGAACAAAATTATATTATGTTTTCCTGTTTTAAAACTTCAAATGGTAAAATGAAGCATAGAACCTAACTAGTAAAAATAGCTTTGGGTCAGGCCCAGCGATCTCAACCACTGGACAGTAATAGCCCACCTTGTGTGCTCTGTCATAAGCAGGCCCAGGAATCATGCTCGGAAAAAGGGCCCAAAAAGGAAGGAAGGAGAAAAAAGGGGGGGGGGGGAGAGTTATAAATCCTCTAATTTTTTTAATAAATTTTTTATAAATTTTTTTCAAAAAAGAATAATACAAATGAGTGAAAATTTATATAAGATTTATTTCTCTTTTCGTCTTTTCTTTGTACAAAAATTTACAAATATGAAATTTAGAGAACCCAAACAATACATTTTGTCGGACTTCAAGATCCATAATTTGTTTTACAAAATGGATTCATAGATTAAGTCAACTTTTTTTTTTTATTAATATTGTTTCAAACAAGTTTTACAGGATAAGTAATATATATGTCATATAATTGTTATACTTTTATCGTCCCACAGCCCAGTCAATATTAAATCATTCATTTCTTAAATAAATGCCATACAAGGGCATTTGTTGAAAAATTCATTCAGAAATTTCATAGGGAAAAGCCTTTTTATCTGATACAATTCAAAATACAAGATTTCTTCCATTCTTTCTCTTTTTTTTTTTGGGTATTAATATATAGTAAATTCAAATTTCTCCTTAGTAATAACTAATAGCACTGTCAAAACAGATTAGAATTCACAAAAGATCTCATCCATTTAACTCATTTATTGTGCATGAGTATTAATTTAGTTAGTTGAACCGTTTAACTTGCACACTAATGTTGGCCTATTATGGCTAACCATTTTTCTTTTCACCAAAAAATACATAAGACGAAGGGAAAATTACATTAAATGACCACAAGTTTAGAAAAATTACAGAATTTGAGGATTAGGCTGTAACTTTGGAAGGATTTTAGTTGTAAGGAGAAGATCTAGTTGTAATATGGTCGTTTACTATAAATTTTGTAAACTTATGATCATTGGATGTAATTTTCCCAAAACAAAACCATTACAAAGGGGAGGAGTTTAAGAAGTACTTGGATTCTCTCTACCAAATTCTTCTTTCACTGTTTCTCCACCAAAATCTGAATCGTTGGATTCTCTCCATGAAACTTTACGTGTCATTTTGAAAGACATAATCTTAACCATCCATTATTAGTGGAGAGGCAGCGGATAGAAGATTTGGGAGAGAAAATCCAAATCTACTTAAGAAAGAGAAAAAAATTTTATCTATATGAATGCTTGGAACTATTGTTATTCTTGACTTTAATCTATCCATTTTTTTCTTTTATTTGCTTGATAAGTTGTAATAAATTTATATTTATTAAAATTTATTCATTTAATTAATTAATTAATTATTAAAAAAATGGTTCGCAAATTAGTTCAGTTAGTATGTAGGCCAACTTGAATATATATAATCGCCCATTGAGTAGCTCGCTAGTATTTTTTTTTTAAACTAAATATTGAAGGATAAAATATTTAAAATAGTCCGTTAATAAATGATTTAATATTGAGGTCTAAATGCAGAATGTATCAATTTTAGAAATGGATTTTTACACCTCACAAGTATTTATAAATATTATGCTCCATATTCACATTACTATTAATAAATGCTTCAATTTTTATATTTTGTTCTAGCTAATGATATAGCCACTAACTGCCCCATGCTAAATTGACAATTTTATCTAATAATGAATGACAAAAATTGGAAAAAAAAACTGTGCTTTTCTTTTGTTTAATATTATATCAAAGAAGTAGTTTAATATTTAATCGAATTTTCTATAAACACCTTTTTTTTTGTGGTTAGAAAGAGAAACTGCTCTTCTTTAAACAAATGTAACTGTGTAAACTCAATATGACCACAATCGCCGTAATATATGACGTGTCAAGCTTAAGTTAGAGATAGCAGAAATTAGACGTAGAATAATCCTTGAGGGTATTTATGGGGAAGTTTCGGATGGTATTAGAATAAAAATTTAGGTGTCATTTTTATGGATTTCTTATCAATTTTTTTTAATAAAAACATAATAAATAAATGTTTTCTTTTAACAATCTAACATTATATGAATGTATCTTTAAAAAAAACTTGATTTACTAGGCCCAATATCAAAATTTTATTCAAGCTGAAATACAAACTGTTATTCTAGTCATATAATTTATTCTTAATTTTAAAAATTGACCATAAATCTTTTAAATTTTCACTTTTGTATAACACAAACCTTTCTTTTAACTTTTTTTCCAAAATTCTAACACCACTTGTTTATGTACATTGAGAAAGCTAAATTGGCCCCCCCAAAAAAATGTTTAACCTATTATTCTAAATGACAAACAAAGACTTTTTTATGCCATAGAAAATGGGGAAGGAAATTATAAAAAAAAAAAAAAAAAAAATTTTTGGGGTCCCTTAGGATGACATATTGGTTGTAATTTTTGTGTATTTGTTCTTTTTCAGCTTAAATGAACAAATGATCTTAGAATTATAAATAAAAAAAATTGGGGAGTTATATTGCATAAAACTACAAGTTTAAAAAAAATTTATGATCAACTTTCAAATTTGAAACAAACATATTACTTAACCATTAACTTGAGAGTAATTACCTGCGTTTTGATAATTTATTATCACATTCAAATAGGGATGAAATCAGAAAAAAAAAAATAGCATGAACACGAAATATGTTACATTATTTATACAATTTTAACTTTTCAGCATTTTCCCCACTGCTGCATAAGTACTTAGTGAATTTCACCTCTGCCTCTAATTTTATCTGTTTCTCCATTTCCTTTCACTTGCATTTAATTACTGTGTGCGAATGTGAAGTTTCAATAACATTATTTGTTTGATTTTCTCTGCAAGGACAACTTATAGCATAATATATCTACCAATTTAGAAAAAAAAAAACAGACTTAACGGTATCCCACTGTATTCTCCTCAATTAGTGATATGGGATGACAGCAGAATAGAGAGTACTTCTGATCTTTCTGTTTTTTGTTATTTTATTGTCTCTTTGGTTTCCATTTTTGTTCGTAACATTTGATATTTTGAAAAACGATTTGGATATTGAATCCAAGAGGATGTGGTCACCATTAAGTTCAATTCAAGATATTCTTGGATAGTCCAAAGTATCAAGGTCCGAGACTCATAAGATGCCCAATAGTACAGTTTCTTCCTTACCCGATTCTGGTCCAAAGCAATCTGACCATCCAAACGGTTTTGAGGGACTATTTAGATCGAATGCTTCACTAATTCTTACTCCAACCAGTCAACTCAAGTCTAATTTTTCAAACACCAATCATGATATAGAATTCAGAAAAAGGACAAAACTTACAAGACGCATTGGGAGAGGTGAATGAGAATCTGGAAAGTTCAGGAAGTGACTGACGGATGGTTCTTGGGGTTATTCAAGTTCAAACCTTTAAACCAAGAGTGCATCGGGTTCCCAATGGCAATACCAACAGAACAAGTAAACCATCGACGAACACCCAAGACACTGCGACATGTTCAGTGTATCGAAACACTTGGACTTTTCTGCATGTTCAGCAGCAGTGGAAGTAGGGGTAATCTCGCAAAGGAAGAAGATTCCGATGTGGCAAACGGAGAATGGGATTATAGAGAGCATGATGAAGAAGGAAGCAAGATCGTCAGCAAATAAAGTAGAACAAGGGTTGGTGAATAGCACAGTGCTTAATAACCCAATAAACACTATCAAAGTTCAGTGAATATCACATAATGGGAATTGATTACAGAAGGAAATAGGAGAAAAATGGAATTCTGGGTGGTTTTTGGACCCAACTTGTCTGCTGTTCTGATTGGGTAATTGCACAGTGAAAGATGCAAATGTGTTAGTCTTTTTGACTCCACATCAATTCATGGAAGGAATATGCAAGAGGCCTTTTGGTGGGGATCGATTTTGCTAGAGACAAGGAAGGGCAAGATTGTTAATTTTTCTTTTTGCCCTATTAACGCAACATAGTTAAGTAAAAAGGTGAGGTAGATGGTAAAATAGATGTAATATATATATATATATATATATATGTCAGGTGTGAATTGAATATCAGTATAACAAAACTATAAGGAACAATATCTAAGTTTTGCACTTAAAAGGAAAATTATTTTCACTTGTTGAAAGGGTCTAAAAGACCTATCTTGATATTTTTAAAATATTATTAAAATTTATATTCTAATAATTTAAATAAAGTGACATAGACAGGGAGGATGGCATTATCTCTATTCTGCAATTGCTATCACTAACTGCACTATGCATATAGGCTTTTTTTTTTTAAGAAAAAAAAAACCTTCCAAACTCTCCCTCATTATCACTTTTTCATTCTCCCCTTACGATACTTTGAATTACCCCCATCCTGGTTTTCCTTTAGTGGAAGAAAATTTTTACATTCTCACCTTTATTGCAAACAAGAAAAATTATTATTTGTGTTGGTACTAAATAAAAAATATAATTTTATCTAATAATTAATAACTATGTCACCTGAACAAACTGTAGAAATATTTTGAGTATGGAAACATTTATTTTAGTGGGAGAAAATCTGACCTCAGCTTTTGATGTAAGACATATGTGGCACCAGAAAAGGAAGGTAATTTTTGTCACTCGCGTAATATGGTATAATACTGAGCACTTAATATTATTGTTGTTAATATTTTGTTACAAACTTAATGTTTTTTTTTATAAAACTGATGTAATTTAGTTCTAAATTATAGTTGAATAAGATTCTAAATTTTAAGAAAAATCATTGGCTAATTAAAATATAAACAACAATAATACTATGTAAATATAGTAAACAATACAATTTATCAAAAAAGAAAAAGCCAAAGGCAAATTGAAGTGGAAAGGTTTTGTGGCACAAGAATCCTAGGCTTATAGTTTGCTTCCCTAAAAGCCTAAACCTCATAAATAAATAAAAACAATAAAAACAAAAACCATTTGCAGGACCACAACATTTTTTGATGTAATGCACCCAACAAAGTAAGACCCAACATTGAGCCATGATTGCTGGTTGCAACACAATCATTCTGATATGAGTCTCTCTCTCTCTCTCTCTCTTCATATTATTTATTTATTCTTTCTTTTCCACCTTTAATTTCTGATATTTCTATCCACACTTACCAATATTATTATAGAATAATAGTAAATAATTTTTAAATAATAAACTGTTATGAATCCGTGAGTTCCTTTAACGGATTTAATTTGATTATTGTTATTTAATAGGTATTTACAAAATACATCATTATTAACTTGATACTATTCGTACAAAAACTGTTTTAACTTTTAAGAACAAAATCTGGACAAAGTTTAAGCCTTGTCCTAGTTTACGTACAACTTAAAAATCTTCCGCCTTTATATTTTCCTTTTTTAAACTCAAAAGACAAAGTAATATAATTAATTTGGGATAAATTCTTGTTTAAAATAATTTTTTTTTGAATAATATAAAATGATAAATAAAAAACTTCAAAATTCTTCCTTGCTATTCAAAACTTATTTTTTTTAATTCCTTCATATTGAAAAATTTGGAAAGCAATCGAATAAACATATAATTATGTTTTATTTGTATAAAAACTTAGTAAAATTATACTCTAATTATAAGGATAATATTAAAAAATAATTTATACATTATTCTATTCTGTTAATAAAAAAGTTCCCTTCCCTCGATATAAACTCATAACAATGAAACCATATGTCTTTTTATTTCTCTTCTTATCTTTTCATTCTATTATAATATGAGTCATTTTAATTCATTTCCTTCTAGACTTTGTTAAGTCGAAGGTTATTTAGTTTTATATAATTATATGGCAAAAAAGCTTGTAACTATTAAGGAAAGAGATATAATTTGGAAACAATAAAATATATATGTACACACAACCCCCCAAAAAAAAAGTATTTTTATTTTTGTAATATTTTGATCAAGTTATATTGTGCACAATTTAATATTAATTTGTTTTTCATCGAATATAAAATATCTTATTTACTCCAAAATTACATTTTTTCAAAAAAAATTCCTAGGCTCTGATCTAAGGACGCCTCATCAGCCAGATGGGATGATCAGGACCATTGACTTGCTCAGTTGGTGGGCCCGTCCCTAACTCAATTTACATGTGAGGTTGGTGAGAGGCATCATCGACCTTTTTTTTTAATTTTTAATTTTTATATTATTTTCTTTTCATTTTTTTTATTTTTTATTATAATAAAAATATTTTAAAAAATTAAACTCACCTCTCTTAAAATTAAAATATGTATTAGATTAACTTTTTCAATTAGTTACAATTATATTTATTTTGATAAATATATTTTAATTATTATCTATATAATATAATAAATATTAAATATTTATTTAAGTAATACAAAATAAGTAATATAAAATAAATATTTAAGAATACATTTTTTAATAAAAAGTTAATGTTATCCTTAAAAATAATTTGATAGTATTTTGACTTTAAAAGAATTATATATTTTTTATAACAAAAAATTACATAATTTGAGTTTTTTTTTTTTGGTGTAAGAGTGAGAATAATTTAATATTTATTTATTTCTCAGTTGGGAAACCTAGCAAAGTAGCAGTGGCAGGTATAGGCAAAATAGGTCAGTGCTCAGTAACTGTCCGTGAATTATGAGTCACTCATGCCTTATTTATGGCTGTGGGGTTCAACATGGTACTGCCCACCGATATTTTCTCTGGCTACTCTTTAAATCTACTTTCATTTTTCCTTTTCTTTTATTTACGTTTTTTAAACTCTTCTTTAACATCAAATATAAATCCATATTTCAACTCAAACTGTACATGACATTCTTACAAGGTGGGTACCAAGCACGCATATTTATTAATAGAATGAATCTTCTGTGATATTGTATAGAATTAATTGGAAAGAGAGAGATGAAGAACTTTTAATGACAAAGAGCACTTATTCTTAGATTTTTAAAATTTTTTAATATACATGTAATGCATTTATTATACAAATTTCAAATAAAAACTGAAAAATTGTACTTAAATTTAGTCTTATAATGTAGGATATTAAAATATTTAAGATATATATATATATATTTAATATAATAAAAGCAAATATATTCATATTTAGTAGTATATATTAATTGAATTTTTTTGTACGTACACAGTATGTATCAAATTATTTATGGATTTCTCACTTAAATCTATTGAGAGTAACTTAGAGTTTGTTTGATTATCTGTCTTTAGAATATTTTTTTATTTTTAAGAATTAAAAAAATTTGTTTGATAATGCATTTTTAATAAAATATTTTGTAAAATAAAAAAATAGAATTATGCTTTCGAAAATAGAAAAATCAAAATATTTTTTAGACTTTTTGTAATTTATATTTTGCAGAATAAAAAAATAGAAAACAATGATTTTTTAAAATAATAATACAAACAGATTTTTTAATTTTTAATTTTAAAAATCTATTCTAAAAAATATTTATTTTAAAAATATTAAAACTAAAATAGAATCAAACATTCCCTTAATTGTGTGGGAGCCTAATTCATGGAAAAAGTAGTTAAGCACAGTCTAGTAAAAAAGTTTTCCATTAATTAAATGATTAGGTTTTAAATTTGTAAACATATTATTTTTAAATAAAGGCAAAATTGATCATTTATGAAGGAATATCATATTGCCTTCCTGACATGTGATATGAAATGGCAATAGAAGATTTTGGTGTCATCCCATTCTATGATTTTTGCTTGCTACTATAAATATTGTAACCATATAACAAATTTGTGATCAAACCTCAAACCTATTTTATACCAGAAAACAAAATGAAAATTAAGCATCAAATTTTCCATATCTAAAATATCATAGGATGCATGAAATATCAGGACCAATCTTTCATGAGGATTTGAGATTTTTGAAGATCCCTGTACTTTTAAATTTTATTTAGATTAGATTGAATTTTGTAAAACTAATTAATTTTTTTAAATATAAAAGTACTCTTAAATTCACAATTACATATTTAAGATAGCGTATATTGAATTTTATTAGTATAAATTATAGATGTACAAATGTTAATTTTAACATATATATACTAAAGTAATTAAATAAAATAAAAAATATTTTAATTAATATATTAAAATTTGTCTCATGAAAAAGAAATTATAGTCCCAATTTTTATTATTATATTCTTATTGGGTGTTTGGTTTCGCGGTGAAAAGATAAAAAATCGCATTTATCTGTCGTGGATAAAAGAAAGCAATTATTTATCACTTTGTTTCAAATGTGATTTGGTTTCTTCCGCCGCCAATCCAAACACACGCTTAGAAAAAATTAACTTCACAAGAAAGAAATTCTTCTTTCACTACTTGTCTTGAATTCTCTATTACTTATGGTAGTGTGTTGCTTTAAGGAAAAGTAAATTTAGATTTTTTAGATTTGTCTAAATTTTTAAAGAAACAAACATAAAATGAAATTTATATGACATAAGTTGACAAATTATATTTATCCCATATTTTATTTCTTTTAAAATTAAAAAAAAATTAAAATCTAGACAAATGTAAACCAGATGTGCTCCCCTTGTGCAAGAGAATCCGAGTTGTTCCCTCCCCACGTATGGTTAGTCTTCACTCTTCACGCAAATCCTACGAACCAGAATAGAAAAGGACATAAAGAGCTCGACTTCTTTTATCATCGAGTCATACTTCAAATTGCATATATGATTATAAAAAATTAGTTATCATAAATCTTAAAATAATTATCCAAATCTCAAAATTATTGGACGGAAGGGACGAACCCATATATTGTGTTTTAGAGGCAGTTGTTGCCCTTAAAAAAAAAGGTTACATAAATCTGATTCAATTAACGTTATAAAAATATTAAAAATCTAAAATTATATAGATAATATAATACATTTCAGATGCAATGCGTTTCCCTTCTGATATTACTTTTTCTGATACCACCTCTCCTGGAAAGCCATAAAGGGCTGGTATCTTTGCTAATAATCTCTCTCGTACCTACAAGAGCATCTTGGGAGAGAGAGAGAGAGAGAGAGAGAGAGAGTGAGTGTGCAGTGTTTTGGGTTTGAGCCTATTTTTGCTGTGTAGTTGATGCAGGTAGAGCTTAAAAGAAAAGTAGAGGCCTGTCCTTATTATGGTGGACTAGTAAATTTATACTTGTGTGTGTCTGTGTGCGCCTCATGCATCATCACCACTCATGAGACAAGCCCACGGCAGTTATATATAAATTCATTGTCACTCACTCAAATATCTCACCCTCACACCACTTCCTTTCCACTTTCTACCACTCTGTTCTCTTTCTCTCTCTCTCTGATAACTAGCTAGACCCTAGAGCTATCGACAATGGTGGTGAAGAAGCCACGGATTGTGATCATCGGAGCTGGAATGGCTGGTCTCACTGCAGCCCACAAGCTCTACACCTCCCCTGCCTTCAAAGACTCCTTCGAGCTCTGCGTCATCGAAGCCGGAACCAGAATCGGCGGCAGAATCTGCACGTCCGAGTTTGGCGGCGACCGGGTTGAGCTCGGTGCTACTTGGATCCACGGAATTGGAAACAGCCCAATTCACAAAATCGCTCAAGAAACCCACTCCTTGCACTCCGATCAGCCATGGGAGTGCATGGACGGCGGTTCCTCCGACACCACCGCCATTGCCGAAGGCGGCTTCAAGCTCAGCCCCACCATTGTCGACCCCATAACCAAGCTGTTCAAAACCCTCATGAATCAAGTTCAAGGGAAGACGAAGAATATTATGATGATGAACGAGGAAGATGGCGAAAGGAGTGAACTTTATTTGAGTGTGGGTTCTTTTTTGAGGAAAGGACTTGAAGCTTTCTGGAGGAAGGAGGAATCGAAGGAGGAGCTGAAAGGGTATGGAAAATGGAGCAGGAAGCTACTCCAAGAAGCGACTTTTACAATGTATGAGAATACCCAGAGGACTTACACTTCAGCGAATGACCTTATGAATCTGGATTATAGCGCGGAGAGCGAGTACAGAATGTTCCCAGGGGAAGAAATCACCATAGCTAAAGGCTACTTGAGGGTAGTGGAATCACTAGCCTCTGTTCTTCCACCTGGGGTTGTTCAATTGGGTCGAAAAGTCACAAAAATCGAATGGAAACCCCAAGGGTTCATGGAGAAATCGCAAAGGCCTGTGAAGCTTCATTTCTGTGATGGGTCTGTAATTTCTGCAGATCATGTGATCATTACGGTTTCACTGGGGGTTCTAAAAGCTGCGATTCGTGAGGATTCAGGTATGTTCTATCCTCCTCTGCCTCTTTTCAAAGCAGAGGCAATCTCAAGGCTTGGTTTTGGTGTTGTTAATAAGCTGTTTCTGCAACAAGAAAATAGAAACGAACTCTATAATAGTAAGAATGGCTTCCCTTTCCTGCAAATGGTGTTTCACCCACATGACTCTGAGCTTAGGAACAAGAAGATCCCATGGTGGATGAGAAGAACAGCCACACTTTCTCCCATTTACAGCAATTCCAATGTTCTTCTAGCTTGGTTTGCTGGGGATGAAGCACTAGCACTTGAATCACTGAAAGATGAAGAGATTAAAACTGGGGTTTCAGCGACAGTTTCAAGCCTCCTATGGGATTGGAAGTCCTGCAACAATGGGAATGTGGATTCTGAGGAGAAATCTCATGGAAGTGAAGTGAAATTTAGTAAAATTCTGAAGAGCAAATGGGGTTCTGATCCGTTGTTCTTGGGGTCATACAGTTATGTTGCAGTAGGATCAAGTGGGGAAGATTTGGATACAATGGCGGAGCCATTGCCAAAAAAAGATAACAGTAGCAATTTCCAGTGGCCATCATCATCATCAACATCATCTCCTGGTTCTTCACCTCCTCTGCAAATTTTGTTTGCAGGGGAAGCGACTCACAGAACCCACTACTCTACTACTCACGGAGCTTACTTTAGTGGTCTTAGGGAAGCCAATAGGCTTCTTCAACATTATCACTGTGTTGGGATTTATAATATTCAGTAATTTTTGTTATTTTAATTTACTTTAGATTTTTACCCCTTTTTCAAATTTTTGAACATTAATTATAATCTCTATGATATTATTATTCCCATTATTATCTTAAACGTCTGTTTCTCTTTAAGGAAAGTGGCGAGTAAAAAGTTAAGGGCAAGAAGATGAATAGAGAGAGGGGGACACATAATTAGCTTAATTCCATGAATATATTATTACTTTTTTGGGCCAATTTTCTTTCTCTTCGTTTGAGCTGTTGTCACTGGATGAAATATTTACTGATATAAATCTCGAATTAGAAAGCTTTGGATCCTACCTCTTTATGTTCTGACTCGTTCAATGGCTTTGGAGTAAACTAAATTCAGAAATTAAGTTTATAAATTCACTAACTCTGACTCATAATTAAGTAGGGATAGGGTCCAAGAGGGAAGGCTTATCCTACTTTTCGTCCCCGTCATTTCCCTGTCTCCCCATCCCCATATTTATTCTTCATTGCGGGGGACAAATTTACAGAAATCAAGTAAAGCTTTAAAAAATAAAAACAAAAAGATTTTAGAATTAAACCTGTTTCTAAATAAATAAATATTAAAGTTTAAAATAAATTACACAACTTTTTTAAATTTTTTTAAACATTATATAATTTTTTTTATTTTTAATATATATATATATATATAGATATTTTAAAATAAAAAAATTATTTTACACTTTTGTTTAATTTTATTTTTATCAAAATATCTTTTATTCTAAAAGTTTTTTAGCTAATAAAAATAAGAATATTTTGATTAAAAAATTTTAAATTAGACTAGAATGTAAGATAATTTTTTATTCAAAAAAAATTTGAGTATATTTTAAAAATATAAGTTATTCTAAAATTTATTAGTAAAGTTATAAATATATAAATATTAAGTTAAACATATATATACTATACAAATAAATAAAATAAAGATTATTATAGTCTTTTCACAAGATGGGAAGTATAGTATATTCTTGAGGGGGAGAAATTTACAATAGAAATTTTCTTCCATCTCACTCTCATGCAAGGTAGTTTTTGCAGAAATCTTCACGAAATATATATATATATATATATTACCTCAACAATCAAATTTATAATAAGATGACTCTACCTTTGATATTTATTTATTTTTCTTTCTTTTCTAGCAAGCCCTGAACACTCATAGATAGAAATTCCAAAGCATTGTTTTGTTTGAGGTTGAGGAGTGAGGCAGATGAGACCTGTGATAGCTAGGGACAGTAAATGAGCTGGCCAAAGTGTTAATGATTCACATGAAAAATGGAAAGAGAGTGACCAATGCTACTGGCTATATATAGCCTGTAGGGACCCCTCTACCACCTCTTCTGCCCCATCCCCAGTGTCTGTCCATAGCCAATATGTCCTTAACAATGGGACACAATTGGGGCTCAGTGTCAAGAGAAGCTTTTGGAGTGAAGCATAATACATCATACACTAGGGCAAGCAGTGTAATGGATGAGAAGATCGGATCAAATGGATTGTCTAGATTGGAAAATTGTTAAAACGGATTGTAGTTTTGACACGCGTTTAGATTTTTGTAGTTGAATTTTGGATCCTACTGTGCTGATGGCAAAGGGAATGAATGTATTTTAATTTTTTTTTTTATTTTAAATTAAACCTACTCATCCATCAATCTTCTTACAAACCATACAAATGCAAACAAAATTCAACTATAAAGGATTCAAATTTTTTTAACACGTTTGGTCTAGAAAATTAGTTAGATAAAAAAATTGATTAAAAATAAATTAAATTAATTAAATATCATACAAATTGATAAAAACCAAACAACTTAGTATCAAAACAATCAAATTTATTTTTGTTTAAATCAAAATATTGAGATTCTACAATAAAATTTATTCTATTTATTAAACTCTATTCAATGTCTTGTAGAAATTTAAACCAATTAAATTGTCACAATAAGCTACTTTCTCTATCACGAATGAGATAGTATAAGGGTATGCATGGGAGGTCATATAGGATTATAGATAATTATAAAATGCTATTTGGGCGATTGAGTTCACATTGTTCGATCTCGTTTCTAGATTGGCATAAGCTATGTAGATTACGGCTTCTACTCTAGGTTATTCTTTTCATTTGGAAGCTAATTTGTAATACACTCATTGTTTACAACATTTACTTATTGAAAAAAGATGCTAATTTTGTGACCATATGGAAGAATTATACAATCATTTATTATTATTATTATTATTATTATTATTATTATTATTATTATTATTATTATTGTGTTTGTCTGTGTGTGTGATTTGGTTTGCAATCACTATTAGGTATTTTTGTGAATCGTCTATCACCACTTGATATTGTTGTATATTTACAACAATGGTTTTCTTAAGAGCAGCCTAAGATGATAAATAAAGTCTGTCTAGTTTTGTATGTTATTTGGTTTTATCAGAATCAAAAGAGATTTGTGGATCCTCAGTTTTTGTTTGAATATGCAATTTCAATGATTAGGTACCTCTTTGATACTTATTTGCAATCCAAAATTCCAATGCTGAAAAACTATGAGAAAATCTTAAAGAAGAGTTACCCAACATGGGATGGTATGCGCGCTCTTGCTTAATTAATGGTATTTGTTTGTGTGGCGTCCTTAATGGTGAGAACATGATATTTCGAATTTTCTTGCATTTATTTCTTTTTACAAAATTGTAGTGGTTCTGTAGCATATTAGACAAGGTTTGCAATATAATTTGCATATTGTGCTGGTATTTTTAGTTTTATTTTGTGATTTGATTTGCTTATTCCAAAAAAAAACCAAATTTAAGTTGACTGGACATAATTTTTACATAAAAGTTTACTTGTATGAATGCATTAATTAAGTTAGACCCAAACTTTTTTTTAAAAAAAATTGATCTGGTCAAGTTCCTACATGCAACTCTACATTCATCAACCTCTCTTATGACTTTTCACTACATCCCTTTTCATTAATTTAGACAATCTCCTTTTTTTTTTTTTTGAAATTGACATAAACAATTTTAGAAAGAGATAAATATAGAATGTATAAGACACATTAAATAATAGGACCCATACACTTTTTATCAATGTTTTAAAAATCAGACTAATATTAAATAAGGATAAAAAGCAGTTTACAATTTAATGAAATGATTGTGATTGAAATATGGTTGAACTATATATATATATATATATATATATATAATATACAATAACATTTAAAATAGAGATACACATTTTAAAATATAAAAAATAATTAAAGCATTTAACATGAAGCAATAAATCTATATAAAATCTGTTGAATAAAGTTAATAAAAAATCATGAATTTTATTACAGAATGTTAATATTCTATTTTAAGCAAAAAAAATTTAAAAATCAAATTTTAATCAATTTAATGCTAAATTAATTCATTTTTAGCGATTTGTGATTAACTTAGTTAGTTTTTTGTAGGTTATTTTTTAATTGATTTTGAGAATCAAATAAATTGATTCCACAACTGATTCATTGATTTTTTTATTTATTTCGCTTACCGATTCAGTCTAATTTTTATAACTATATTCTATGTCTATCTCCTTGCAAAATAAAAATTGTTAGTTTTGAAATGAAATTGGAAAGACTCATTTTGCCCCCGGCATTCTTCATCTTCCACAAAATAGTGGACATAGGAGATTGTGTCCCTGTGTATACTTGTATATGTTATAAGCCAAACAAACACTCTGACAGTTAGCTCTAAAGGAACAAAGTGACCAGCCAACCAACCAAACCAATTGGTGTCTATACCATTACATTTCTATACTAAGCAAATCCTTTATGGGGTTTTGCTTTTGCAAGTGACAGATCACGAGCAACACCAACGTAGGAGAACAATGTTACAATGATATTCTGGTCGTAATATGGAGATGGCATGCTTTTCTGTGTTGAATCCGATCCCTTTGATGTTGTACCATAATCTCAATTTGATGGTTATGATTAATGGCCTTAATGTGGGTCCATGTATATTGCCTTCACTCTATTCACCTTCCTCTCATCATTCGATTTTCATACCAAAACAATCCAATCACCTGAAACAATTACCTTGTTTTCTTCAAACACTAAATTCTGCTATGTTCTGTTTGAGTTGATCATGGTCGTCCACGAGCCACGGTCTTGCATTGTGTTAAAAGTACAATATTGAAGTACAGTATCCTCCAAACAATGGGGTCTTTTTTTTTTAAAATTTGCTGTGCTGCACATTGCTTTGGGCGTCATCAACACGTATGATTTCTGACAATTTTCAAAATCATAGTCCGGAATTAAAAAAAAAAATTCAAGAGGTAAAATAAAATCAGAAACCCTACTCGAAATTAGCATTGTGCATTTTCTTGATAAACGAAGGATACGTATGTGATGAAAGTCTGTTCAAATCTTGTGACTTAGGAGGTCATTGTTATATAGATATCTTCATCTTGGCATTTTGGACGTAAGGCAATATTTAAAATATATGTACAGTGACATTTAAAATAGCACATGTTATTTCAGATGTTCAATTACACTATTTTGAAGGGTCTTTTATGTTATTACAGAACTACCCGAATTTCACATCATACTCATTTTAATTTTGTTAATTTGTATAAAATATTACTTTTGTCATTTCTATGATATTTTTAATTATCATATTAAATATGAACATTGTGTATATCTTGGAGTCTTATTTCTTCATATCTTGTCTTATGATATCAAGATACTATGATATTTGTGTGATAAAACTCTGACCAAATTGAGTTATTAGACATTTGGTACATTGTTACCTCATATTCAATAATACCTTGAATATTATAATATAAAATACCGTGACATTCAATATGGTCATTTTGGTATGTTAACAAAATTGAAAGTGATGTGACATAAAATCTCTCCAATTTTTAAGCAGTACAAAATAATATCCAAAATGATGTTATCCTTTGACCATTGACATCTTACTATTTTGACCAACATCCATGGTCATAAATATCATTGTATCAAATATAATGTTTTGTTAGAACATGAGTTGATCAAGATGAGCTAACCCATGAGTAATTAATATTTAAATTATTTGATTATTTTGGATTTCAAAATTAAGAGGTATTTTTGTAAGGATGAGAATAATTGATTGTAAAAAAATTTAACGTACTGTTTCGTTCTAAATAAAAGACAAAAACACATAATACAGCTTTTTTTTTTAATACCCTTATCTCATTTGGACTATGGTGTACAAGTAAATACCGAAAACTCATCACATTTTAAATACCACTTGACATAAGGTACTTAGGGTTGAGATGACATGAAATCTAGGGTAAGATATGTAAACAAATAACAAGATAACTAGGATTCAAGCATCCACTCCATTGGTATACTAAAAAAGATTCTGGTCAAATCAGTGGAATGTAAAGGACTCCATTATTGTAAGGTTTTCCTCATTTCAATTCACCCCATTCCTCCTCCTTAAAATTAAAAAAAAGATGGGAAATAATAAAAGTGGCCCTCTTGATATATCTTTTTGCCTTTTGTGGGCTTCAATCACCCTTTGACGATTGCATATCACACACCATTCTGTCACCTAGTCTTTGTCTCATGCACAAACCAACAAATGAGAATCTACCTTCCTCTATCCCACTCACTCACTGCCTATTCTAACATGCTAAATTACTCAAACATGACACTTTTTACCTCTAATTAATATTCATCATTGTGCTCTCACTTGATAATTGTCCACAAAATCTGTGGACTTTAGTGCTTATTAAATCAAGTTGATGTGTCAATTATCCTTTTGAATTCTTAAAGCATTATGCAAATTAATGAGATAACATTTCAATAATGGGGATAATTAACACCACACAAGCCTACTCATGCTTTAGGTGTTTTGGATATAGCCCTTTGATTATGGTTGGTCTTGACTGGTAGGACCATTGAATTGACGACACGTGCAAATTAGATAGATTTCATGATATTCTCTTGATGTTGGTAAGCAGCTTGTTTGTTTGCTTCATATTATACCTAATCACTAGTTGAATTTTAAACTCTAACCCCTTGAAAATTAATGGAAGTTAAACTGGTGATTTGATCTATAGTCCACTTGATTTTAGTATTGAGTGTACTTATCCCTAATTTTCTTTCTTGTTAAGCGACAATATCATGAGATCAGAGTTGAAACTTTAATTCTCATAATTTGACTCCTGCAATTATGTAATCTTTTGTATTATTTCTTTAAGATATTGACATTTTCAATTTCAAAAGAAGAAAAAGAAAGATACAATTAACGTAAAACTCACATCTGAAATCATCGATACTTTCTATTTACATGATGACTAAGAAATATTTTGTCTTCTTTTTTTAGAAATTTGCACTAGAAATTCATTAGAAATTACAGAATTTAGCAGCAATGGAACTGATTTATTCACCAATTGAAGCCAAACATCAATAAAAATTGCATCATGATAATAAAGGTAAGCCCTCACGAGTTATATCTTTACTGAGCAATTTATACATATTATATATATATATATATATATATATATAATATGTACTACTCAAAGCCATTGCTTATATTACTCTTTCTGTTGATTCAGTTGGATGTACTTTAATCATTCTCTTCCTCAAAAATGATGGTCCCCATCATCATCTTCACCTCTGGACAAACATTTCTTTAACTTTACGTGTCCAACTTCTTCATCATAATGATCCTGCTTTTCTTCTTTTGCAAATCTTAGATTAAAAGTCTGATGATAGAGGTCTCTATCCCTTTATTCTTTTCCAAATGAGAATAATTTTTCTTTTTTATCATTCTTGCAGGGCCAATATCTGATGATGGCAAAGATCAGGAAGATGAAATGTTTAAGTTATCACATTGGTGATGATTTGGAGTGTGGAATTTGCTTTAAAAGGTGATAACACCTTTAGTTAATAATAAAGCAAGAATACTTAAATCATATTGAGATTAATGGAATCTAAAGGTGCAGTCCTATAATCCTAGGCTAATTGGGTGCTTTGAGGCTTCCCAAATTCCTAGATTGGCCATCACACTTTACATTAAATTAATCATGAAAAGATATATCAATATAGCATAACCGTTTTTTTTATTAAAACTTGTTTATAATATACTTACGTATCTCTTTTTAATTAATTTGATCTTCAAACATTTAGGAAGCCTGATGTACCTAAATATCTCTTCAAGGATAGAGATTGAATGATTAATGTCATGCTTATATCAATCTTAAGAGCAAGGCTAATTAATGTCATGTGAGCTATTAATTCATTGAGTAATTTATTCAAATTATCATTAAGTTTTGATTGGGTTGGATCTTAACTTTATTTAAAATAAGCTTGAGAATTAGTGGAATCTAAAGCCGTGATTCTATAGTCTTAGGTTAATATGGTGCTTCGAGGCTTCCCAAATTCTTTTAGATACACTTGAAACTTTTAACATCATGCTCACATTAATTTTAAAGAATGAAGCTAATGCTACCATGAGTTATCAATTTATGAACTGTCTATTCAAAATTCTATAAATTCATGTGTTGGATTTTAAACTTTATGCATAAAAATTTGTCAAATTTTGAATTGAAATTCTTGAGAAATTTATAAAAATCAAAATCATATTGTCCAACCCTTGACCGTCTTTACTCTTCATTGTATTGAATATGGTGAATGGTGTACTATAGGCATGAAGTCTATACAAGTTCAAGTGTGGTGCTCCTCTTTGCATGGGGATCAGCGACTGTAGCTACAAGATTGAAGGGGTGATGGCATGGGAATTGGTGGTTCTAAGACAATTTTTTATGGCTCAAATTAGATGGTAAAATAGGTCATGTAGGATAATAGATCCTTTTTTGTTTAAGAAAAAATCTATTAAAAAAAAAAGAGACATAAAATAAATCTCAATAAAACTCATACTAATAAAGAAAAAGAAATACGAGTCCCAATAGGACCCACACCTCATGCTTCTCTTTTTTTACAATTTTTGTTTTTTTGGATTCATAAAGTAGCGAATAAGAGATCTGAATCCTTCCTTGTGAAATCTTTAGGATATTAATAGATGAGTCTTCAAAGTTTTTATGATAATTGCATTCAATTAAACAATGAAACAAATGAGGGCATGCATGTAACAAATTCTTGTCAGTTTCAGGCCCGCAATACAAGGAGTAATTTTTCTAGATAGAATAATTTGGTGTGATCGATCTTAGCATATACTCAGACATCAAGAGGAGGAATTGGACCGGACAAACTCAATCGGCCTAAATTCCAGAATCCTACTTATCAATTTCTTTCAGTCACTTTCATGATGCTGGAAGCAAAGCTAGCAAAGCAAAATATTTCAGGTGGACTTGTCCTTGACAGTGGTTGAAAAAAGATAGTCCTATTGAAATTGTTCTTTTGAGGAGCAGTGATCTTCACAATGTGAGAGGATTAATTTAATTTTACAAAGGAGAATAGACTTTGAATCAAAGCCATCCTTTTTCAAAAAAAAAATTCTATTCATCTTTTTGTTTTAGTGTCTGAGGGTTATTGAATGTTGGAGCTGGCTAATTGTTAAATTAAGCTTTAGATTCTTTTTTCTTTTTTCAATAAGAAAATGGATGTGAGCTTTGAGGGTTAGTGGTTCATTAATCACTGGATTAATTGGCCTCCATATACTGCACTATCAGTTGTTAAATGGGATTTGTTTCACCATATATGTGCAATCTCAAATTTGATTAATTTTTGAATTCAACACTTGCTGCCTCTGACTACCAAGAATTAAATGCACAAATCTAAGCTAAGGTGATTTAGTGATGAGAATTTAAGATATATCTAGATTGAGAAAAATTTTTAAAATGTTTTATTTAAATTTAAATCAAGAGAAATATTTAAATTAAATATTTTATTTCTTTGTTTCTCTTTATTTTTTACACTTTAAATATACTCAAAATTAATTTATCCGACATGTTAAATTAAAACCTGTATACCAAAAAAATGCAAAACAAGCATGAATTGAGACACCCCATATTAGTATTTCTTTTTGGTTTGTTCATATATAACTCTATAACTCTATTTCCTTAACTCGCTGCAAAATAGACGCCAAGCGCCACAGTTCATACAGAAAGTTAAAAGATGCAATTAACCTCCAATCTGCCAATAAGATTATATGTTAATACTTATCTTAGAGATTTAAAAAAAAATTGCTTTGAAAAAAAAAAACATTTTTGGAGCTTTCATTGTCCACGTTTTTTATTTTTTGTGGGAGCAGGGGTGGTTTGATTAGGCTTTTGCTTATATGTAATCCAAATTTGAGTGTCACATCTTAGATCTTATATATGCTTTCATTCACCAGCCTGCAAATGAATTGAATATAATAAGCTTTGGTCTCGTCTGTTTGGGGATAACATCCACTCCAAATTATACAACATGGAATTGAAAGTTGAAAATGAAAGCTCATACCAATTGGATGTTTTGTCACCTAAAATTTTGTCTGAAATGAATGTCCTGACACAGCAAATAATTCAGGAGATGTTCTGCCTCCTCAATTGCTTTCAGTTTAGGATGTTCTGCCTTCTCAGTTGCAAATAATTAACTATATGATTTTGAACTATTTAGCTATGGGTCCTGTGCAACTGTATAGGAGTCCATCCCAATTAATTCAAATTTAAAACAGGGTGGGGGAAAAAAAACTGCTCTGCGCACAACCCACAAAACGGAGTTGCAATATTCATAGTTTCAGAATAGTGCAACTCCCTCGAGGTTACGCACGCACGCGTGCACATATATATATATATATATTAATGATGGTTTTGTGTAGAAAAATCAACCAAGATGCAGCGAAAGCTCAAAAGTAGGTTGTAAGGTATTTAGTAAAGATTATATGTACAGTGATGACACAGATTTGAAACATGGTGTGCTTGATATATAAAAAGTTACAGGGATTAAAGACTCCCACCACTAGGAAATAGGAAATTTTGAAATTTTCCAAACAAGAAAAATATTTCTAAAATATTGTGAGGTATGTTTTATTTTATATACAGCGTATCATTTTACGAGCATAATAAAATTATATTAACATTTAAAAACTCTTTTTAACTCATTTAGGAGGCATTTGGTACACCATTATTTAGATGCCAAGGCGCATAAAAGACAGTTTTAGGTGAATATCCAAAAAAATATGGGATCTCACTTTACTTCCCTTTAATTTTGATTAACTTAATTAATTATTAATTATATCCTATCTTTAATAACTTTCTAATTATTATACCAGATTTAAGAATTTTAAATACCATAGTATTTATTATCTTAGTATCCTTTCCTATGATATCTAAGATAACAAGGAATGTGAGATAACAGAGGACCAAACATCTCCTTTGGAACTCATTAGAATTCTAATTTTGCAATAACAATTTATTCTTGAACACTTGCTATACTAGTAACTAAGTTGGGGGAGGGAGGAAAGTCAGAAATTTTTGCTCTCTGCTCTTTCAAAATCTTTCACTAAGTACAACAATCAAGAAACTGAAAGAATGCACTTCGGATCAATATTCCAGATGCCACGTGGAAGCACCAATTTACTACTTCCAACTTGTGCATACATAACAATTCTGACAGAAAAAAGAAAGATTGCTTTCCAATACAATGGACTCTCCTATTACATTCCTATCACAGCAATGTGTAAAGCTGAAGTCTTCATTGTTACAAGCCCAGTAGCGTATGGAGCAATATATAATTAAGCAGAGTATATTGTCAATGTACACAGCATCTTTGCAACCAAATTTCTCTTATCTACATCTACCTTTGGCCAGGTGGTGAGAGTGTATGTGTCAACTAACAGAAGAGATGGAGTATTGAGTTGGACTTAAAAGTACTGTTTATACTGAACCTATGGATATTTGCACCGTATTTTATTGGTATATTGATGCATTGTAGGATCTTTGGCTGCACAAGGCCTCAACTGAGAACTTCTTTGCATTTCCTGGGCATGGGTCTCCCCCAAAAACTTCAGGTGCTACAGTAACCAAGCAAGATTGCTTGCCAATGCAGTTCTGCCAAAAAGGCGCGAGGTCGATAAGAAGGCAAAATATGATGTCAGCAAATTTTCTTCCACGAAAGTTAGATACAGTCATTTTAAGTGTTTAGTGTGAAGTTCTTTGATTCTTATGACAAGTGTAAGAGCTTTTCCTTATGGAGTCAATGGTATGCTGTTAAGTTCAAAAAAATATCCACACGTCAAAATATTAGTGAAGAACCTGACAACAAACCCTTTTTACACCAATCTCAAAACTTGACAATCAAGCCACTTTTCCCTTTCTTGTTAGGACTTTTACACAGTCTTGCACTTCTCCAAGCCTTTCCTTTTTTTCCTCTTTTATAACTATATTATTTCAACTTTTGTTTTTTCTTTTCTTATATTTTCAATTTTATACAACACAACCATTACCACCAATATCAACCTTTATAAATTCAAAGGCATCAAACCACACCAAAAAGTAACAAGAGATACAGATAGATGCATAACAACATAACAAGGAATTCTATAAAAGAACTGAGTGAAACTATTCCTGAAATAGATGTAGATATCTCTAGGGGATATTTGGCGTAAAGATTTGAAATTTACCCCAAGGAACTATTTGCTCATGCAATTCAATCCTAAGAATTAAACACCCCAGCAATCCATAAAAAATGTGTCTGGAATAAATATTAGACGAAGATAAGATGAGAAAACTAAATCCCATGGATGTATTTGGGATCAAGTTGCCCAACTTTTGTGGAAAACTAAATGCTAAGGGAGACTAAGAATCCCAGGAAACTATATTAAAAAACTTACGCCAAATACGGTATTTAGTTTTGAAAGTTTGGTTTGCTGGAAAATTTGACGAAATCTCCATACTAAAGTCAACCTTAAGAGCTCTAGCTGCCGGTTTGCTAGGACTGCATGTTGGAATGGAGCAATTAACTAATATGAAGGAAACTTATAGGAAACAGAAGTCTAAAAGTTGGATTACCCTTTTAGCAGCATCATATGACCTGTGGGCGTGACAGCTCCCCTCTCGAAAGTTTCCACACATCCCCTGTGGCTGTCCATAGCTAGCAAATTTAATCTGGGAGATTTTTTGCCCTGGTGGACACCACAAATGAGCTTTGGGTCTATTAATTTTTCCAGAGTTTAACATGTGCCAATTCTTTAGTGTTGGCTGCCCTTCATATATATCAGCACACACACTTGCTGTGGTTCTTTTCACCAAAGAAATCCCAGTAGAGTCACCGCCCAATTCTTCAAACACAACCAAAAAATTCTCACTTGGGTTCAGCCATGATCGAGGAACATGATACCTGAAAATGATGATAAAATCTTGTCATTATTGTCAAGGATTGCTTCAACTCAAAAGTTTAAATTATTAAGCCAATGTTTATGAATATATTTATTATAATCTCCAACATGTCCTTTTACACAAAAGCTCTTTGCATTTAAAGTGTAGAGAAAGGACAAGCCAACTAACTCGTGCTGAAATTTCATTTAATTAAGAAGAGGGGCAGCAAAGGTCCAACTATTGACTATGTAGTCATAGAGGTTCTGATATTATGTCAAGATCACTTTAACTCAAAAGTTTAAGCTAAGTGAAGGTCCTTGAATAGCTTTATCATAATATCTAAAGCTTATATTGAAAGTTAGACCATATACTGTAGTAAAATAAGTTGTATGAATACTTACCATCTCTGGGAGGGTTCTCCACAATTTGTCCGACATTTATTTTCAGTGTAGATTCCAGCATAACTACAATCACTACAACTACCACGTGCTATATATCCAGGCCAATGGCGTCCAATGCTCTGACCATTTATCCACACTTGACCCTTTCCCATGCTACTCATATCTAAAGCCAATGGATCATTGCCTGCTGGTGTACTAAAGGTTGTCTGATAACAGCAAAGTATAAAACTACTAAGGATACATGTAGATGCTGGTGATCATCTGTAACAGAAAAAGACATGCAGCATTTTGTAACAGAAAATTTTACCTTGTACCATGTCAAGGGTTGTTTTTTAGCCAATAAGGATCCTTGTGCCCATTCAACAGAAGTACTCCCACTTACAGTATGAAGGTTCAAGGCTTCACCTTTCAGACCAATCTGCTCAACAACACGCCACAAGGTAAATTCTCTACTGTTGCAACTTCCACTTTACTAGCTAAACTACATATATAACAAAATAATAATGATGATTTAAGAAAAAAAAATCTCTTCTTTACCTTCTTTTGGAAAAGTTTGCACCAGAGGCAAGGGAACTATTAATGCTTAAACTTTTTCTCGGTACCCGCACACGCAAATTTCATCAAGAACAATTTTCATTTATGAATTATATAATAAAACTTTTGCTGCTGTCGTTGAACAAAAATTATAGATAACAAACCTTGTAAGACCATTTCTGTTGAGACAGGTCTCTGGTCCCCTCATTTAGACCCTTCAGTGTGACTGGGCCTAACACCCCAGCATTCCATGTCTCAAAGTGCACACCAACATTCTGGTTTTATTTGAATATAAAATTAGAATAAATCAGAAAAATTAATACAGAAAACAAAAAGATCAGAAAGGTGAGAGAACCAACCGGAAGACCCACGGCAACGCTAAGTAAAGAGATCTTGTTATTGCCAACCCAGAGCTTCACATTGTCACTAAATGTTAACTTAGGATTCTCCAAACTCCCGTACACAGTTCCTTCGTTCATACAGATAGTTAAGTATTAAAGTTTATCAAAGCAAAATACTAATTAAAAACCGTTATATACCAATTTATTACCTGAAAGTTGGCCATTAATGAAAACATGTAGAGCATGGCCTGCTGACATTACAGTGAGGATGGGAGATTGTCCATTCTTTATAAAAGCTTCATCAGGATCAATATTGACACTGACCAAGATATCATCGATGGAGAGAGGACTTAAGCAGTAAGAGGATGAATATTCCAATTATTTGGATTTTAGAAGGCAAGGACTGATCAATTAAAAGATACTCACTCTGTCATATACCACAAATAATCTGAAGAATCCCAGGTGACATTAATCTGCTCTCGGAGTGCATATGCTGTAAAGGAATCATCTTCACTGGACGATGCAGGTTCTTCATTGTATGACTGCCAAGTGAATGCATCATCTAATGGTGTCATCTTCATCTGGGAGCTCTGGGCACCAAGCTGCACGAAATTGGCAAACAGACATCAACGTTCACCCTTGAAAATATCTCAATATAGCAAAGGCAAAGGATTTCTGCGCAAAACACTGTCTATATAATGTGTCTGTCCTTGAGGAACAGCACAAGTATGGAACTGTCTAGTTTCTGTGAGAAATATATGAGTGATCTAGTCATTTCTGGATACATAATTTAGCCATGAATTCCGTAATCAAATGAAATCAGAAAAGTGAAAAGTTTTGAACATGGCTAGCAGTCTTGTCTTACCCTTGCAGTGTTGAAAACTGCAGTTTTGCAGTCAGGGAGAATGCTGATAGACCAAGGTGGTAAGTCATATTGACCATTTCCAAATGTAACTTCTGTGGAAGATTTGGTGTCATAATTTGCAAGAAATGCAGCACAAGCACCAGACTCTGTCTTGAACACATGGGCCTAAGATAATATTAAAGAAGAAAAAGAAATTAATTTTCCATACACAAGGCAGCTTTGCTGGTTTTAATCAGCAGAAGTACTTCACCTCCAGGTTAGTTCCAAGCGTTGTCACCACGGGATCTACAGACACTAAAACTGGCTCACATAGCTTTATCGCCTTATGCAAATCTCTCAAATGCCCCCATTTTGGTTCATTCAGAAGTCCTGATATAGTGGAACAAGCTCCTGATTAACATGAAAATATATCTGCTTTGCCTGCATGATGTTAAAATTGAATATGTGCAATTTGCAGCAAAAGATGTATATCTTTTCCCAAACATTACTCAAAACAAATACCAAGTCATAGCTTGTGGTGATAAAGAGCTCTAAATGAGTATAATTGTCATCATCCAAAGCATGCATACAATTTAAACATCATACGAATACCATATTCATCAATAGGAGCATCATAGTCATAGCTTGTGGCGATGAAGCGGCCACCAGATGTCCGACCAAAGTTTGTTCCTCCATGGTACTGAACAAAAAATGAGATATTAAACTTAAGTCACACTTTCTACAACGTGATTACATGAATTATATTAGTATATAGAAGGGGTATAATATTCACAATGGATATTAATAGCAAAGGGACAACCAACCCACCATATAGTAGTTAACAAATGAGCCACCGTTCTGTATGAATCTAGCAACTGAAAATGCCAGGTCTTCTGCTGGTCTACGTGGGACTGCTCCACCAAAATCAGTGTACCTATACAAGAAATTTAGACTAAATAGTGGATCCAGATAAATTATTTTTCACCTTTACGGTAACATTTGCATGAGTTACCAGCCAGTCCAGTTCTCCGTCCACATTTTGGGTTTGTAGTTCTTGTTGGGAGTGAAGTTTTCACAGTAATACGCATTGCAGGTGTCAATCTATCACACAGTGTTCAGAAAGAGAAACATGTAAGAAGGGAGTAGAATCTTCTGTCCACAATACATCAAGCTGAGAAAGTTTGAAACTAAACAATTAGCTTATAAAGGCATAAATTATTGGACAAAACCTAAGTAAAATTTTAGGTGCTTGCTTTTATAGCCTCTAATGAAAAATGAAAAGTGGATATTTTTTTCAATTTAACACTACAAGATTGAGTCTTTAAAAAAAAGTTCCTCTAAATGTCATATTTATATTAGAAAACCTAATAGTAAGCACTTAGGGCACTTTACCTAAGTCTAGTCTCAAATTAGACCCCCTAGAAAATGTTGAATTGCAAATCAATCCTCCCATGGCTGCAATTATACAAGAGCCGAGAACCAGAAGAAAAGTGGAGAAGTTAAAACTGCTCAGCTACGATGTACCCTCTTGCAATTAAAAGTAAATAAAGAACACAAAAACCAAAAAAAAAAAAAAGCGCAACGGTGAACAGAAAAATATCAAACAGTAGAAGCAACTAACCCACCTAATTAAGCAACGCACATTCAAAGTGAAAACCCCACCAAGATATATGGGTCACATAAATTTAATGAAAGAAAAAGATCATTATTTTGTAGAAAAAGACAGCTTCAAGAGAAAAGAAAAACGTTTCAAGAGGGAAAAAAGGTAGCTTTAGTTTACCACTGGATCAGGAGCATCTTCTTGCTTGCACATAACCCAGGGCACACCAGTGTCAAGACTTACAGCCATTTGAGCAGCCCATTGCGTGTAAGCTTTTCCAGGAGCACCAATTTCCCACTCTACGGGTCCAAATTCGTTCTCTATCTGTCAAATTCAACAGCGAAAGTTCATCTTTAATAAATTAAGAATTTATCACAAATAAGCTTTACGGGAGTATTCTCTGGAATTGAAGGATTTAAATTTGAATTCCGACTTTCAATCGGCGCCAAATTAGAAAAAAAGTGGGGGAAAAAAAAGACTTATTTTAATAAAAATTTATTTAAATTTGATTTCCATACCTGAGACAAAATTATTGGGCCTCCCTGAGTTTGAAACAACTTCTCTTCCTTCATCATGCTGACAATCTTCTGAGTAAAGTTTTGCATTGCGGCCTTAATGACATCAAAATTACGACGATGGCTTAGAAGAATTATCATTTTCTACAATTAAAGAATAAAAAATAGATAAATAATGATGACCCAGCTTGAAAAAATCTAACCTTGAAAGGCTCATTGTCCGTTCTGAAAGCAATACCCGGAACAAACTTCAGCCAAACAGGAAATCCCCTGAATTTAAAACACAGCATATGACCCTTTTAAGTATTTTCCAAGGATTATTTTCATCTTCTATAATAATTTTCTTTGTCTACCATAAAAATCACGAGGCAAAGATCTGAATTATGATAATCATTACCCAAAATTCCATTCAGCACAAACGTAGGGACCAATGCGGAGATGAACGTAAAGGCCAGCTTGCTGAACCAGCTTGATGAACTTTACCAAGTCGAACCTATCCTCGAAATAATACTGGAAATTTAAAATTATATTAAAAATTTCCTGAGTTTTCTTTTCAAATTTTTTATTATTAGAAAAGAAAAAAAAAACTAAAAATGAAGAGGAGATAAATTTCAAGGAAGATTTTGCAGTGTTACTTTTCCAGGAGAAGGCTCGTGACCATTCCAAAACACATACGTCTGTACAACATCTAAGCCTCCTTCTTTGGCCTTCTGTATGAGGTCAGGCCACATCTGCATTCACCCAGAAACAATGAGGAAATACGAGAAAGGGTGAGAAAATTAGAGGCTAACTAAGCCAAGAGTAAAGTCACCTCAGGTGTGCTTCTTGGGTAGTGAATGGACCCAGAGATCAAAATCCTTCTCTGCCCATCAACACGAATAGCTTTGTGATCGTAAGTCACAGAGGCTGTGACAGCAAAAGCCCAACAACAAAAAAACAATAGCACAACAAATTTTCCTCTGGGTAAACTCCCCATCAAATCTCTCGCATTCATAACCTTCTGGGTTTCTCAAAGGAATGACCTTTCCTCCTTTATCTCACCCACCTTTGTACATTCTAAACTCAACAAAGAGACAAAGGGGGTTACAACTTCTTTTTTTTTTTGGTGTGTACAATGCCTTTTCTGAGTTCTGATTCTTTTGGGATTGAAAGGGGAGGTAACGACTAGAGAGCGTAAGAGTGGCGGGCGTTGAGTTAGAGGACAGCCAAATATATAATTTGAAGGAAGCATTATGTGCGTGTGAGCCAATTGTCCTTCTTTTTGATATAGGGAAATGAACTGACCCTCAATTTTACAAGTCGTTATCAATTAGGTAAAGTAATTCTTTAACTTTTGGTTTTGGTTTTTTTTTTAACTATGCATAAGTAGACTAAAAACAATTAAGAAGTGTGTTGATTATATTTATGAAATGTTAACTTATATATTTAACACACACTTATTAGTTATTATTATCGAGCTGGAACTAAACCTCACCCTCAATAAAATGGATTTTGGTTTTGATTAATTTCTTTCTTGTAATTTTTTTTTTGGGTATAAAATTCATGTATGTAGATATAATTATCAGGATTTATTTTTTATATCAAGAAAAAAGGAAAAGCCCCAATTAAACACAATGTTATAACTACATTAGGATTTATCTTTTACATGTAGATTGTGATTTTTTTTGGGTAGTTGAATAAATCTTAATTATTATACATGATTATGTAAAAGTTTTTGTGCACATATAATAATTAAAATTTATTTTGTGCATATGAAAGTTACCTGATTAATTACATAAAATAAATATTGATTATTGCAGGTATATATTGTACAGAAAACTTGTCTGACTGAGTATGCAATCCAAGACAAGATGGAGTTTGTGTGCCTTAAATAGCCACCAATTTTTGGTAGCTTTCACTGCAGGTGCAACATGTTGTTCAAATGCTTTATTTTTAATCTCATTTGAATCCAATACTGTTATTTGTATGGCCAAAACAAAAATGCTCTTCTTTTAAGGCACCAATCAGCCAAAAAGTGGGGCAAACATTATTCTTTATATATTTATAATTAAAATTAAAGAATATATCAAAGTAAAAACTAAAAATATAAAGAAAATGAGTCAACTAATTCTGGTGTTTAATTGCCCGGAGAAATTTTTTGTATTTCTAGAAGATAGCATCTGATACTATTTTTTTCTCAAATTTTAATTTTAAGACATTCTAAAATTATTCGAAATGTCAAGAAATGAATAAATTTCAGGAAACAGAATTTTAAAATTTATTATTTCTAAAAGCATCTTGCTTTTTACAAGTTTAAACAAGGATTAAACTTAAAACCAAATATTTCTATTTTTATTGTTTGATTTTTTAATTAAAATATAATAAATATATTATTCTCTAATAAAATGATGACAAGTATATGATTTAATTAGAGAATTATATAATTATTTACAAAAATTATATATTTATTAAATTTTAATAAAAAATAATATATTTTTTATATTTTAATTAAAAAATATAATAATATAAATATAAATAATTATTAAATTGAACATGCAAATTAACCTTCTAGGCGAAAAAATAGATTATTTAGATTTTTCCTACGTAGCCAAGAGACTGCATATTAATGGATTATATTACATTATACAGAATGGAAATTTTATTTTTTAAAAAAATAAAGTTGATTTTAATTTTGTTATGTCTGAATAGGTTGATTAAAGAAAGTCAAGTTGCCGCATCTCCAAATGCGTGCACCGTGACGTGCATCCTTTTTGACTCCAGCCATTATCTTTCTTTGAATTCGGACCCCTCCTTTCAACCAGCCAATCAAAACATGCCACGTATCCCCATCAATTTGTACGATGATCTCGTGAGGTAACTCGTGATTCGTGAATTGATAGGAAGATTGATGATTTTAGGGATTCGGAAATATTATATTTTTTACAAAATATTAAAATAAATAATATAAATATTTTTGAAAATTTGTTAATATTATTAAGTTTATTTTTTATTTTTTAAATAACATTTTATTCTATTCTTTATTTTTGGTTAAAATATCCTCCATAAAAAATTATATAAAAAGATTGATAGAAAGTATTTAAATGAAAAAAATTAAAATTAGATTAAAATATAAAACAAATTTTTATTTTAAAAAACGTTGATATAATTTTAGTAAAATTTAAAAAATATGGGTGTAATTTATTTTAAATATTATTAAATATAAAATACTATTTTACTTATTTTAATAAATTTGTTATAATTATATCATTAATTTAAAAAAATAAACTTTTTAAAGAGTTATTAACTATTAAATAAATTAATATTTTAAGTAATTATTTAATAAAATATTATTTTATATTTAATAGTTATTATATCATAATTGATATATATGATATTTTTTAAGTTTATAATATTATCACTCTTTGATGAGAAAGGATGGAGTAAAATAAGAAATAATTTTTTTATTTTTTAAATAAAAGAAGTGAATGAAGAAGGAAAGTACAAAATACAGGAGAAAAAAACATCAAATTTTAATCTTGAACGGGCATTGATATCTTTTAAATTCTATGACTTTGATTTATCATCATATTTTATTCTAAATTTAAATTTCCACTCCAAATCTATTATCTTATTGAACATATTTGCTTTTCGAGTAAATAATTTTCATTTCTTTCCTTTTTATAAACCCGATTATGAATATAAAATTATCATCTCTATTTTAAATTTTACTTTTTTGTTTTTTGGGGTTCCATACCATTCTGTAAGGTACTCTATGATTGGGAGGTTTTGGTCGGTTTGTTTATAAAACTTTTAAGCATACCAAATCATTAGAGTAATGATTGCTTTGTTCTCAAATAATGTTACACAGTTATCAATTTTAAAAAAGTCTACAAGAACTTTATATCAGAATAGACTGGCCAAGTTATACCTTATAAATATTTTATTATATATATATATATATATATATATTAATTTTGGTAAAAATTACACGGTTAATAAATTATGATTAATATAACTCTTTTCACATACATATATATAATAGTATGATTTATACGATGAGTTACGTACTTTTTCTTTCTAATATTTTTGAGTCTTCCTTTTAATTTAAATTTTATTTTGAAAGTATGCTATTGGCACGAGAGCCCACTTTAATTCATTACCAAAAGAAGGTTTTAAATTTATATATATATATAATTTATTCTTTTAAAAAACTTTTTAGGCCCCAAGAAGCACCGAAAAGCCTTTTCTAAAAATAGATTGTTATTAAAATTAAATAAATCAACTGTTAAGACCTACCCATATTAATGTTATTATAAAAAGTTACAATATTTATAACGCGTCTCCATGAAGCTCAGTTAACAGTGACATTCGTCATTGGATGATGACGTCTAAATTTTTATTAATTAATAATATCATCAATTAAATAGAATCTCAAACATTAGAATATTAATGAATTACCCTATTATTGTTCAACAATCGAAAAAAATTATATTAAAAAATTAGTCAACAAAGTTTAATGCGTTCAATGTTTAAAATTTAGTCTCTTAGATGTATCTCTATTCGTCCCTTCATAAATCATCGATGTAAAATTAAACGAGCAACTTGATAAATTGTAAAATTAAACGAGCAGCTTGATAAACTTAATCCTTTAGCTATTTAAATTCATATTACTCACAGATAACTTAATCTAGTCTCACTTTTTATTTTTGGTAAAAATATGGGCTAAACAACACAAAAACAAAAACAAAGCAAAAAAGAAATAAAAAGAATTGGGTGACCAACATAAGGTATTGAGACTATCAAAAATAATACTCCTTCTAGTCTAAAATATAAATAACTTGAAAAAAAAAATTTTGGTCTAAAATATAAGTCACTTGACAACAATAATAATTATTATTCCCATAATGCCTTATATTTAAGGACAAAAATTATATTAGAAACCTTCATTTAATAACAAAAGTTATGTTAGCAATAAGGACAAAGGTAAAAAGACATAATAATATTTAAAAAATTTAAAAATATAACTAATTTTTTTAAGAAATGTGCATCTGTTAAAAATGACTTATATTTTGAATCGAAAAAAATATTTAGTAACTCTAACTTTAAAGATGATGGTTGAAAAATTTGTAAGATACTTGTAACAATTTTTATAGTCGTACGGTTATATAATTAATGAATAAATATAAAGAGATCAAAGTATATATGAAATTTATCTTATATATATATATATATATATATTTATTTATTTATTTTTTTTAAATTCCATTCCATCCAGCAAGCCTAAAAAATTTTTTGTTTGTGTTCACTTTTATTTTTCCATAAAAGCAAAAGCAATTTTTATATATTTTGTTGGGTATAGATTTGCTTATTTATTCTCGTGTGTCAACATAACATAAGAGAGTGGGTCCCATACTTCCCAAAGCTGTGATTTGGTTCCCTGTTTTGGGCTTGACCCATCATTTGTGATTTTTCGTTTTAGTTTATCATTTTTACTTGTTGAATTCAATAAGTATTTTATTAAATTATAATTAAAAATATTTATATTAAAATATTTTAAATTTAAAATTATTTTAAAATATTTAAAGACAAAAAAATCAAATTTAAAATCTTAAATTATAATTTTTTATGCAATTTAAATTTTTAATCTTTAAATTATTTAGAATAATTTAAAATTTTAAAAATTTTTAATATATATCCTTAATTTAAAGTTTTTAACTATAATATTTTTTTTATTTTTCTTGGGATTTGAGACTTGGCTGTTGGAAAAGCTATGTCATTCAAATTGGCTTTTTCTCCAGGCAGTGAAAGAAGCAAAAGCAATCTTAATGCTTTTTGTTCTCCTTCTAAAAAGGATACAGTTATGCAAGAAAGACTATGTCTTATGCATTACGGAAAAGGAAAAGAAAAAATACAAAGTTTCCTTAAACTTTGAACCATTTTCAAATACTTTTTTTAAATTAGTAACACAAACAATTTGATTCTTGAATTTTTTAAATCCCAATAAATATTCTTTTGCCTATTTTATTTTTATTAATATTAACTCTTTTGTTACCTCAAACATTTTCATAATTAATGTAGCAATTTTTTATTTGTATCAAATGCTAACATGTTAATTATAAAGAGGAAAAAAACTTATATATAATGTTTTATATTTTTGTTTTTAGGTTTTTTTAATTAAATTATTACAAATGTATAATTTTTTACCAATAATATGACAAGTGTATTTTGGTAGACAAATTTATAATTACCAAATCAAACCATATAAGAAGACTATTTGCAAGTGGTCCTAAGTTTAGGAGGACATTTTACATTTTTTTCCAAAAAAAAAAATTCAAGTTTCTATTAGCAAAATTTGGGGTAAATTTTTGTATTTAAAATACAATGACATTTTATTTAATTAGTCATCTATAAATATAACTAGGAAGACCTGATGTATTTAAATTCAATTCTTATGTCACATCAATTTTTTTACTCCTCACTTCAAAGACATTGTACTTCTTTTGTGAAAAAATTATTAATACAATTTTTTAAAAATTTTAAGTCATGCTTAAATAACGCAATTGCTTTTAAAATTTGATCATCGATCCTTCAAACTTTTAATTTTATTCAAATAACTTATATTGTTAATAAATTTATTAATTTACTAACGAAAAGATAATATTTTTTATTAAATAAAATACCTAAATTATATTTTTCGTGTAGATAATTTTCTAAACTTTTGAATTATGTGTAAATAACGCCTTAAATTTTGAATTATTTGTAAATAATTCCCTTAATATGTTATACTTTTATTAGTAAACTAATGAATTCACTAATTATATGAGGTTATTTGCACAAAATTATAAATTTGAAATGATCATTATTAGGTCTTGAAAGTTAAAAAAAAAAATATTTGTATATAACTTAAAATTAAAAAAAAATTGTTCATTTTAACCTTTTTCTAAATAAAGAAAAAATTCAATATTTTGATTTATATAACTTGCAAGAGCAGCCCAATCCTCATTAATGAGGTATATCAAATAGCAAGTAAAAGATGTATTAAAAATAAAGAAAAAAAAGTAACAAGTAAAAGCAACCATTTGTCTTCCCTTCCTTTCCAATCCAATCAAATACAATGGATTAAAGTTCCAAATAGGCAAATGCATCAATCATCTAATTAGCTTACACAACATGACAATGGAAGATATTATATTATATAAATTCCCATCACTCGAATCTAAGTGTTGGTGTTGAGAAATGTTAATATATTATGATAATCTAGTACATATCACAGTGGAAGATGATTAATGCGTTTCTAAATAATGTCATAAACATAATATTGTGACATCATTATTTATATACATATGGAAACTTTTTTAAAAAAATCGCAATTTTTAATAATGCAATAATTATTATATTTGTCTATATTTTGTTTTCTAATAAAAGTATACATAAATAGAAATATACATTAGTTTAAACTACTTTATCAATAATCAATGAATAATGAGTTTAATGAATAGAACATTAAATTTTGAACTTAAATTGAAAAATTAAACGACCGATTTGATAAACGTAATCATTTAGCAATTTAAATTCATATTACTCACAAAAAAACTTAATCTATTTTCACTTTTTTAAAAAAATAAAAATGAGGTAAAAAGCCCAAAAACAAAAACAAAGTCCCAAAAAAAAAAAGACTTAGGTGACAAGATTATATATTTGAGACTATCAACAACAATATTTAGTAACCCTAACTGTAGAAAGGGTTGATCAGAAATTTGTAGGCTAGTTGTAAGGGTGAGACTCTTATTTGCCAATCAATTAGCTTCTCTGAAAATGTGTTTGATGGACAAAATCTGTGGTTAATGTTTCCATCAGAGAATTATGTTAATCAAGTGATTTTCTTTAGTTTCGCTTGCATTAGTGCCATCAAGGAGGATAACTAAAGCTTGCGAGTCACTTTTAATACTCACTTTTCTCATATCTTATGCTTTATCCAAATCAATAATTAAAACACTGCAAAGTTGAGCATTGAAGAAGTTACCCCAATCCCTTTTGTATGTAAACTTCCTTAGCCAAACACCATAAAAATTTCAGGCCCCGCCCCCATAGCCTGAGATTCTTGAATTCCCTTTACTAATTGCATTGGTATTAATCTTATCTGACTTTTTCACTTGAAGGCCTCCTCTTAATGACCATCCATCTTTTCTAAATTACGTTGCCAATCTGATTCTCACTTAACTCATTCAATTCATTTTTTTTTTCACAATACTTATAAATGACACAAATGGAGTAACGAGACATACTGAAATTTGCATCATGTATTGTTTTATTTCTCTATCGAACAGAGTTGTCTACGATATTATTATTATTATTATTATTTAAATTCCATTCTATCCATTTTCGCAAGCCCCAAGAATTTTTGTTTATGTTCACTTTTATTCTCACCTAGAAAAGCAAAAGCAATTTTTATATATTTTGTTAGGTATAGATTCCTTTTTTGTTTGGGCAACTGGATAAAGATTTGTTATTTATTTTTGTGTGTTGACATAAAAGAGTGGGCCCCACACTTCTCAAAACTTCCTCGATTGGTGACCTGGTTCCTTGTTTTGGGCTTGGCCCATCATTTGCGATTTTTCATTTCAGTTCATCATTTTCGCTTGCCGACCGCAACAGCTGTTTCTTCTTTTTAATGAGACTTGTTGAAAAATCTAAGTCATTTAAATTGGCCTTTTCTCAACATAGTTGTTGAAAAATTTATGGGTTTGTTTGATTTCTTATTTTTAAAATAATTTTTTTATTTTTTAAAGAAATAAAAAAATTATTTAATAATATATTTTTAATAAAGTATTTTGTAAAACATAAAAATAAAATTGTATTTTTGAAAACATAAAAATTAAAACACTTATTAAATGTTGTATTAATTTTAATTCTGTAGAATTAAAAAAATATAAAATAATATTTTTTTAAAAATAATGATTTAAACAATTTTTTTATTTTTAAATTTTGTCCTAAAAAATATTTATTTTAAAAACATTAAAATTAAAATAAAATCAAACAAATATGTCATTTAAATTGACTTTTTCTCAACATGTAGGTTCTCTCCACCAGATGTGGGAAAATAAAGATTGCAGGTGGGATGAATCCTAACTATCCAAAGCATCCATGGTTTCAGTAAGTACCACGTGTCCTTAGAACTCAAAGCAATGTTTCATTTAAACGAAGCACTACATTTTGACTAATGGTTTACCAATAGTAAAGTTGATCGAAATCATGGCTATTCACATTGAGAACTGCCCACATTTTGTCATTTCACCTCTTCCCCCTCCATAAATGCAGTGTTTCTCACTGAAGTCTAAACCATGCCTTGAGATCTTCATCCATTTTGAGAAATGCAACATGACTAATACCTTGAACCTTTGCCCGGATTGCGTCGTGAATGGTGTTTGTGGATCATTCTTGACCTGATTCTTCTATTTTTCTGATGCTTCTATTTTTTTTAGTATTATATTTTTCTGTCAATTCTTATGAACTTGATCTAATTCTTTTATTTTTTTTGGAATCTTTTTAACTTTCTGTGGATCGTTCTTCTCCAAATTTTTCGTGATTGTTTTTCTGCTCTGGAGTCGCTGGGTAAAACATTTTGTAATTGATCTAATGTTGAGTTCTAAAAATTTTTCTTGATTCATTTTAAAGGGGGTGTATATGTGTATTCTGGAAATTTTTTCTATGGATTCATTTTGAGAGGTGTGCAAGCGTAGATAGAACAAGTCTTCAACATTTTAATTTTATCTATTTTTCTATGGATTATTCTTTTGAATAAGGCATTTGGCTCTATAATAGTAAATAGAGCCGATGCATTTGGCTCTACAATAGTAAATTCAATTTCTTCTTATGCAGAGCCAAATCCCTCAACGAAATTGCATAGTTGCTACAACAATGCTAATTTGTTTTAACAATGAGCCATTGTAGTGCCATTTTGCCCTCTCACCCTTTCCCCTCTGTCTTTTTAGACAGAATAAATTTTCAAAGAGGTTGAGCTGTTGAGATATTCCTCTATAAATTACTAGGATTAGTGTTGTTAGATCTTGGATATAGCATTTAAATAATGTGCAACTTTACTATTAAAATCACGCAAGGAAATACTACTAGTGCTACTTTGCCAATTAATTTTCCATACCCCTTTTATTCCACCTTGTCTGCCCATTTACCATGTCTTGACGTATATAAGCATTTAGTTAGTATAGTGCTTATGTCTGTGAACAATAATTGAATTTTATTATTATTTTTTGGTTCAATTAATTTTGAAAATGAGCCTATAGTGCTAGAACCAAAGGTTGGTAAAAAGACAATTGAGTCAACTAGTAAAGAACAATACAAAGACACCTAATATTTTTGCTTATGTGTTTGTTTGAGATTAAAAGAAAAAAGAAACACCAAACGACCAGCCAAAAACTTTCTGTGGATAGATTAAAAAGTGTAATTGTGCACATCTAACATCAATTTAGGATTCCTAAGATATTATACATGCTAATATTATACTCAAATGGTTAGGATTCATTGACTCATTGGTGCAACAATAAAAGCATAGAAGCAAAGGAAGTTGTAGTCATCCTTTGTGATGTAATAAGATGTAGTTAGTGATTGTATAGTGTTGGTTTAAGGTTGAGTAAGCCAAGGTTTTAAATTGCAGCTATGGTTACAGTTGTGGTTATTGCAATTGCGGGTGTTGTGGGTGCTATAATACGAGTTGCGGTCATTGCGACCGTGATTTTTTTTTGAAATTGTACAAATTCTTTTAAATATATATAATTATTATAACTCTCAAATATATAAATATCTCATACCTAACATCAATATTAATTAAATAAATTCTTATTTTGAACAAGCATATCTATGTTAAGAAAATTAAAAGAAAAAGTCAGATAATATAAAAATATATTTACATACTTATTATAAAGAGATAATTAGAATCATTACATTGTAGAATGTCGTGAAGGATTATAACCCCCATTTTCACTTTCATTATTGCCTTATCTTGCTCCCTATCTAAAAACACAATCAAAAAATTTCTCACCTATGTTCTCTATTTACTAATAAAAAAAATTTGATACTTAGTGATAATAAGACTCTTGATAATTTATTGAAAGTTAATAATATGGTAGAGTTTGAATTATTGGATAATAATCATATAACATATGAAAAGGTTGTTGATAAAATGAGGGATAGTAACTTTGACTACTTTGAGACAAGCCACCAATGCCAAAATCACTAAACTTTGTGAAAAATTAGATGACGAACTATCTTCTAGTATAACACTTTGTTGCCTTACATCTTTTATAGATTGATGATCATCTCTTCTATTATCACCAGAGCCTTTATCCTAAAAAGATATCATATCAATAATGAAACTCAAATCACGCATAGTATATGAAATGTCTTGATATGGATCTTGTTTTCTATTTTCATCTATGTCATGATCACTTTCGGCTACATCACCACCATTATCATCACTATTATTGTTTGGTGGACTCAAACCACCATCACCACACTAACTATGACCTTTAAAGGAATTTGAATCATCATTAGCCTCTACCTCTTTATCATCAGTATCTATTCTTAGGAGTTATTCTGAATTTTGAAGTACATTCAATAATGGACCTCTTCATCATCAGTAGCTTCTATTTCTTCATCATCAGTATCTATTCTTAGAAGTTATTTTGAATTTTGAAGTACATCCAATAATGTACATCCAATAATGGACTTTCTCTTTCATCAATCCATGAAGACAAGGGATCATCTTCTTGGTTTTATATTTTTGGTTTTAGGTTTTTTTAATTAAATTATTACAAGTGTATAATTTTTTAACAAGAATATGACAAGTGTATTTTGGTAGACAAATTTATAATTTCCAAATTAAACCATATTAGAAGACTATTTGCAAGTGGTCCAAAGTTTAGGAAGATTTTTTATATTTTTTTCCCAAAAGAAAATCAAGTTTCTATTGGCAAAATTAGGGGTAAATTTTTGTATTTAAAATACAATAATGTTTTATTTAATTAGTCATCTATAAATATAACAGTCTGTGCTAGTAAAACTTCATGTATTTAAATTCGATTTTTATGTCACATCAATTTTTTTTACTCCTAACTTTGTAGACATCGTACTTTTTTTTTTGAAAAAATTATTAATACAACTTTTTAAAATTTTAAGTCATATATAAATAACACTAATTATTTTGAAAAATTGATAATTGATTTTTCAAACTTTCAATTTTGATAAATAACTTTTGTTATTAGTGAATTTATTAATTTATTAACAGAAAAATAATATTTTTTATTAAATAAACTCTCTAAACTATATTTATTGTACAAATAATTTTTTTAACTTTTAAATTATGTGTAAATAATGCCTTAAATTTTGAGTTATTTGTAAATAATGTTCTTAATATGTAATACTTCTATTAGTAAAATATCGAACTCACTAATTATATGAGATTATTTGCACAAAATTATAAATTTGAAATCATCATTGTTAGGTCTTAAAAGTTAAAAAAAATTATTTATATATAACTTAAAATTTTAAAAAAATTGTACATTTTAACCTTTTTCTAAATGAAGAACAAATTCAATATTTTGATTTATATAATTTGCAAGAGCAGCCCAATCCTCGTTAATGAGCCATATCAAGTAGCAAGTAAAAGTTATATTTAAAAAAAAAAAGTAACAAGTAAAAGCAACCATTTGTCTTTCCTTCCTTTTCAAATAGGCAAATGCATCAATCATCTAATTAGCCTACACAACATGACAATGGAAGATATTATATTATATAAATTCCCATCACTCGAATCTAAGTGTTGGTGTTGAGAAATGTTAATATATTATGATAATCTAATACATATCACAATGGAAGATGATTAATGCGTTTCTAAATAATTTCATAAACATAATATTGTGACATCATTATTTATATACATATGAAAACTTTTTTTTAAAAATCGCAATTTTTAATAATGCAATAATTATTATATTTGTCTATATTTTGTGTTCTATTAAAAGTATACATAAATAGAAATATACATTAGTTAAAATTATTTTATCAATAATCAACGAATAATGAGTTTAATGAACAGAACATTAAATTTTGAACTTAAATTGAAAAATTAAAAGACCGACTTGATAAACGTAATCATTTAGCAATTTAAATTCATATTACTCACAAAAAACTTAATCTATTTTCACTTTTTTAAAAAAATAAAACTGAGGTAAAAAGCCCAAAAACAAAAACAAAGCCCCAAAAAAAAAAAAGACTTAGGTGACAAGATTATATATTTGAGACTATCAACAACAATATTTAGTAACCCTAATTGTAGAAAGGGTTGATCAGAAATTTGTAGGCTAGTTGTAAGGGTGAGACTCTTATTTGCCAATCAATTAGCTTATCTGAAAATGTGTTTGATGGACAAAATCTGTGGTTAATGTTTCCATCAGAGAATTATGTTAATCAAGTGATTTTCTTTAGTTTCTCTTGCATTAGTGCCATCAAGGAGGATAACTAAAGCTTGCGAGTCACTTTTAATACTCACTTTTCTCATATCTTATGCTTTGTCCAAGCTCAATATCAATAATTAAAACACTCCAAAGTTGAGCATTGAAGAAGTTACCCCAATCCCTTTTGTATGTAAACTTCCTTAGCCAAACACCATAAAAATTTTTGGCCCCGCCCCCATAGCCTGAAATTCTTGAATTCCCTTTACTAATTGCATTGGTATTAATCTTATCTGACTTATTCACTTGGAGGCCTCCTCTTAATGACCATCCATCTTTTCTAAATTACGTTGCCAATCTGATTCTCACTTAACTCATTCAATTCAATTTTTTTTTCATAATACTTAATAAATGACATAAATGGAGTAATGAGACATACTAAAATTTGCATCATGTATTGTTTTATTTCTCTATTGAACAAAGTTGTCTATGAGATAAAGGGATTCCTTATATTATTATTATTTAAATTCCATTCTATCCATTTTCGCAAGCCCCAAGAATTTTTGTTTATGTTCACTTTTATTCTTACCTATAAAAGCAAAAGCAATTTTTATATATTTTGTTAGTATATATTCTTTTTTTGTTTAGGCAACTGGATATAGATTTGTTATTTATTTTTGTGTGTCGACATAAAATAGTGGGTCCCATACTTCTCAAAACTTCCTCGAGAAATCTATGAAGATCAAACTAGGTCTCAACAGGAGAATAGGTGTTTTACTATCGACCTCAACAATTGCTTTTTTTTTTTTCCAATTTGAAACAGTTGTTGAAAAATCTAGGTCATTTAAATTGGCTTTTTCTCAAGATCGAGATACTCTCCACTAGATATGGGAAAACAAAGATTGCAAGTGGGATGAATCCTAGCTATCCAAAGCATCCATGGTTTCATAAGTGCCACGTGTCCTTAGAACTCAAAAAGCAATGTTTCATTTGCTTGTGTTTGTTTAAGATTAAAAGAAAAAAAAACATTAAACAATCAGCCAAAAACTTTATGTGGATAGATTAAAAAGTGTAATTGTGCACATTTAACATCAACTTAGGGTTCATAAGATATTATACATGCTAATATTATACTCAAATGGTTGGGATTCATTGACTCGTTGGTGCAACAATAAAAGCATAGAAGCAAAGGAAGCTGCAGTCATCCTTTGTGATGTAATAAGATGTAGTTAATGGTTGTATAGTGTTAGTTTAAGGTTGAGTAGATCAAGATTTTAAATTGCAATTGCAGTTATAGTTGTGGTTACTGCGATTGTGGGTGTTGTAGGTACTATAATGCAAATTGTGGTCATTGTAGCCATAATTTTTTTTAAGTTATACAAATTATTTTAAAAAAATATATAATCATTATAACTCTCAAATATGTAAATATCTCATGCCTAACATCAATATTAATTAAATAAATCTTTATTTTGAATAAGCATATCTATATTACTTAAGAAAATTAAAAGAAAAAGTCAGATAATATGAAAATATGTTTACATACTTATTATAAAGAGAGAATTAGAATCACCACATTGTAAAATATCACGGAAGATCATAGTCCCCATTTTTACTTTCATTATCATCTTGTCTTACTCCCTATCTAAAAATACAATAAAAAAATTCTTCATATGTGTTCTCTATTTGTTGATAAGGAAAATTTAATACTTGGTGATAATAAGGCTCTTGATAATTTATTGAAAGTTAATAATATGATAGAGCTTGAATTATTGGATAATGATCATGTAACATATGAAAAGGTTTTGATAAAATGGGGGACAATAACTTTGACTATTTTGAGATGGGTTACCAATGCCAAAATCATTAAAACTTTGTGAAAAAATAGATGAAGAACTATCTTCTAGTACATCACTTTGTTGCCTTTTATCTCTTATAGATTAAGGACCATCTCTTCTATTATCACTAGAGCCTCTATCCTAAAAAGATATCATATCAACAATAAAACTCAAATCGCGCATAGTATATGAAATGTTTAGATATGGATCTTGTTCCCTATTTTCATCTATGTCATGATCACTTTCTACTGCATCACCACTATTACCATCACTATTGTTGCTTGGTGGACTCAAATCACCATCACCACACTGATTATGATCTTCATAGAAATTTGAATCATCATTAGCCTCTACCTCTTCATCATTAGTATTTATTCTTAGGAGTCATTCTGAATTTTGAAGTACATCTAATAATGGGCCCTCTATCTCCTCAATCCATGAAAATAAAAGATTATCTTCTTAGAATATGTAATCAAAATTAATTAGATTAAAACTATTTTTTATTTCTTGTTGACTATGTCTCTTATTTTCCCTCATTATTAGCTTCATATTGTAAAAGGTAAAGGCAAGTTTTTGTAATTTTTTATACTTGAGTCTATTTCTTATTTTTGTATGAATATAATTAAATGTGCTCCAATTCTTTTTACAATTTGAAGCTAAAGTTGTTTGGCTCAAAATTTTTATTGCAATGCTTTGAGGTTCAGAAACATACAAATCATATATCATCTACCATTTAGCTATTTAAATGAATAATATAAAAATTTAGTCAACTTTGAATTATAAACAAAAATAATCATTCTGATTGAATCACATATTATACCATATATACTTGTAGATAAAAAATGAAATATATCTTACCGAGATCCATTTGAGACCATGCTCTATAAGTTTGTGGCATTACAAAGTTATCTCTTTTGCCTCGAAAAAGTATTAACTATGCAACATCATATTAAATTTAATGTAAATATATAAAAATATATTCCAAATATTCATTATATAAAAAATAACTAACCTAATTTAATACTCTAATTGCAACTTCTATATTTTTTTCTAATTTGATGATTGCACTTTTGGTTGCATCAAATGTTTCTTTATAAACTGAATGACCATATTCAACTCTAAATTGAAATTGAGGATTAAGAAAATAACCTAAAAAAAAAAGAAATAGACTTAATTAGTTAATACACAAATGTTTCTCTTTTTGTGACAACATAATATATATATAGATTTATCTGTAGAATGTAAATCGGTATATAAAAATTTTCACTTGTTATTTATCATGTCGTTATAAGTTGAGTGGTAATGACAATTTTATTATATAGATAACTTTGCTCTATCTATAGCTTTATAGATAAAATCCATGGTTGGTTTCTCATCACCGTCAACCAGTCTTAACATCTTAACAATTGGGTCAAATATTTTTAGCATTTCATTGGCTTTAATCCATGAGTCATTATCCAATTTTTTTTTTCTTACATCATGTGCTAGTCCGAATTTGTCCTAGCCAAATTTAGACTTTTTAAATTTTTCAAAGTTGAACATGTTTTTCAAAGCTTACTTTTACTTCACATGAAATTGTAGTTTCAAGAATTGTGTAGCAAAGCGAATAGTGGTTGGGCGAATAATACATTTACCTCTAGTATATTCTTTCATCAAATTTATAGTGTAAATGTGGTTGTATATAAAGGATGTTATAATCTTTGCATCCTTTAAACTTTTTTGTATATTGCTCTTTTTTCCAATATCTTCTAAGTATAGATCTAGATAATGAGCTGCACAAAGTGACTAATAAAGATGTGATTTTTTTTTCAGTTGCCTTTAAAGCTCCTTCATTATCTATAACCACTTATACTACATATTCTTTTCTAACTTCTTCTATCACTTAATCAAGTAACTAAAAGTAGTAATCAGCATTTTTACTAGCAACAGAAGAAACATTAATTAATTTTAGAAAAATAATTCTCTTGCTACAATAAACAAGAAAATTCATTATGTGCATGTGACTAATGCTATTGTTAGCTGCCAAATAAGAAATTGGTTAAATTCAAATAAACCCGAGCCGTGTGCAAGGACACTGTCCTTGAGAGATATTCCGCCACAAGACGGCACTCCCCAGGATTGAGCGGGTTCTTCTGCGGTGTCGCAGGGAAGCAGAACAGCGAAAATTTAAACTCAGGGAGAGGAGAAGAGAGAGCAGCTCGAAGGTTGTCCGAAGCTGTAGTGCATCGAACCCAAAGAGAAATGCGGTATTTATAGGCTCAAATGTAACGAGGCGTTGGACCACATTTAATTATATTAACGGGAATATTTCTGAACGTTGGGCGGTTTCCGACACAAGGATTAATGGAAATTCAATAAAATAAAAACGGATTAGTAACGGATGACCAACATTCATTCAGAAATATTTCCACCTTGAATTCATAACCGAAGCCTTAAAACTGTAGATATTCCGGAAGGCTATCAGAAATAATTTATTTTCAAAAATTATTTCTGGCAACGGTAAAAAGTGTCCAATACCGCGTATATTTTGCGCGCAGGGGGGGGGGGGAAATCGACGAATTTCAACTGAACTCAATTGTGTTGGTTCAGCCTTTTGTGCGCGCGAGCCCATTCTCTTCCTAGGCCCATTTTGCTCTTCCATAATCACATGTTAATATTTATACCCTTGGGCCTTCATTAGTTTGAGCAATGTGGGACTCCTCTTTTTCTCTTCCTCTTTTGACACACACACATACATATTCTCCAACAGCTATTAATCTAACTATCACACATTATTGTAACACATCTTTCTTTTCATGCACCTCTCAACCCATTTATCCATTCTCTTATAGATTAGTATTCAACTTCCAAATACACACTTGAACTCTTATAAAGAAAAGGAAATTTAACTCTTGTTGTACTTATTTCAACAACTGTAGTAAGTAAATTATACAACCAAGGAGAATTAGATAAATTCATGGGAAGATGCTCATATATAATAAACTTTGATACTATTTCTCCTAGTTTCTTCCTCAATGTTTTTAGCAAACCATCAATTTTTTTTAATTGTTTTATGCTTTTACTCCTTACAAAATCAATATTTGTAGATCTTAAACTAAAGGCAATATCTTTTGATCTTCTTATATTTGCATGAGAGCTTCCACCCTCTTCATACACATTTTGCCTTCCTCTAGTTTGCTATCTAAATTAATATCTATCTTTCCATTCACGATGTGATATAATACTTTCTTTGGTCGCACACCTTATTTGTATTTCCTTATCAACAAATGTTTCCATTTTATCATCTTAATTGTCTTTCAACCTTTCTTTAAATTCTTCTTTTCTTTTTTGTTTGAATCATTTTTTTATTATCTAAAAAGAGTTTGATCTTATCCTCCCAAATAATAGTTGTAACTTTAGAACAACCAACTACTTGTTCTTTAAAATGAGCAATATGCTACTTCAACCAAGTAATTCCAACCTTTTTTGACATAGTTTGCAAGTTATATTATTTCAATTTTCAGCTACAGATGTTCCAAAATGCCAACCAATATCATTACTAGAAGCACCTTCTAATCTTTTTGTTGAAAATTCCTCTCTTGGCGGTATTGTTTGTATTTTATAGTACCTGTTGATCAAATGAAGTTAGTAATATAATATAATATAACAAAACTAAAAGCACAATTGAATAACTAAAAGCACAATTTAAATTAATTTCACAAATCATGAATATATATATATATATCTCATTTTCTAGATTCCCATCTCATGTTCAATTCTCTTTTATTACTATCATTACAGTCGATCTATTATCACTTGTAAATTTAACAATATTGTGTAGGATAAAATTAAAGCTTTACATGAATAGGAAGTAGCAATACATCTTATATAAAGAGGTGATTTTAGAAAAAAAATTAATATATGAATATGTATTATATGCGAAATCTAGTAAACTAAATTCCAATATAAGAGTTATGCTTTACTAGTACCATTCTAAATCTTGAGAGTTACTGATGGAAAACATATAATTTCATGTATAGAGTAATCATTTATAAATGAATGGTCTACTTATATAAATGAATATAAATTGATACAAAATAGTCAAAACACTATAAATTTCTCTTATATTTCATGTAATATTTTTTAATTAACTTTATTATATTTGAAAGATTGGTTATCAATTAGAAATTTTATCCACGAATAAATCTATATTCAAAGCGTGATAGCTGTGAGTTCTAAATCTATTTTATTCTATATATGGTATTAAGGATTTACTTTGTCTACTCTTCTGAATCAGATTTGTGAACATATTATATTACTTATAGAAAAAACAATGAAATGATTGCGAAATGGTTAATTAAGCCAAAATATAATTAGTAATTCTCATAATATATTAGCTTATTAGCTACAATATTTTGAAAATATAATTTACAATTACATAATATATGGTAAACATATACTATACATTGCTTAGAGTCCATATATTTTTGTAAGAAATAAAAAAATTGATTATATTTTTCTCATAAATGCCATACGTTGATAATAAATAGAAGAATTGATTGCAATTTTTTTACAATTTTGAAATGATACTAAAATTGCAACAAAAAAAGGATAAGTACCACTCATTTATTTTTTTAAAATTCTATACTACAATTGTATAGAATGTTGCTATGAGAATATATTGCTTTCCTTGAGCCAAGGCTCTAATCATATAACATTGATTTGAAAAAAAAAACATGTTGCCAGCTTCGTTATCTTTTCTTATGAGAAGCGAGGTAATAGTTGGCTTGTTGCAAGGTGTCTTACTGTCTTCTTGGAATATATTTAGACTATTTGGGTTAGATTTAGATGGTTAATATTTTAATTTTTTATATTTGTTTATTTCATATTGATTTGATTTGCTTAGATTTAGATTATCTTTATCTTGTACCTTAATTTATTTAATTAAAAAATATCAAAAAAATAAAAAAATAAATAAAATGTAGGCTATTCAAAAATATAAATGATTCAAATTTGTTCCATGAAAAGTAACAGATAATTCATTCATGAGAAGTGGTTATTTTAGGGATTTAAATCTTCTAAAGTTTCTTATTATAAGGTTTTTAGAAAGAAAAGAGAGAAAATAAACCCCATATACATTTTTATTTTTTGTATTATTTATTTTTTAAAATTTACAATAAAAAAATTTTTACACTTATTTTTGTTGATGTTGGTGGCTTATCCTTTCTAGTAATATCCATTGATTGACCAATAGGAGTTTATTTTATTAGATTGCCTTACTACACATAACTATTAAAAAAATTATAATTAAAGACTCTAAATTAAAAATATTTATACTAAAGGGGTTTAAATTTTAAAATTGTTCTAAAGAACCCATGGCTAAAGATTTGAATTGTATAAAAAAATTACAATTTATGATTTTAAATTAAAATTTTTAGTTTTTAGATTTTTTAAAATAATTTTAAAATGTAAAACCATTTAATATAAATATCTTCAATTTAACATTTTTAATTATAATTTTTCATAAACACTATGTGTATGCATTTGTGTGTGTATATGAAGAAATCATGGTGCATATCATGAGCTCCTAGAGGGTGGGCAAATTTGCAAGAAAACATGGAAGTCTTCCATCTAGTTGGTCATGCTGTATGTATATGAACCCCATAATATATATATATATATATATATAATTTTATATTAAAAAGCAAGAATGATCTTTAGAGACTGCTAGTGTTAAGGATAGACATATATGTATGTATGTTCTTGCTTTAATAACCTATTAAATAGCTAGTTTTAGGAGTCATACGTGGATGCATTTGCATATGATAATAAGAGGCACAGTCAATTCCAAGTAAAATTAACTTATATGTAAACAAAATTTGTACACAAATCAGACTACCCCCTATTGACAGCCTAGAAGCCTATTTCTTATAACTATTTTTATAAGAATTATTATTTTAAACATTAGTTAATTTATGTAACCAAATAGATCAAATTATATTAAGCAATATACATACATACACAGAACTTCAAACTTTCTATTTCATTTTTATCAATACTTGTAAAAATCATATAAGACCAAACACTGATACTTTTTAAATAATCCTATCTTAATTAATTAGTAAATTTCAATATATATATATATATATATACAGAACCTCATGAAAAACCAATAATCATAAAGAAATTTTAATATATATGTATATACATATATCGACCCTATAACATATATATATATATATATATATTATATTAGAAAGATCAGAATGGGCATTTATGCAATGTGTGGCTCCCTCCTCTAAGTCAATGCTTTAGCCCGACTCTAAAAGTGAAAAGGGAACCAAAACCAAGAAAATAGCAAAGCAAAAGCATATCAAGAAGAAAAAGATGTGCTGCATACCTCTGGGCGCTTCTCTCTTCAGATTCAAGCTTGCATTATATCGTTGGCTCCGCTTCACAGTTTCAGGACTTCAGATTTAGATCTTAAATCACTGTGTTTCAGCCTTCAAGTATGGTTTTAGATTTTAGAACTCTAGATTCATTAAATTGAAGCTCTCTCTGCTAGTTGCCGTTACTACTTCTTAGCTTTTTTTTTTCTTTTGTTGTCTGAGAAAGCAAATTGTAGATCTAAGGCTGGCTGCTCTGTTTAAAACTTGCTTTATATGATGCGCTGCAATGGAATCACAACACTATTCCGTTGCGGCCCATTAGCATGATGTCTACATTCATTACAATTGCGGGTTGAAGCTGTATCTGTAATATTGCAACTGCATAATTTAGAACACTGGAGTAGACCTTTATAATCTCACCTGGCCCATAACTTTAATAATAATAAAAGCTAAATTTTATTCATATAAAATCCCATTATCTTTTATTTTTTTATTGTTAACTTGTCTGTAAGCAAAAGCATTAATGAGTATATGACAAAACTACTGTCTCTCTCAGTCAAGCAAAATGAAACACAATCTAATTGTTTTATCCTTTTTATCTCTCTCTTTTGCAACTATTTCTTTCATGAAGGAAAAGTGATAATCTTTCTTTAACCAATTAAGTATTTAATAGCATTTATATAAATTAGATAGGATAGATTGTTTGGGAAGAGTATTGAAGAGGAAGCTTGCAAACATTGAAGACATGCTCTCTTTGCTTCAGTCAAAAAGCTACTACTATCATCATTTTATTTCTAATGGTTAGAAGTTCTCTAAGTGCTCCATTGCCCTAAGGTGAAATTTATGACTCTTATCTAGTTTACGCAATTTTAGGTATAGTGGTTGGAGGTTGACAAGGGAAAAAGTCTTGTCCCTATTAAGTTTAGTCACATGGGAGTTCGACATAATGCCAATGTCTTTTTATAGTTAAGATGGCTGTTGTTTCTCAAGATGCTAAGGTTGCAATAATGGTGGTTAAGTTTGATAGGATGTTGATGAGTTTGATGATGAATGATTTGGACTTCTTGGATTGGAGGGTATGATGGTTGACAGGAAGTAATAAGCTAAAGTGAGTGGTGGTATGAAAGGTTGGGAGTTGGTCACTTAAGCATAATTTATTCATATTTAGATGGAGGCACTAAACCATGACCAAAACCTTTGACCACTAGTTTCCTTTTATCTTAAATATTCTCACTATTTCTTTACCAAGGATGCCTTTGCCTCTTGCCCTTGGCTTATATGAATCACCTCAACTAATGGACCTTAACTTATTTCTTCATCTTAGCTATTTGTGAATGTAGCATTTGACCTAAACATTGGCTTAAGCTAATGTTTCCAAGGTAAAGAGCCATAGAAATTCTACTTTTTACTAATTCCCAAATTTTAATATGAAATGCATCATAAATAAGCATAACTGTAATTTTATTGTGTTATTTGATTTGTGAGATGATAGATGCATTGAATTTGGCATAAAAGTCTTTCAAAACAAGGGATATTTAGTCTTTTTAAGAAATCTATTGGTCCATGTAATATCTTGAATTAATAATTAAATTAAAATATAATTAATTATAATAAAGCTTATTAGGGTGTGTTTTAGTGGTGTTTAGTATTTATTTAATTATTGAGAATTATTATTTGGAAGTTATATTATTAGGCATGAACTCTTGGATATAATAGTGGATAATTGAAAGTATATTTTTTTAATAGAATATTTGAAGATTTAGTGAATAAAATATCTGTTTAATTAGAAAAATTATACTAATTATATTATTTAGTGAAATATTGGATTTTAAGTAGTTAGTTATGTTATTTTATTGTCTTGGGTTTAAAAGAAAATATGAGAAGGGTAAAAGCCTAATAATTAGTCCTAACTTAAATAAAATAAATAGAAATAGAAATGCTTATTATATAAATCATATTTTTTATTAGATTTTTTTATTTATTAAATAGCTAAAAAAGTAATTGTTTTAATAAATTACTATTACCTAAGGTGAATTTTAGTCGATATTCATTTTTACTCATATACAAAATCCTAACCCATACCCGTTTACATTAAAATTCCTTATTCATGAAGTCAAAAACACTCATTTATCCTCATTCATCCAAGACCAATGCCTCTCATGGGAATTAGGGACCTCCATTTTCATTTTCTTCACTTGAAGGCTCCATTTAAGGCTCTATAAAGGATTTTAGCCAAGTTAAATGAAGAGAAAAGTATTCGACTCCTTCTTAGTTTCATTTTAAATTGATTAGAATTGAAAATTGATAATGTTAAATTCTAGGTTTGGGTAATTTGGGGATTTATGTAATTGAGGTCGAAATTAGTTAATTAAAAGTATAATTAGATCTCTAGTGATGTAGTTGATAGAATTAGATTAGTAATTGGTTATGTATTGATGATAGTCCATTTGAATGCACATTGAATGTTTGATATAATGCTTAAGTGAGAAATTAACTTTTATTAGGAGTGAAATTTGGATAAGTTTGTTATTCCATAATTATTTATATTTATATTTAGTGTTGCTAAATTAATTTGGAGATTTAATTCATTGTTTTAGTATGAAATGTGGAAGAGAAAGTGTTGAATCAAGTGGATGCGTGACGTGTTAGAGGTGTAGTTGGTGCATTTGGTGTTGATCATTGTAGTAAGTAGATTAACTATGATAGATTTGATTAATTAGGATACGTTGTACAGTTATGATATATTAAATAGACTTAATTTATATATGGTAGATTGTTGACTTGGTTAATGAAGGCTTTGATTAAAAATGAGGCTTTTGGCCTTCCTTGAGGTAGTAGTGCCCATAAATATAATTCCAAATGTTTTTTTTCATATTTCATTGAAATGCATTTTATGAGTTGTTAGAAATTATTGCTAAAACTTCTTGTTGAAAATGATCATTAGAAATGAGTTTAACTATTATGAAATGTTGTTGATTGAAATTATAGAAAATGAGTGATGTTATACTTGCTCTTGAAATAAAATGGTTTTGGAATTACTATGCTCATGTTATAATATGATCTAACGAATTATGATGTTTACTTGAATGATTGGTTTTCAAGGTTGAGAATTGTGGCCCAGAGATTTGGTATTTTGTCATACTAGAAGTGAGTGGTCAATACATTGCTAGGCCAAGCATGAATGGTCAATAATTTGCTCAAACTAGGCATGAGTGGTTAGTTATAGCTCATTCAATGTGAGACAAATGGGTGAAGGGTGTTATAACTGATACTGTGGTGCTATGTTTTGGGTAAGCATGGATTGCCTATGTCTATCACTTAAACATATGATTTTCTTGATCTTATATTGTTGATCTAAATGTATTAATAAAGAAAAAATCATTTGTTTTCTTAAACTGGTGTTCTAAAAGTGATTGTGAAAGTTTACTGATTCACGTAGCAAAAAGTTATAAAAAATATATATGTTTTACTATACTTAAATATTTATGAAAAGCTTTATATTTATAGTTAATAATGTATATTTTAGAATTTCACTAACTATTGAGATTTTTTATCTCATTTGCACTTTTTTGAGTAGGCATTTGGATGTAAAAAAGAAAAAATTTCTCAATGAGAATTTAAGTTGAGCTTTATGATAAAAATTTTATATTAAAGTTATATCTTTTTATTATGATGTAATAAGAATTGGTACACTATTTCTTAGTTACACAAAGTTACTAGTGTTGATGTTCATGTTAGTGATATTATTTGAAACAGTTGAATATTGTAAGAGATGTTATTAAATATGGTTTATGTAATTAGAATCATATTATTCAATTTATTAGATTAGGGTTATTGTTTAGTTTATAATTTTCGCAATTAAATGTAGATTATTATTTTTTATTATTTTTAGAGTATTAAATCTAGGTATTATAGTCCACAAGGTAGTTTAGAGTTGATAACTAACTCAAGAATGAAATTAGGTCCTCTTATGCTCATTGTTGCACTTGTGATAGCAATTTTTTTTAATTATTTGACATTTGTTTTCCTTAGATACTTATTGCATATAGGGATTAACAAAGTTGATAAATTATCTAATGAGAAAATATTAAATTCTACATAGATGATATCTGTGAAAAAGTTAAGTCAATTTGCATTTACTTTTGTGTCATTCTGAAAGTTCAAATCTAAATGCCTCCATTTTTCTTTTTGGATCTTATTACTACATGGGGAGAAATGAAGTTGACAAATTGATTCTCAAAGAATTTTAATTCTTTTGTGATCAATGTCAATTTGATGAAACAACTTAAATTAAGCTCTTAATTGGCTCATCTTTTGTAGTCAACTTAATCCTTATTCCTTTTAGAATTAGATTCGTGACATTATGCCAAATCTTATATCTACAACTCACTATCTTAGCGTATGTTCATTGTCTTTAATGGATTATTAACATTAGCCCAATATTTCCTGATATTCTTTAGAGAGTTTATTGTTCCATAATAAATTGGGGATTAGCCATCAATTTGAAAAAGAAAGTGTCCCAAGTATAGACATTATTATTTTAGTTTCATGCATTGTTAATACACAATTAGGGATGATATCTTAGCATGAGAAAAATTTTTATACTTTTCCTCAATGTGCCTATTGCTCTATAGAAGACAAGATACAGACAATTAGAAACTTGTATTTCTACATAAAGAAAAACTATTTTGAATTTCCCACCAAGACATGTTATTAGGTTTGATGGTGCACTAAGGTATATGATTAAAAAAGGAAATAATTGTTTTTGCATTATAAGATACTAGTCTAATATTGATATTTGATATTGAACATTATTGTAATAGAGATGAAGTTCAATGACTAAAAAAGGACAAGAAAAAACACTTTTTTTAAGTACTTTGATCCATTTATAAATATACTTTATAATTTTAATAATTGACTTTTGTACTATTGCAAACTTAGGATGGGACATTCCCCCTTTTGCTATAAGTTTTTCATTCTCAAATTCTCGAATCTAAACCTATGATTTTGACCTAGACAACTATAATTTAAATATGTTTTCAAGTCCTAACAATGTTGTTTGGGATTTTGAACTCAACCACCCTTATTTTCCAAATTTTCATTTGCAATTTCAAAGTCAAACAACCACAATTTAAACCTAGATAGGAAGATTTCAATTTATTTGCAATTTCAATTTTAAACCAAAAATATTTCATTTTCAATTTCAAAAATAAACAATCTTATTTTCCAATTTTTTGTTAACTATTTAATGGAAAGTGGATGAAAGATCTACTCCCAAATTTGCTATTATACAAAAGTCCATTATCTGAATTTCAAAACGTATGATGATTTTTTGTTAGAATTATAATAATAGGAAACTATGACATTAGGATTTGAGGCGTGAATAATCACTATCTTCAAAGAGTGATTACTTATACATTAGAGAATTACAAACAATGTTTTTTCATGATACAATAAAGCCTATAGAAACACTCAAAAATTTCTTATGCTATGTTTAGATGGATGGAACAATGGAGAAAGGAATGGAATGTAAAGGCAAAAAATAATATTATATTGTTTAGAAGATTTTTAAACAAGAGAAATTAATGGAATAGAAAGGGAATCATTCCATTCCTTCATCTCCAAGACCCCAAAATTTTTTTCCCCTCAAATTGGAGCGAAACCAATGGAATAGAACATCTTTTTTAATTAAAATATGATAAAATTACCATTTAATCCTTGTAAAGTCGTGTACATATTAAGAGACCTTATTTTGGCAAGTTTCTTCCTTCCATTCGCTCTCTTTTCTCTTTATGATATGCTCTTTTGTTTTCTCTACAATTTGCTCTCTCATCTTTTTCTTGGTTGACAAAAACCATATCCAAGTATTTTTACTATCTACAAGTTGCTATCTAATTCTCTATTATTGAATAAATTGCTCTTAAATAAATTTCTCATTTTATTGGTATAAAGCTTAAATAACTTTTCTAATTATTTATTTGTTAGTTTTGGTAGAAAATGTTATGTTTTGTGTTCTTTCTTAGTATAAAACGTTATCATTGTTTTGTTTCTTGTTATAATGTTTGTCAAAAATGATTTTTATTTTATTTGGCATTGTTTCACCCTGATACAAAACAAATGTTTTAGTTCTTGTAACTTATTGAGATGAAGATTATTATTTATTGACTAAGAATAGATGAATTGATTTGTTAGAAAGATAATTTCCCTTCCCTTTCTTATTTAAAAATCAAAACAAAGAAAAAGATAACCCCTTTCATTCTCCCTTTTCCCCTTGCTTTCCTTTTTTATTTTTTATTTATATTTATATTTCATTTCATTCCATCTTCTCCAAAGTTCTACACATAGCATTAGCCTTTTTGATATGAAAGGAGTGAATATATATGCATTGAACAGATGCCTTTTAACAGATGTTAGCTAATTTTGTAATAGTTGTCTATTTTCTAAATTAACAGCCATGTTTGTTTTTTTAAAATTTAAATTTGAAATTTAAAAATTAAACAAATTTGTCATAGTAAATAATTTGATACATATACATACATGCATATATATATATTTGATCCTCTTAAATAGATTTCTCCGTATAAGACTTTAATCAATCTCTTTCCTATCCAATGTTAAAGTTCAAATCCCACAATATTACAAACTACACAACATTGTTTACAAATGAATCAAAGCACAGAAGGTATTCGTGGATTATTCCCATTAAATAATAATGGCAAATGTTGTGAAGGCAATATTTTAGAATCTCTGTAAGACTGTAACATACTTTGGTGATATTGCTTTTCAATTCTGCACCAAAATTTTGTATTTAATATTTATAATGAACGGGAGGTAATACGTACGCAGTATAATTAACGAATAGAGGGAAGTAGTTGTTAAAATTTCTATCACTAACTAATAGTAATTAATTCAACAATTAATCGAGTCATATTTATATAAAAGATGAAATAATTTAATGGAATATATTGTTGATATTGAAGGAAAACCACAATGAAATGAAACACATCCTGAACAAACTTGTTTGTCTTCTTGTTGAGCACCACAGGGTTTGTAATAATGGCATCACCTATCTTAGCCTTAGCATAACTAAACTTTCATCATGCTCCACTACAGCCATGCAAGATTTTGAGATATCTTAGTAGAACGGGGTATGGGAAATTAGGCTTTCTAGAAGCTCTTTGTTCTTTTTAATTTTTAATTTTTCCTGATTTTGAGAGATGACATATGCAAAAATGTCATGGAATGTCTAAAGTGGAGAGAGGGAAGCAAAACTTTATTTATTTTTTCTCTTCCCAATAACAAGATTCTATATATTACATACCCACGTTACATTTTTCTTTTTTTTGGATTACAAGGAAGGCTACAATAGCCTAAGCGTCGACAACTCAAGAAAGAGTAACCGCAAAACTACCATCCATAAGAATGTGGTAACATCCATTTGGAGGTTGATCTAGGAAGTGAATTCCTGTAGCTGTGTCACGAGAATGATGTGCAAGCCAGTCAATTAGTCTATTACCTCCAAAATGAATATGACTAATCTTGAAGGCCCATTCCCTTCTTACGGCATTTCTAATACGATTTATAAGTCCATAAATAAACTTGATAACTAATCTGTTATGACTTGGTTTTTGGGTCTCAAAAGATATTAACAAATATATATATATATATATATATATATATTGTGGTGAACTCGCACTATATTTAAGTTGGTTACTGTGTGACTTTTCACTGGGTTGTACTCTGCACTATTTATATACTGTTTATATTCGTATATATTAATGTAAACATTGTTCAATCACTTTTTTTTTCTTTTTTTGAATTTTATTTTTGTGTGGGATCTAAGGGGGGATTTATGTGTTCTTGCAAATGTACGAGAAAACACCTAATTATTAATAAATTCAAACTTGCACAGCATAGAGTTAGTATTTTTTTAAATAAAATTTCTTCTTGTATTTTATACACTTGTATTCAAGTGCAACTTTTTTTTTTTGTTTACATTGTGCTTGTCTTTTGGTGTCAAGAAACCCAGCTAGGCTTAGGCATCATTTGGGATTTACACACGTAGGCCTACTCATGCTTCGTTTGAGTTGATGCCTTCCAAAGTTCCAATCAATTTTTCAAAAACCGACCAGTTATTGAATTAAAACAAAGAGCAATTCACACTTCAATAATTCAACCACGGGTTGACCCATGTTATAATATATATATATATATATATCAAACTATAAATATATAATATTTTAAAATGTAATTAATTTATATGTTTAAAAAATATTTAAAACAAATATAAATATATAATAATATAAAAATAATTTACATATTTTATATATGACAACAGATTTAAATAAAATAAATTAAATGAAATTCATAAAACATCATAACTTCATAAAATGTCAAAAACCTAATTTAAACCAAAAAAAAAAAATGACTAGTACAAAATTAGTTTAGTGTCAATCCCAGCCAGCTTACACTAGTTTTATCAATTCTTGGCCAATTTTTTTTCTTGGTGGGTTTTAAGGGTCCAATTACTAATTTACCAGTTATCTAATCTAAGTGGCCATCCTGGCTGATTTTCTCAACAACACTGCCAACAACTTTTACATACTAGAACTAGTTTTAAGGTCGAGCGATTGATGACTTAATTTTTTGTTATAAGGATCCGAGCTCAAAATTAAATATATAAGTAAAAGTAGCTAGCTAAGAGAGGATAGTATATTTTGAGTTTCCAATTTTTTAAATAGTAATTTTAAAACAAAATTTTACTATACGAAGTTGATAGAGGTTAGCTTAGTTAGCCATATATACAATATTCTCCCTATTTTAATTCTGTCTTGTTGTGGATAGAGTCATAACAGCGTCAACATTAACAACCTAATGATGGCAATAGTTATGATATATATATATATATATATATATATATATATATATATATATATATAAGCTCCCACAAACAAAGCCACAACCACTCAAATGATGAGTTACAGTAAAACCCACATTAAATAATAATGAGTATACCTCCAGTATTATTCATATCCATTTGAATAGCTTCTCATCAGATCAGTGACGCAATGCCTATCTTCATCAGCAAATGAGGTTGGGTCCCATACCACAATATTATATGAAATCTCTCACCCCCTTGCCTATTAAAATTTCTGCACCCACAATAATATACTCAAATCTTGCATCACACAGAGATAGAGAGGGAGAAAAACATTCTTATGTATTTATACAAGATAGCAAACTCAAGTTAAGTGTGAAACAGTCAGAGGCTGTGACAGCAGAAACCCAACAACAAAACAACAATGCAAATTTTCCCGTGACTAAACTCCCCACCAAATCTCTTGAACTCATAAGCTTCTGGGTTTCTCAAAGGAATGACCTTTTCTCCTTTATTTTACTCTCCCTTGTACATTCAAAACTCAAAAAAGAGACAATGGGACGGAGAGGGAAAAGGGATAGCAATTTTGTTTGTGTACAATGCCTTTCTGAGTTTTGATTCTTTTGGGATTGAAAAGGGAAGTAGAGAGTCTAAGAGTGGCAGGTGAAAGAGTGAGAGGCCTGCAATTGAATTATACACCCACACACATATCTAAAGAAAGCAAGAAATGGGAGTGTGTGTGGGTCAATTCTCTTTATTTTTTGTGTGGGGAAATGAAATGATCCCTCCTTCACACAGAACTATGAGGCATTACCAGTTAAGTAATCTCGCTTTTGTTTTGGTAAATGTGGCTTTATTTGCTTTCTTATTACAAAATTTTCTTTTGTGAAAACCACATATGTGTAGATATTATTATCAGGAATTTTTTCCTTTGTATATGTGATGTCTACATATCAGACTATAGTTGAATATTTAAAAACCTCACAACAAACATATAAAAATCTTTTATACTATAAAATTTGTCCGACATACTAACCGTAGGTAAATCATCTACAGTGCAATTCCCTCTATCTTAGAATCTATAATTCTCCTCTATAAATACCATCTTTTCATTTATTTATTTTTTTATTTTTACTCTTCCACTATAATAAGTTTCATTTTAAATTTATTTCTTTTCGTGTGTTGGCAACTAGTTGCATTTAAATTTTGTCCAAAAATTAATTATCAAGAAATTTATCATTATATGGCAAACTGCCTACATCCATCTATTAAAGTTTGCAAATATAACCAATTAATCTCTCCAAAATCTCGCAAGAACAACAACCTCTCAAACATTTCAGAGTCTTACATAAATCATAAACCCCCCACAACACCTAAAGATCCCACAAATAAATCATGTTATGCACCAGCCCAATGTTTTACCAGGAACCATCATATCTTTGCATACCACACGTCTCAAGTCATCCTCTTTTATGGCAACCTACACAGCACAACCCTAAAACACCTTTTTATATCAATCTCAAAACTAGACAATCAAGCCCCTATTCCTCTTCTTGTTAGGACTTATACACACTTTTAATTTTAATAGATTTTTGGAAAAATCACATTTAAGGATTTAGATCTTGTAAAATTTATTATTGGGTTTAGGAAAATACTATTGGGTTTAAAAAGTGTGGTCCTTAAGGGTAATTATATTTTTTGAAATCTTTTATTATAAATTTTACAAAATTTGGGTCATTAGATGTAATTTTAAAAAAAACTATTAAAATTAAGCTCAATATAAATAGACTCATGTTTATTTTAAAAAAAAAAGGCGAATTAGGTTAGGTTAGACTTTTTTTTTTCTTTATTGGACTGGGTTTGAAAAAACAAAAGTAAACTTATCGGTTTGATCCATTTTTAAATAAACTCGGCTTACATTTAGGATAAAAAGGTATTTGTAATTTTTTTATGTGCACAATAAAATTAATGAATAGAAGGAAGTAGTGTTTGAAATTTCTATTATTACCTGATAATAATTAATTCAGTAATTAGTGGAGTCAGACTTTTATAAAAGGTGAAAGAATTAATTGGAATATATAGTTGATTTTGAGGGAAATTAAAAGCACAATATGAAACACATCCAAAACCAACTTACCTGTCTACTTGTGGAGCACCACAGGGTTTGTAGCAATGGCATTACCAATCTTGGCCCTAGCATACTAACCTTTTATCATACTCATATGTAACCATGCGAGATTTTTAGGCATTTTGGTAGCATGGAGTTGTGTTATAAAAACTAGATCAAACTGACTAATTAAGTTAAAAAATTAATTATGAAACTGGTTCATTTGACTTTTAAAACTAATAAAAAATAGTTAAGAATTGACCAAAACAATAAAAATTGATTGATTTAGTATTGAATTGGTCAAAAATTGGTTTTTGATTTTCCTTCTTGGTTTAAAATGGAGTTTTGATATTTTATAACAGATATTTATAATATTTTATGAACTGTATTTAACTTATTTCACATTGATTTGTTATCATATATAAAATGTTTTAACTATTTTTTATGTTATATATATATATTCTAAATATTATTTTATAATATATATATCAATTTAATTGTGCAATATTATATATTTATACTTTTTATATATTTTTTAAAAAATTGATTTGATTCTAATTCAACCACAATTAGATTATTGAACTATAAATTACTTTTTATCATAATTTAATGTCTAGTTTAATTTTTAAAATATTGGTATGGAATATGGAAAATTAGGCTTGCTCAAATTTCTTTTCTTCCTTTTTTTTTTTTCAAATATTCCTGATTTTGGGAGATGAGATATGCAAGAATGTTGTGGAAAGTCTAATGTGAGAGAGAGAAGCAAAACTTTATTATTAATGTTATTTTAATAACAAGACTCTATATATGATATATGCATCTTATCTAATTTTTTTTCATCCACAAATACACTTGATAACTAATTGACATTTTTTTTTGTTTCAAAAAATAGTAACGAATATAAAATATTTTAATATTATTGATCAGAATACTTATCACAGAAACAAAATTATCTTTCAATCTCACACCGCGCACTTTCCAAACCCACAAACATAAAAGAACACTGGGTGCATTAACATTAATATATTTCTCTTATTGTATTTTATACACTTGTATTTAAGTGCGACTTCTTGTCGTATACTTTATGCTTGTATTTTAGTGTCAGGTAACCCAGTTAGGCTTAGGCGTCATTTGGGATTCACATATACAGGCCCAGCCCAGCTCAGAAGCCCATTGTAAAACCAATATACATCATTTGGGATTTACCTATATATAGGCCCACCCAGCTCGAATGGGTAAATGGATTCTATTATAGGCATATTCGTACTTAACTTGGGATGATGGGCTTTTATATCTTAATATTACAAAAGTAAAATAAAATAAATAGTCAAATTCTGTACTGTAAAAAATATTGTTTCCATATGCTGCACTTCAATTTCTTTTTCCTAAATTATGGGTGTCTCGGCCTCATTGATAATAAAAATAAAATATAAAATAATTAAAAAAAAAAAGTCAATCTCTGTCTCAAGTGTGACAGGCTAGTCTCAACACTGATCAGTGTCAATTTAACCCTGGTCAGTGGTCATGATAGTAATATTAGGATAAGTTAAGACACATGGTGCGGTGCTATTAGATGGGAAGATTACGTTTTCATATTGGTTCATTGGAGAGGTTGTTAACATGTAAAAAATTAAATTAAATTACCATTTTGCCGTAAATTCTATATAACCCCCCATTCCCCCTGCTTCTTTACCTTCACCTTCCTTTATATTTCCTTTCCTCTTCCCTATGAGTCCATGAAGCTTTGAAGACTTCGGAGAATAATCTACTCTCTTGCCCCACTAATGTATTTTGCCTCCTGAGTTGCGTTATTGCCTCCCGTGTTTTGTCTCACTCTTTTGTTCTCTGACTCTTTTGTGTGGGAAAATTTTTGTCACTCTTCCATTTCTTATACTTCCTCTCAGAAAAAGCAGTTACGGTATGAAAATTATTATTTTCGAGTTTTGTTTATTGATTTAAGAGTAGCATAGTTTTTTTTTGCCAAATATTAGTTTTATTTTCTAAATACATAATGTGTAGGAAAATAAAAAATATATATTTTTAAATAATACAATAAAAATAAATGCAAAATAATAAATAGATAATTAATTTGGTTTCTGAATTAATGAAAATAATTTAAAATAATTGAAGTTTCATAAATATTTAACGTGTGTAAGAATGAAAAATAAAAGGTTAATTAATAAATATTTAAAAACCAATTATTTTAATTAATAAATGTATAGTAACCAAAAACTGCAACTGTATGTGTTAATACATTTATGTTAATTGTTGTGTAGTGCTAATAAATCAATGTTAAAAAAGGGGGGGCATTTATCTGATGAAACAACGTATTACAAGTAAGTTGTGGCAAGGGCGCATGTTCAACAAGTTGTCAACCCAAGTCTAGATGATGATTCCCTATAATAACTCCAATCAAGACATGTGGGGACGGATCTTGGATTAATTTTGGGGGAGGGTAAAAATTAAAAATATTAACATGCTCATGTAAATTCTTAGAACTATGGGTTAACCGAGCTACATTCTAGAACAATTGGGTTGGGCTATTGACACCTTATTTTTTAATCATTTAAATTCTTAGAACAAAGATAAATTGAATTCAATAAGAATATGAAACTTAACTTGCAGTTACAAAAATAACATTTGTCTTTTCTTAAAGAAATATATAACACTATTTTAGCTTCTTTTTTTAATGCTTACCTTGCCAATGCCAACCATGCACAAGGGCATCGCCCAAACATTCAAAGTAATATTATATATGTCAAAGCAAATTAGTAGTCTTCTATTGGTATATAAGTTGAATAATAGGAAAGCCTTAAAATAATGTTATAAAATAATAAAACTTGAAATTGCTAAATTGTTGAACAATATCATTACGCCTCTACCATTGGTAGGGGGAGGGGGGAAGCACCCCTTATTGCCCTTTAAATATGTCCACGATGACACATTTCACAAGTCATATGGCTAAAATGTGTAAGATAATAGTATCAACCTATGAATACTTTTAATTTTTATGTTACACAAACAAATCTTATATGAACTAACATGCATAGCATATTTTATTTTGCTTTGTAAGATGATTGGATTTTCCACACATGTCGTGTTTGACATGAGGGTCATTTATTTGATCCACTCTTAGTCATCATAAATTATCTTTGATAAGCCAACTTCTACAAAGTTGCTTGACTTGGACACTTTGAGTTCAATCTAACACTTGTTTTGATGCTTATAGAAAATTGGTGTCTGAGACGTATTCCTTCCACATGAGTCAAGGCGAGTGCGCTATCACCCTCCAACACATCATAATGTAACTAGGACTGCCATGCGAGGACATGCCTATATCAGGCTCCATAGGCTTCATTCAGGTAGGCATGTGTGAACCTCTACTTGGGATTACACTGCAAGCAAAATAGCTTGACAAGCAAAGGTTAAGCATTAATTGGTTTATTGAAAACTTTGTTAAGTGATTAAAGGACACAAATGAGGAAGATGTATGGCGTTTCACGCATGTGTACATATTTAAGTTGCTTGGGAGTTACTTGATGCCAAATAAGGTATGTTCTAGTTAGAGAGAATGCTCACCATAAGTAATCATATTTCATTTGTGATGACAATGGAACCTTAATAATAGGTTTAAAGAATATTAAAGATAAGATTATTCTTTAGCTACTTATATTTTTCATCTTACTATTAGAATGACTAGGAAATGTTTATTTAGTGTTATTTTATTACTATTGTGTGAACATTGTGACCATGAGATAAAAGTGTATAGCTTCATACAACTAGTATCATTATAAGTTTTTGTTGTTGTTATTATCTATTGGGAATTTTAAATTTTCATTATTTTGTCTCATGATGTGTCCAGTTCACCATGATAACTCTTAGGCTAACATTTGAAGTAATAGTATTGTGGGTAGGCATGTACCTTATAAGTTACGCACCCATCATCCAAAATCTATTGCTAATGGCCTGAGAGGTGGTAGATTAAGATTTATCCACTTCAAATGTAGTAAACAGTTGATGTAGAGGAACTTATATATATATATATATATAAGAGTTTCTCATAGTTTTTTATAAGTAAATATAAAGTGGATTCTGTATTAGATAAACCTTACGTTCAAATATTATAAAATAAGGAATATTATGTTCAATTATGGATATATCTTATTGGATTTAAATTTTCACTCCACTTAGGCATAGTCACTTAAATTGGCAAATAATAAATTAAGAATTCAATGTGACTACCTCTAGCTTACAAAGTAAGACTTCATAATTCCTAATTAATAAAATAATATCGTAATAACTAATATAATTTGTTTTTAGCTAGGGGTGCCACATAAATAGAGTGGCAATTTCAATTTAAAGTTAGGTGTTATAGGACATGGTATAGCCTGTGGTTCATAAAGATATTACATAGCTCTAAGTACATGAGATTGTACTAGCATTGTACCTATTAGTAGATCCATCCCATGAGCAATGCCATTGGCTTTGTTGTAAACTTCTACACACTTGTCACCATTGCTACACACTATTCACCATTGCTTTTTTCCTTTTCTAAATATGTATTATCTTAACATTTAATGTTATCTTTTCTTTATGTTGATATAGTAGAGGGATTGTACAAGCTAATTATGTGTGACCCTTTATTAGTGGATTATAAGGATTTTTTAAAGACTATGAGTTAGGATTATAAGAATATATTGCATGCCCTCGACAAACAACAATATACAATGGTCTCCTAACCTGCTTTCAACACCTTGTTTGTTATAGTCGCTAATCCTGAAAGGTACGCTATGAAAGAAAGGTCATGAATACATGTTAGCAAAGGCATCCATTATGAAAGACAAAGGTTAATATCATGATTGCATCGATGCAATGACTTCATCTATATTAGTTAACAATGTCATGTCTTTGTCTTATCCTTTAGCACTGGTACAGGGAGACTTTACAAGGATTAGTCCATTTTCTTTTATGCTAGTTAAGCAATATAAAGATTTTGGAGGTACTAATCCCTTCTACTACATGGCACCCACACCACCATCTTAATTTGGAACTCTTGAGGTATTACTATTTACATTGATGTCATTGTAGATGTGTAATACCTTAAAAAAATTTAATTTCAATTAGGTCCTTATTAGTTAAAAAATGAAGTATGAAAATAAAAATAATACTTATTAATATAAAATAAATTATTTTAGGTAATTAAATAAAGGTTAAATAATTTTTAGATTTACTTATAAATCTTGTAAAATTTTCTTGGGATTTTTCTAAGTAAATTAGATACTTAACTAAAACACTTTTAACCTTATTAGGGCAAAAATGCAATTATAGCCAAAGACTATTAAAATATCATTGATGCATCTTTTTATTCATTCTCTTTCTCCCGAAACTTGCCACTTCTAGCATCTATATCTCCTTTTACATTGTTTCTCGTTTTCTTCTCATCTTTTCTTCAATGTTGCAATTGTGGAGCTTCATCCTTCATGCAACCACCTCTACCAAGCTCCAACCAGCTCTAATCACTAGTGAATTTTGCTATTGAGGGTGACTATGAACCACTATGGGCGGCTTAAAAAAAAGGAGAAGAAAGAAAGAAAGTCATTGGTGTTAATTTTCTTTCTCCCTCGTTATACTTTCTTCTCTTTTCTCTTGTGCTAATGGTTTCCTTCCTTTGTTCTTCTATTTTTCATTTCAATTTCCTTTCTAAAATTTTCAATTCTTCCCTTCCACATTGTGGCTGCCATGGTTGGACCTTCTAAATGGGGTTTTACTATTGGATCTCTGAAGTGGCAAATTAACACCTTTATCTCCAATTATTTAGTACTATGAAGTAAATTTCAAGTTTAATTTGAATTATAGAAGCCTAGATTGAAAAACATAAATTTAGAATTTGTATTTAAGATAGTAAAATATGCAAAAATTTAGGAGTTTATATTTTAAAAAGTGTATTAAGCTATTAAAATGATTATAGATGCTAGTTGAGTAATTAAAATATTTAATTTTTGTTAGTCATAATTTTAGGTGATACTAAGAAGACTCTTTCAATTAGAATTTAATCTTAAATAATATGTAATAGGGACCTATATACTATCGATCTCAACTAGTGAGTATATAAATAATGGACTGGTACTTTCTTTTTATCCCATGTTATATTTCTATAGCCAAAATTTTATTTTTTCTTTGGGGAAACAAATCGATATTTTTAAAATTTCAAATAAAGTGTTATGATGCAAGTATAGGTACTTATAGATACTTATATGATGAATTAATAAATAAATTAATAAACAAATAAAATGATTAAAATGTGACAAAGATACATATTTATAGAATGCAAAAGAAGAAATTGGGGAAAAGAAAGTAGTGATGTGTGTATATATATAGTTATATATGTATATTTATTTATTTATGAGAAGTGTTTTATGTTGTTTTGTTGTTCCATATTTTATGGCAACTCTATTGAAGGGTAATTGATCTTATTTATTTATTTTCTTGATTTGTTGTTTATTTTTAGTACCTAAATACTATTTTAGGGGATTTTATTTTCTATTTCTATTTTTTTTATTTTTTTTAAAATAATGGATAGGAATCTAGTTAGGACCTACTAGTTGTTAGTACAAGTAGTAGTTTAGGTGCACCTAGAGCAAGTTGTGATTTGTGATAGTATTATGATAATTGTTAATTTCTATATACTTTATTTCCTCTAATTTAGACATTTTGATAATAAATTGTGGCTTAATGGATTTAATTAGAGGATATTTGATTTTATTAGCTATTTCTATAGTTTAGGAATTTATTTGCAAAATCATTGAATTTTAATACATAAATTTCTTTTAAATAATTTTATGCATTTTTCTACTTAATTTTTCTAATTCTTTTTGTGCATATTATGAGCAAATAAAATCTAAATATTGAAAAAGAAAAAAATGCGTGGAAATAGCTCATACCATACACACATATGCACTCCGTTCACATGGGTCCTTCTTTGAATCATTCTCACGCTACCACATATTCACACACTCCACATTCTCAGGCTCACTCTAAGAGAAATGCAGAGCTGGTCATACGCATAACAAAACACGTGAGAGGAGAATGGCAAGAGATTACATTTGCACACACTAACATGTACACTCACACACCCACTTCATTTACACGTAACCATGAGTTCCATGAGAGACATGAAAGGTAGAACTTGGAAGTCACACAGCATTGTAACGCGAATGAAGCATAGTTGACTCACACATGTCAAGAATTCCACATAGCAACATGAAGATACTCTCACAAATACACACATGTAGGTCATGACACCACCAGCTCTTGAACACATACACATAGTTGGCATTTTCCAAGTTACACATAGCTCTCATTTCATGTTATGTGCACAATGCCATGAGCCCAAGTCAGTTAAACACACACACGAGACACATGATGGAAGAAAAAGATGCCACGGGCTTCCACGGCCTATTCTCTCGGTTCTCTCATGTCCAGTAGCTCCATCCACTCACATGGCTTTACTCAAAAACCCACACAGTAGCAGCATAACCATTTACATACACATCCAGCACACGTTGAGGCATAGGCTCACTCTCACGTCTCTCATTCACACAGTAATACACGCAGTTGTTACATGAGTCAATGCACGCACTCCATGTGATTAAAAGAGGCACATGGAATAGGATAAGCAGAATAAGAAGCACGAGCTTCAGAATGTGATTTGATGACACTCAAGCATGCACAGTTGGCTAAAGACTTTCACGTGAGGGAGAGGAGGCTCAATTGTAAACAAAAGGAGAAAAGCACATGGTATTGGCTGGAGGAAGCACATGATCATTAAAAGCGATTAAGAGACTTAGGTAGGAAGGGGGAGTAGAGAGAGCACGATTCATTCATTCATGATCCATCAATTCCATTCATCCATTCTCCTTCTCCATTTTCAAGTGGAAGTCGTGGCTTTCAATTCAAATTTCTTCCTCCATTCCTTAAATTCCATGGTTGCTTAACTTCTTCTTGGTGGTTAATCTTGGATGCAACTCCTTGATAGAAATTAGAGCTCCAATTTTTAATCAAGAATAAGCTACTCCTTTATCTCTTTTTCTAATTTCATTGTTACTTCAATTGATGTTTTATTGATTGGTTTTAATTAATGAAAACTTGATTGTAGTGATTAATTTGGTTTGGTTAAGCCTTTGAATTTTGTTTAAAGAATTGTAGATGTATATTGCACTTAAGGTGTTTGATAAATTACTCTAGAATGGTTATGCATTTTCATTTAATTTGCTTGCAATTTTCAGCTTAATTGTGTAATGGTTGTTATGTGATTGATGTTGGAATTTATTTTTGATTGGTATATTTGAGACTTTTAGGAGTTTGAATGATAATTTAGACTCTTAATGGAATGACCAACAACCTAAAAGAATAATTAAAATCATAATTAAGTGTGTTCTATATTTTACATGCAAGTATTAATCAATTAATAGTATTGTGGTCATAAGCTTTTCATTGGTTAAGCACTTATGTCTCAATTGGTTAATTGAAAATTCTTTAATGAATGCACCAAACAAAGGAATTAGTTCTAATCTTAATCTAAGGAGAGCAATGATAATTGAAGTCAAGGAAGTGAGTCCAAAGTTAGCTACCTTGCATTATTAGTTAATTTCACCACTTAGCATAGTTTTAATTTCTTGTTGTTATTTTGATTCAATTAAATTCTAGTAATTTAACCCCTCTAATTATTTCTTATCTTGTGTTTTTACTTAGTTTTCACACCTAAGAATTCTCTTGTAATTAATTAAAATCTAATTTAAAGGGAAATGATTTAGGTTGTATTACTAACTACAAAAATCTTATTCAACTTAGTTTATTTGAGGTTGTTTGATACAACCATTATACTGTGATGTGATAGTGTCGCAATTTATGGTGCTAGATATGTACTGTGAAAGTGATAAGACGGAATATATCCAAAGCAATGACAAGAGATATGATGTTATGGTTTGATAGTGCAAAGACATTTGGTATTTTGGTTCCTTTCTATAATGCTTGTTTCCATAATGCTTTTTTATCATTTAGAAAATATGGTTTTTATCTAAAAATTTGTTTTTTATTAAATTATTACTTTCCATTTCAACTTTAGAATATTATTGCTTTAATTATTTGTTAACTACTTGATTTTTAAAACTCAGACGTGCGCTTATTTCTCTTCAAGCACTTTATTATTTATTCACTCACTAAACCAGTGATAAGTTTATTCTTTTCTTTTATTATTATTTTACAAACTAGTGGGTAGAAGAATAAGTGATTTGGGAGCTCATGTGCCATCAGACCTATAGAGTATGTATTCAATTTTGTGCAATTGATGTAAGACTCCTTGATGTGAGGGAGTAGTTTGGGAATGATAGGTGTTATGTTTTTTGTGGGGCCCATTATGACCACTTATGATACGTGTAGATATTATTTATAGTTTTTTAGTGAATTATTTTGTTACATGTAACTTGGTATTAATGGTACTATTGCTAGATTGATCTGTTGTACAGGTTAGGATGTCCAATTTTTAGGGAAGATATTGCTAGATTTCCAACAACCCCTCATATTAAACAATTGAATGAATGTGTATTTTCAAAACGTGTGGGTTATATGAGCTAGCTTAAAAATGTGGTATTATAGTTGAGTTTGAATCCTTAAAGCTTACTAGGCTAAGTTAATCATTATGTTGGTTTAGTCGATGTGCCAGTCATTGTTCAAAAATTAGGTTGTGACAAAATGTAATATAGCGATGGGTTATTCACAACATATTTTTTGATCCATCAACATTTGGTGTGAAGTATAACAGTCAGTATTTTGAACATAGCATATTGTTATATGAATTATATCAGGGTTTTGTGACACTACATCAGCTAATTCCTTCAATTCAATCCCTTTGTTTCGATCTAAATTCTCCACAAACTTCCAATGCAGTCAATCGATTACAAGAAGAAGAACAAGAATAGTAATGGTGACCATAGCAAGTAAAAAGAAAGCCTTATTGTAGTATAATGAGTCATTTTTTTGATAAATAAGTATATTTAATTTTTATTATATTTGTCAATATTACAATTCTTTATTAATATTTGATAGTGAGAAAAATAACATATGCTAATTTAAATCAATGTAATATCTACTTTTGGTTGTTACTTTATTGTCACAAATAATACTTATATAATTTTTAAAGGCCTTAATGGATTTTGCAATAATATAAATTTTAGTTTACTACTTATTATGTTATATTATGTGTAAGAGAAAGGTATACTATTTAAATTAATTGACTCACTGAACGCTTTTTTCTTTGAATCACTTTATTATTTTAAATAATACTAATATTGTGTTTAGATATTGGAATATAATATATTATAATTTTATTAAAAAAATATTAGACCAATGGCTAAACCACACTAAAAAAAAAGTTAAGTTCAACCTCAGCTTGACTTTTCTTATAAAATAATATGTGTGTGTGCGTGTTAAATTAATTGACTCACTCAATGTTTTTTTTTGAATCACTTTTCTACTTTAAATAATACTAACATTGTGTTTAGATATTAGAATAGAATACATTATAATTTTATAAAAAAATAATAGACCAATGGCCTAAGCTAAATTTTTTTTTTTTTAAAAAGTGAAGGCCTGCAGCCTCAACATGACTTTTCTTAAAAAATAATATGTGTATGTTATTGCTTATCGATCAATGTTTTAAAAATTAAATTAGTCATTGTATTGGAATAAAAAATGATTTATAATTCAATGGCTTAATTATAATTGAACTGGATGAAAAGAAAATATATAAATAATATAGTATAAATATATAATATTTAATAATATAAAAATTAGTTAAGTATTTTGCGTATAACAATATATTTATGTAAAATGGATTAAGTATATTTCATTGAACGTTATAAATCTTCATTACAGCATGTCAAAATTGTAATTTGGACGAAAATTAAAATATTAATACAGAATGGGTTTAGTGTCAAACTTGATTGGTTTGCACTTATTTTGTCAATTTATTTTTGATTGATTTTGGAGGTTGAATAGATTAAAATTATGATTGATTTATCGATTTTCTAATCTAATCAACTGTGTTGCTCGAAGAAAAAACTAAACTCAAAAAAAGTTTGAGAATAACTCTAAATGTAATATAAAAAAAATGGAGTTTATTATGAATGGGTAGTGTGCTTTGAATTTGATAAATTTTGAGAGACTGAAACTCAAATTTCGTTAAAAATTTTGTATAAAAGAAAAAAATCTGACATGTTGAAACTCAAATTTCGTTAAAAATTTTGTATAAAAGAAAAAAATCTGACATGTTCATAAAAAAAACAGATCTAATAGTATTTGTGTATCAATACCATGCTGGTTATTTTGTATTCATTCTATGTATGCTTCTCAGCCAGCTACATATACAATATTCTCCGTATTTCAATTCTGTCTTCGGGTGAATACAGGGTCATTATCAGGGTCAACGTTAAGAACCTAATGATGGCAATGGTCATAAATGATGATATATATAAAAAAGCTTCCACAAACAAAGCCACAACCACTCAAATGATGGGTTGAGTAAAACCACATTAATTAATTATGAGATTATATCTCCTGTATTATTCGTGTCCATTTGAATAGCTTGTCATCATATGAGTGACTCAATGCCGATCTTCATCACCAAACGAGGTTGGGTCCCATGCCACAATACTATATGAAATCTCTCACCCCCTTGCCCATCAAATTTCTGCACCCACCATAATATACTCAGATCTTGCATGAGAGAGAGAGAGAGAGAGAGAGAGAGAGAGAGAGAGAGAGAGAGAGAGAGAGAGAGAGAGAGAGAGAGAGAGAGAGAGAAATTCTTATGTATGGATAGAAAATAGCAAAATCAAGTTAATATATTAAAATATACAGAACTAGAAAAAATAATATGAGGGACGGAATTTATGTGTAGCACCATTTTTTTGAGGGACAAAATTTTAGATTCTGTACATAATAAAAAATTGCTAGCCCCTAAATTATGTAAGAGATTATTTTGTCATAAAAGATTCGATTTTCGGGAATTCGGTTGCTATTAATTCATAAAACATGAGTTAGTCCCTGATCATAAAAAAGACATGTAAGCATACATGTCAAATATACTCTTTCTTAGTAAAACACACTTTTAACATACTGAAATAAAGTGAGTGAGTCCGTGAGGTTGAGTGCTTGATATTAGATTCATCTTGATATTTTTATTTGAATTTCTTTACTAATAAAGTGAGAATTTTAAAATACACTGTAAAATATTTAACTTTTTGAGAGGTCAAAATTCTATAATTGTCTGCTTGCCTATTAATTAAAATTTGATAATTGATAAGAAGATATATATAATATCTTTCTTGGATCAACCTAGCTAGTTTCAATTTTTCAAAAGAGATTTTTTGAAAAATAATATTTTAGATGCATTAATATGAAAGGAGGAAATTTTGTGAAAAATCTCTTGAGAGAAGGAGAGGACATGAGCCTTCTGGCATTGAGAGCGAATAAAACTTCATGTAGCCTCAAAAGCAATGGCCCCCTTACCAATTTTGGACTTACTCCGTATTACAGACATATAATACTTTGCATCAAAGTCCCTATCAAACATGCTTATTATTAGTGATTTATAAACTGGATACGTAGCCTACCTCCTCATCGCAAAAAAAAAAAATAAAACTTTCTACTTTCTACTTTTTTCTTTTTAATATTAATCATTTTGCTGGGACATACATGTACAGAGACTAGAAAATTAATCTCTTGTTTTTATTTGGGTAAAGCTTTCCCATGTATTGTCTCTGGATCATATATATACGTGGGATACAGGTGTGCTGCAAAGAGTTGTGTTTCAACTTTGAAGCTTATATACTCTCCTAGATATTTTGCTATATCGTGATTGATAGCAATAATATATAAATATAAATGTAAATAAAAAATAAATGAAGAGAAATCAATTCATGCCATTATAAAATTTAGTACTTTACAAAAATTAATATTTTATTTTAGAAATTAATTTATATTAGTTTAATTATTGAATTAGATGTAATAATTATGTTGATATAATCTTTTATGCTAATTTTTTTAAACACCGAATGACTATAACTATCCAATGATCAGATAGTCAATATCATTTTTATATTTCAAATGTATATTATATGCTTTTTTTTTTTTTTTAAGTTGTGTTAAGGAGGTATCAAACAACTTTAGATTAACATCAAATTTTGAGAGGATAATATTCATAATAACAGCATTCAATTTAACGGTAGATTACTCGAGAAATTTATCTTATAAAAATAATTTAATAATATAAGATTAATTTTGATTGATACGAGTATCTTTATATGTATGTATATAATATATATATATATATATATTTCCCATATCCTATGAGTATGAGTACTCGTAAAATTTATTTGTCTGGATTTAGAGAATAAAATTTTTATGAATATTTTAAAAGTTTGAGTACAGCTTTGCATAGTATGATAAGTGAGTGCGTATTAATCAATATAACATATTATAAATATTTCACCATGGAGTCTTGATGTGTGAAGTCTTTGCGTGCTTCCTCTCTTCTTTTGTCTTTCTGGACTTGACTCAGTTGGGATTGTTCTTCTGTGTATCCAGCTATGTCGTCGTTATCGTTCATTCTATGACTTCTTGTATTTTCTTCCTTATGAGGTCTTTCTTGTAAGGCCTCCAATTGTCTTTGTATGTCGTTCATGACCTACCGTTGTTGGTATAACATTTGGAAAATTCTAATATTGTTGATTCGTAGGTCGACGAAGGTACCTGCAATAACTTGATTGATGACATACCCACCAGCATTGGGTTTAAGGTGTTGCCTCCTTGTGGGGGGGCAGTTTTGTTGACCTGTGTCATGTTGGAAGCATTTCTTGCTTGAATTAGGTTTGATAGGTTCATTTGACTTCACATATATGGTGATTTAATTTGGGCGTCCTGTTGCTCATTGTGTAGTAAGGAAGTGGCTTGGCAATGTCATTGTGAGTGGACTTCACTTCGCCCTCTATTTGATCGTTGTTTTGGTTATTGGAACAGTTTCTCCTTGTTTGTGACATGATCTTCTAATTTACCATTGGAGAAGGCCCCAAATGTGCCAAATGTCTTGGGATTGGGGTGTAAGTAAATTTGCAGGAAGCTTAAGTGAGATGGGTTGAACTGCGTAGGCTATAGTACATCTTAACTCTTGTTCTCTTGATCTTGTTAGCCTTGGAAAGTCTTTTATTTATAATCCTTCCTTAAGGGTTAGCTAATAATAATGGTAATTAGATCCATTAGATCTAGTGTGTTAGTGTAATTGTAAAACCCATTTATTCAAATTAACTTGCCATGTCATTAGTTCCAAGCCGTATTATACTCATATCAACTACTTGTTTTAATTCATTGTATGTGACTTGTTGGATCATAGCCATAGAGTTCTTTGAGCCTAAGTAATCTAGATTAGATCACTTTGGGTCTATAAAAATTTTGGGCTTACAAGGCACCTAATATATATATATATATATTACTTTGATTTGGTATTAATAGAGATTTCGGATAAACAAGCTTGTATGAGAAAAAAATTATGCAGCTACTAAATTTTCAAGTAAAACAAACGAGCATAAGGAAAAATAGTCCCCCAAAAATGTACAGATCCTAGAATTTAAGTTAATAACCGTTGACAGAATTGATCCTCAATTTGTCACTTTCACAAGTCTGAATTGGCGTTTGTATGAATCAATCAAGGCCTGGCTACTATATATAGTATCCTATACCATGCTTATCCCTATACATTATCATATTATAGCTACTAAAAAATCTTTACGGTATATATAAATTGGAATAGAAGATAAGGAAGGGAAAGAAAGTAAAATTTAAAATTTGATATTTTCTTTTTTAAATTTATATCTAAACTTTAACATTTATTTCCTTTTGAATACGTTTTAGGTTGAAAAAATAGATGCAAAAAATGTTAGATTTAAATTTAAATTAAAAAATATTAAAAGTAAATTTTATTTTTATTTTTATTATATTCTTCTCAATTCAAACGTATTCTCATTCTATTCTTCTCAATTGAATTCTTAAAATGATTAGGGTTCATAGGAGGTAAAACTTAGAATTGGAGCTGAAGGAGTAGTGAACTCAGTTATGTACGTAACTCCTCTGATATATGTCGGGGAAGTCAAGGAACTTCAGAACATGTCGTCTTCTTTTCTCCTTTGGATCTTGAAATGGAGATCTGGTATGTACAGATATAAAATTACTATGGTCGTTTTATTGAAACCAAATTATACACACACACACACACACACACACACCGAGGTGGCTTAATTAAGAGCTGATTCACAAGTTAATTGGGGGTAGTGCCCCATAAAATATGAAAGTTGAGGTGCTGGGAATAAGAATTGTCCGTTTGCCTGCAATTGCATTCAATGCTTTTTGGCAACACTAAGGCCTCCCCTGGGATTCTTTCTCTTTCACCTCCCCGGACCCCATACCCACGAGCAGAAGAAGAAGGAAAATGTTGAACAAGGGCACTCTTTAAATGCCCAATTATCCAAATAAAAGAAAAGGAAGATCTCTTATAGGTTCAATATATGCTATAGATATGCTATAGATAGTATTTAATGCTTAACTAATTCTCTAGTACATATACTTAATATAAATAACAAAATCTCTTTCTCCGCGCGACACATCTTCACTTGTTGAGGTTATCTCAAGAAACCCATCTAATGTACATTTATTTAACAAATATTGTGTATTAAACACATTTCTAAGATTATATTCTTGGACTATTAATTAGAAGGTTATATATCTTTACCTCCAATAGAAAATATATTAAATGCAAATATAATATTTTTTGGGAGACTAATAACTAATAGATACATAATATGCAACTATACATATATAGACACACACAACTACTGTACGCTTGGCTCCTAAATTATCACTTTAGGAAATATTAGCATGCAGCTGCCAGTTGAAAATACCAGGCACTTACCCATACTAGCAGATCTCCATCTAATCCAGTAAGAAAATAATTATTAATTTGAATGATTTGCAAAGAGATCATCTTGACTTTATCAAAAATCATTTCAACTAAATTAAAAATTTAAGCAATTAAATGAAAATCAATCAAATATTTTTGTTATAATCTCTCCCGAAATTTAAACCTTCGTGTCTGCCGCTATGTTCAAATAAACAAACATGATACTAAGTTAAGTTGGGTTATGATGATTAATTAGCTAATACAATTGGTCCACATTAATCCAATAGTTCTTCTGTCTTTTAAAGAGCAGATTCTGATTGGAGTCTCTGATTTTTTTCAATAATTTTAAGGAAAAAACTACTAATTAATGTTTTCCACAAAAAGAAGCACACGTGTCCCCGCGCGCATATATATATATATATATATATACTCACCTGATTAATTTTAAGAAAAATTATATTTTAAGACTCAAATTATACAAAATTTATAATAAAATTTGAAATTATTTCTAAAGGCTAAAATTATTACCACTTGTTATTGGGCTTAAAAAAATTATTACTAAATTTTAAGAAAATTATCATCAAATTTATTTAAATTATAACTTTTCTAAAATCTAATAATAATTTTTTTAAATTTAGCAGTAAATTTTTTAAAATTCAATAATAATTTAATTTTTAAAAATAATTTTAATTTTCAAAATTTTTTATTTTATGTTTTATAAAATTTAGATCCTTAAATATAATTTTTCTTTATTTCTATACGAGCGATTAGTTTAAGATGTGCAAGTGCATTATCTTTTTCATGTGTGTGGCTACCATCCAGTTTCTCTTCGATCGCTCCAATTAGAGTTAGCGCAGTGCAACGGTAAAATGAAGAGGAAAAAAAAAAAGAAAGAAAGATAGAAAAAAGGAGTTATGCAGATAAGGTTTTGTCCTAAGTATGGGGTCAGCGTAGGAGCATTCCACACACCTTTTGATTAGTTTGTCCTTTTAGCTTGTCTTCTTTGATGTCTCATGAAGTCACGTGAATGTCTTAATTATTATATATACCTATTCATGGCTTTTTGCTCTCTCTGTGTTTCTCTCTCTCTCTCTCCTTCTAATTTGAGTTTTACAATTTTTCTTATATAACTTAGAACCTTTTTGGCTATAGCTTCCCTCCTCCCTTCTTCCACCTTTACTGGACAAAAAGAAGATCATTGCACTTACACCGATCCATCTCTCTATCTATCTAGCTAGCTTGGTTTCTGTGTATGTATGTCATGATACCAACTTATCCTTATTCTCTTTCTTCTTCTTCTTCTCCTTCTCCTATGCCTATAGATCTTAATATTGAAGATCCAAACCATGAGCTAATTTTTAGCCCGACCCACCAACCCTCTTCTTCATCCTCTTCTCTATCATATCCTATTCTCTTTATCCCATCTCAGGATCATGCAAAATCTTCCTACTGGGAGTCCAAGAACTTACAAACTGATGATGAGGTGAGTGTTGCTATAGAAAGATCGACCTTCATAGAAATAAGAGTATTTTCATCTTTGGATATCTATAGTTTTGTCTAGAAACATGTACTATATGCCTATATCCAATAGTGAAAAAGAACAATCTCTCACCAGATCGAGTTTCCCATATCGTAAAACCCTATATACGTACATAGTCTTGATTTACTATGATATTTTCTCTTTGGTGATTAATCCCTCTCCATGTGATCTTTTTAGGCTGGGAAGAGTGTTATTGCTTCAAGTGGATCGTGGGATAATCCAGAAGAAAAGGGTATTGGGAGAAAGAGGGGCCTCAAACTGAAAGTTTGGAAGAGAGGATCAGAGAGGGAGGATGAAAATCGTCAAAGTGAGGATGTTGATTCAGTGAAGTGGATGCCTTCAAAGATGAGAATGATGAGGAAGATGATGGCTTCAGATCAAAAGGGTTCTGATAGTAATATACCACCTGGAGGCAACTCTAGGCAGAACTCTGAAGATCAGAATCAGAAGCAACGACCATTATTATTATCTCCTCTAGGAACTGATAATAGCAGCAGCAGCAGCAACAATTCTTCAACACACAGCAATAATAACAATAATAATATCACTGTTAGGGTTTGTGCTGATTGCCAAACCACCAAGACCCCTCTATGGAGGAGTGGACCAAGAGGTCCTAAGGTAAATTCTTTGTTCCCCTTTGAGTATTCAAATGTTAGTTTGTTTGATATCAAAGTACAGAGCTAAAAGTCTAGTTTCTCCAATCTATAAAAAGTTATAAGTAGTCTAAAAGACAGTAGTTCTGGTCTAATGAAGGGTCATAATCTGGTTTGGATAGCTTTTGGTCATATATGATCGTACCTTGTGATACAAAGATCCTTAGCCTTAATTAAATATACTCCTAAAAAAATTCGAGTCATTGTAATAATTAAGCACTAGCAATAGTAATTACAAAGTGCTATATATATATATATATATATATAAATTATGACTGTGAATAAGAGCCTTAAATTCTGACTCATAGTTCATGCGTCAAGTATAGAAAATTCTTGAATTAACTTCTTATATGTTCTTAACAATTTTTCAACGGTATTGAAAGATCATTTTGGTGTAACAGTCACTTTGCAACGCCTGTGGAATTCGACAAAGGAAAGCAAGGCGAGCCATGGCTGCAGCTGCCGCAAATGGCTCGGCTGATCTCGAGGTTGAGAAATCTCCAATGAAGCGAAATTACAAGTTTCACAACAAAGAGAAGAAGTCAAAAATCGAGTGTGAGACTCAGTTGAAGAAGAAACGCAAACTTGATGATCAGGCCAAGCCAAAATCTAGAGGTAGAACAAGGAAGTTTGGTTTTGAGGATTTCACAGTAAGCTTGAGTAAGAACTTGGCTGCATCACAAGTTTTCCCTCAGGATGAAAAGGAGGCTGCAATTCTTCTCATGGCTTTATCTTGTAATGGCCTAGTCCATGGATGAGGTTGATCTGTGTAGTGGTCCACTTTTCTGATCGATAATTAGGGTTTTGAGCTTGCTTTCCAATTATTAGAACCGGCTAGCTAGATCATATATTATTATTGTGTGTGTAGTCAATGTTTTGTACTTTGTTATAATCAGGAGAAGGGTAGCTAGAGAATCAGGAGATGATGATATGGGGAAGAGAAGGGGAAAAGGACGATCAAAGTTGTGGTGGAAGAATTTTAAGATTTTATGTTAGATTTTGAACAAGTGGAGACAACCAAAAAATGTGGGTCCCTCTTATTCAAGTTCTATATGTTATCTCGGCAGATTCAATAAATTTTCCAGGAATTATAATTTTGACTGGGTTTTTGATTCATTGTGAACGCATGCTGATATTTGTGTTACTCATTAGATACGGGCAACTTTTTGTTGTTTTCTTGAATGAGATTGCCGGCCGCTTTTTCAGAACTACGTACGTACAATGAAATTGAATCAATTATTAACAAGTAAACTAATAATTTGGTATTGAAGTGTGAGTTCGAATTTCAGTCAAAATTAAATTAATAAAAAAATTAACAATATTCAAACTCTAAGTCGTTAATGAGTTTTATTAGTCCTAAAAATTAGTTTCAATGAATATATGGACCAATATTTAAATATAATAAATTTATTATACATTAACTTTTTATCAAGTGAAAAGCGTTAACAAAAAAGAAAGAAGTGCGACGAACTCATAAAATTTGAAAACTAATAAGTAGACTCAATAATTTTGGCCTTTTATCCAAGAATCAAAGCTAAATATGTATGTTTAATAATTCACGTCACAAATGGTTAATTTAGTCAATTATTAACCGACATGGTTGGGGTCATTTAATGAATTGTACTCATCTTGAAGGTACAATGATCAAAATAAATTAATAGCACATGGTCTAAAAATGTTATAGCTGTACTGTGTGTGTGTGTGTAGAGAGAGAGAGTGAGAGGGAGAGAGCGAGAGCGAGCTTCAGATGAGAAAACAACAACACTTCTGTTTTTTCCTTTTCGCTTTTTCTTTCTCTACCCTTATCCTCCCTCCCTTGCCGTTCTCTTTCATATTCTTTCATATAGACCTAACTATCTTCTGTTTCTCAATCATGAAAGTGATCAGTCGTGTTAGGAATACAGCTTTTTTGTGTCCTCTTGGGTGGCTGGGTGCATGCATGACCTTAGAGAGTTGTACTCCTGATTCAGATCACTGTCTGCGTACTGTATATATATTAACCTCATTATCGGTCTTGACGAGAGAGATGCAGAAAAAAGTAGTACAAAAGAAGAAGGGCTCCTCCAGTTTTGCTAGTGCTAGACAACTGCATTTACACCAGAAAATTCTTATGGTGGCAATGACTGGAGTTTCTAATGCCCATTTATGTATTATTCTTGAATAATACATAAATCTCTCACTATAGATCCCTTAATTACTAGTGTTTAAAAAATTCTACTCTTGTAAGTCAATATATGGTTGTGTAATCTAATGAATAGAGTAGTTTGTATGAGATTCCAAGTTTGATCTTCTTTTTGGGAGAAAAAAGTCTTCAATTGTTATTGTAAGTAATGCAAACATTTGCTTCTTCGTGGATTACTTAACCATTTAAAGAAACAACTATATATTTTTGTCTATAATTTTGATTTGTACATATTAAAAATGCTAATAGGCAAAAAAGAAAAAGAAAACTATATGTATTGATGAAAAATAAGAAAATTTATGGGTTAGATTTCTTACTTTTTTGTTTTTTTAAACATGGGCCTAATTATATAGGACCTTTATTATCTACACTTCTCTTATTGTTATGTTTAAGTAACTAACTCAATTCCAAAACTTTAAATATCAAGTGAAGTGAAAAAAAGAAATCATATAAGTAATGAAAAAACCACCATTAATCATTGTTTATTGTGAATATTCTGTCATGAGATATAAATTTTTCATTAAATTAGTATTTTAGTTCTTTTACTTTATTTAATATTTTAAATCGATCAATTATAAGTTTAAAGCATACCAAAATGATTGTCAAGTTTGTTAATTTAATTACTGCTGAAATAACTTTATCTGTGTTGAGACGACATCCACATCATTATTAACTCAGTTAATTGTCCAATTTTTAAAAATTTTATATCAAGACCTAATTTAAATTTTGAGAAGAAATTATAGGCAGCTAATAATTATATCATACTTGACAATTGACCTAATTTAAATTTTATATCATACTTGATAAAAGATGAAGTGACCATTTTAATTATTTTTTATGAAAAATAATAAATGCATTTATTTCATGTAAAAAAATAAAATAAATTTAATACAAGGTAAAAAAAATCAACATTTACAATTATACCAAATAAAACCAATATATACAAGCCAACACAAAAGCAGAAAACAATGAAATATATTTTTTAATATTTTAATTAAAATTTAATATATTAAATGATTCTTTAATTAATTCTCTCAGATCATTCATTATTAGAATCGGAATAACAGATAACAGAAAAATTATAAAACAAATTCTTTGCTATGTAGTGCACATTGCTGCATAACCAAAAACATTTAAAAAATTAAAATGAAACAAAATGAGACGATTCGTGCTTGGGGCACCCCGCACTGGAGAGAACGTGGCCGTGAAAGATTATTACTTGTTACAGATAAAGGGTTTAGGCCCAATTTTTGATGTAATTTCATAATTATTATTAACGATAGTTATATCTTTTTATTATTTTTTCAAAAGTAAGAATATAAATGTTATTTTATTTATTTATTAGTTTTTTTAAATATACTTGATATTTATTCAACCAAATTAGTTCCCAGTTTTGACTGGATAATCCACATTTATTGGGCCAAGATGCCCAATGCTATGCTGCACGTGTTCATCTGTCATTTGTCTGCCCAATGGGCTTCCAATAAAAAGTCGAAGCCCAATTATTCCCTTCCCAAAAAACAAAGTAAAAAGAGGTGGGATGAGATCGGGAAGAGTTGTGCAAGGCGAAAATGGTTTGAGAATCGAAAATTTTGAAACGCGGAGAGGGGGGGAGAGAGAGAGAGTCAAAGGGAACAAGAAAGAGGTCTTCTTCTTCAAAGTGAAGAAACAAGAGAGAGAGAGAGAGAACGAGAATCAATCAATCACAAGCAAAGAGTTTCTTCCAGTTTCTGTCCCCCTCCCCCCCCCCCCCCAACAAAAAACATCAGAAAACGATCATCATCATCATTATCTTCAATGAGCGAGCCTCAACCACCGCCACCGCCTCTGCCTCGAACAGAATTGCTCATGAAGCGCTGCAAGCTACTTTGGCGTTTACTCTTGATCTCAAATTTTGCGCTTGGAGGTTCTCCTCTCTCTCTCCCTTGTTTCCCATAGCCTTTGTTTGTTTGTACGTGTGCATATGGTGCTGCGATATGAATTGCTTCAAGAAATTCCATATTTTTTATTTTAGTCTGCAGAAAACTGAGTGATTGACTGGTTATTACTTGTTCTTGCGATGGAGGGTTTCTTTGCGTTTTGTGTATTTGCCTTTCAAGTGTTCGATATATTGCCAAGTAGAACTTTGTTTGGTTGTTTGCTGTTTTGCCTGTAGTCAAGCGATTTTTGCTCTGACTCATAGGGTCTGTTTGGTTGGAGGAAGGAATGGGAAGGGAATATAAGATGTGGATAGCCGGGGAAGGTAAGATAGAAAATGATTTGTTTGCCCTTACTTTTGAGAGGATGATTTGATAGTTAAAATGATAATTTGATAAATATAATAAAAAATATAAAGGTATAATAGATATTATATAGCTTATGTAAAGGGGATGCAATTGCGATATGGCCAACCAAACAGACAATAGTGTAGGAGCATTTACTTTCTCATCTTATTCCTTTTTTGAGTGGGACCCCTCTTATCTTGTTTCTGCTTAGTTTACAACTGAATCAAACTCATATCTACAGTTGAGATGACACAGCATTGCTTGCTATTTTAACACGTCTTAGTAGAAAAATATGATTATAGTATTTTTAGATTATGCCACCCAAAGTTAACGAGAAGTGGGGACTTGTTTTCATTATTAGTATGCTATGGTTCTATATTCATGTGTTAAATGTGCACCTGTGATATTAAGTTAAAGTGTTTCTCCAAGTTCATCTTATAACTTTAAAATAGAAGTTTGGCTTTCTACTTTTGTGCATATATACACTGGATGACTAGGTATGTAATTTCTAGTTTTCTACATGAACTTTTCCAAGTTACCCATCCAGCAAAAGTGATCAGTGATTGACCGCGCACATCTATTTTGGCCAAAATTGTCTCCCTGATTGAATTGTTTTCTGATGAACATTCAATTACTGGTATATTTTGATTCTGTTACTTAATTGCAACTTCTACGAGATATACTATCTAGAGGGTGACTTCTGGCATGTGATTGTGCAAATTCTTGAACTTTGGCTTTTTTTTTTTTTGGGCTGCTTTATATTAATGGTACAGTCAGTTGGGTATAGAATGGAAAAAAGAAAGAAGGGTAAAAACCTTAATAAGCTATTAAAATTGACGCTTAGCTGCTTTATTTTGTGGAGAATAGATCTCTAACTAACTCCATTAATAAGGGGGAATTCATTTTGTTTTGCAGTATCATTAATCCATGACATATTGCACCTGGAAGACTCTGGGCACTTTTGCTCTAAACAGGATGGGCACACGCTCACACAGCCTTTTTATTTTCGGCCCCGCCGCAGGAGGAGTGCTATGTATCATTAAGCTTTATAGGAAAACTAGAAAACAATTACGTCTTTGTCTCCACCTGGGTCATCTTCTGTGTGTATGTATAAATATGAAGTACAGAGAATTGCAGAGTGGAAGAATAAAAAAAAAAGAGGCCTGGATATTATCATGACCTGTGGGGTGTCAACTTGTAGTCTGTTGACTTGGTAAATGAATGCTGTAGCACGTAGCTGGCATTGCTGCATTTTGAGCTGGACAATAGGTTAATTTTGGACTTATTTCTGCAACTTGAATGCCACTAGTATGTGTTCAAAAGAATCTTGGAGTAAGAATAAATCAGTGTTTCAGCAGGCTCTAAAATGTTTGTATTTGCATGAATGAGTGTGGGCGTGGGTGGGACAGTTCTATATCCTTTTGGTTCTTGATTCTATTGATGAAATTATGCATGTAGACGATTTGAATAATTGATGCCTCTTGCAAAAATGTCATGGTTCTTTGCAATCTAATGGCATCCGTGATTATCTATGTTCAATATTTACCATGTTCAGCCGTTGGTCACTTGTATCATTGCCAATGCAATTTGCAATTTCATGACATGCCTGTCATCATCTTGCCTATCGACTGATGCTTAATGTTTTTTTTTAATACCTTGACTAAATTTGATGTCTTCAAGGCATTTTTCCAATAACTGTTATTGATGATCAGATGAATAGGTGATATTCATGATTACGTTTTGTCTATATATTGTGTGATGTTGCATCATAAGCAAAAGGCGTTGATGTTTGTGATTGTCAATTTTTGTTACCATTTCTGATGTTCAGAAAATTGTTGACATGCAGTTTTCTTTCTTTGAGAGGTAACAGCAGGAATAAACTGAATACTAATTTAAAAAAAAAAATTTTTTGCTCCGTGATTTATTGCAGCTTATCTCTTTTCAAGGGCAAAGAAGAAAGATTTGATGGAGATTCATGCCAGAACAGCGCAAAAATTGCAAAAGGAAAAAAATACTGTTGAAGTCCCTGAACCCACCACAAGTTCAATGGACTCGATCTACGATGATGAATCTCTCCTTTTACCTGTCACCATCCCTGGGGAAATGCGGGGTCCCATCCCTGATGAACAACAACGTGAAATTTTCAAATGGATGCTGGAAGAGAAGAGAAAAGTGAAACCCAAGGACGCTGTAGAGAAGAAGCAAATGGATGAAGAAAAAGCCATTCTCAAACAGTTTCTCCGTGCAGAATCCATACCAAAGTTATGATTACTACTCCAGTTTTCTTAATGCTGACAGATTAAAGTTTCAACCCAACAGATAGACTTTGGCAAGCTCTATTATTGCATGTTGAAGTCCATTTTTTATTGGATAGCATTTAGCATTTTTTATTCTATTGAGATGAGCAGGCATTCAGTGGAATTTAACCTGATGAAAATCTCTTATTCATACTGGCTGAACATTTGGGGATAACTGTAGCCTTCACATCAATGAGTTAGTGTAACATCAACACCTTGCATTGAAAATTAGTGCTAGTGTGCCCTACTGAAGGCACATCCCTACTCATACAGTTGTATTTTTGGTCCCTTGACATGTGAACTCTTTGCTGGTGAACTAAAGACGTGTCATTGTAATGAGCAAATTTACGTTGGTAATTTATGTGAGAGACACACTCGAACGCATTGACAAAAAATACACATACACAAGAAATGATAGTGATATGAACAGCATAATCTGACTCAACATGTTATGTACCATGGCTATGATATTCGGGGCAAACTTGTCACGTGAAAACGGTAAAAACATCAGTTCTTATACTACGGTCCCAAACCTTTATCTACAAAGACGTATTTAACCGTTTGAATGATTTTCGATCAAGCAATTCCATTTTGAACTACAGCCTAACTTGGTGAGTAGAGATTAAATAGCCATGATGTCGACTTAAAAATGAAACAAAACACAAATATGACTATCAAGCATTGAAGATGCTAATAAATGGTTTGGGGACTTTGAAATTTGCGGGGACCACAATAGCTGATTTCTCTGGATTGTGGATTATAACTATATCCATATCCTCCAATACCATCCAATCATCTATCTCGCTCAATCAAGAGTGTGTTGGCCGAACTGGAAGAGTAAAGATATTTAACTGTCTTGCTCATATCTGTTTCTCTCTTGTTTGTCCAATTTAAACAAATTTTATCTTATTGAATTCTCTCTACAATGCCAGGAACCATCCTGGTTTCAGGTAATTTCATCTTGTGGAAGTAATTTGAATATGAGCCACCATATGGTGTTTTTTTCTTACTTATTTATTCATATAACAGTCCTGGAATTCATGGGTCTTCCATTATCTTCAACATCCATAAGGGGTATGCAATTGATCTTGATTTTTAGTTTGCCCTAACCTTTCCCCTCTACCACCTTCAAACGCCATTCATAACAAATTTATTGTGGTGAATGCAGTTTCTATGGGGAAAACAGAGTACCTAATCAGCGAGAAGGGAGACTTTTCCTTGTAAGATTAACTGGGAATTCTACCTTGTTCTTTTGACATATTTTAAAACAATTTCTAGGTTATAATCTGTTTGTTTGTTTCATGCAGCCCATTAACTAGTCTCCGTGACGATTTCATGATCAAACTTCAGGATGCTGATGGGAATGAAATATCTCGTATAGGTTGCTCTCAAAACACTTCCCATTTGAAAATTTGAGTATTTTCTTTTTTTCCTTGGTCCTAGAGTAAACCTGACAATAGTATATTATGGAAGGTTTTCATACCAAGTCAGTAGTTGAGAAAGGTGTTTGGGAAGACATCTTTCCCCTTGGGCATGGGCATCTGCATCTGAAGCTGCAGTTCATCCTTAATGACGAAGACCGTGACAGGATTCGTATGATGGTACCGATTCCTTCCTATTATACCAGTTCATTGGGTTTCTGAAGCTTTTCTTAATAATAAAAAGCAATGGGCGATGGTAATAAATAAGACTAGTCTGTGGCAAGAAATTTCTTTGTGAATTCCCTAGTCACGGCATAGATGGCCTGCCTTTAACCGGACTGAGGAGGTAGATTAGTTGAGATGAGGGCAAGCTGTCCCGGACACAACACGCATGCAGTACCAAGAAAAAAAAAAAAAGAGATCGCCTGCAACATAAGGATGATTTGTGCACCCAGGCACTCTAACAAACCGTGCAGATTGTGCTGGACTTTTGTGCTTATGAAATTTCTTAGAAATTGCAAATAAAAATGCCTTGGTCAATTATTTTGTCATGATACTGAGCTGATGGTTGTTGAATGCAGACAGTCGCCCATGAATGATTTCATCTAGACATGAACTTTTCATCTTTGGTTTTGTAGAGAAAATCTGCATTGAAGAAGAAACATGACGAGCTTCTCAGTAGCAGTCTCAGGGGTGCAGAAAGTGGTAGTACTTCTGTTGGCAATGCTGCATTAACCTTCGGGAATGATGAGGTCTCAGGTTTGATCGTACTTAACTTACTAAAGAAACAAAGAAAATTTAAAGCAGAAAAGAATATAATGGGACTAAATAGTGACAGAACTTTATAATTATAAGTGAGATCCTTCATTTCCCTAAAGAGTTTTTCCTGATATTCTAAGTTCTCCATCTTTTCAAGAGTCTCACAAAGAGATACTTACAACTGAAGCAGTTTCCCAAGGAAAAAGTCCTGTTGGTTTCCGAATTGAAAAAAAAAAAAAGGCATTAAAAATGTTTTGGGACCTAAGCCTGATCTAATGCAGCTACACTCAGTTAAGGAGTGATTACTATACAATTTTTTTCTCTTTTGAGCTGATGAAAGGCCATTGGAAAAATTACTATTGTTTGCTTAATGGTCATTTCACATGTTTTAGAACAGTGCAGATCAATATGAGGAGATCTCATCAAACAAACCTACGTCAGAAGCAGTTGATCTCACTAAATTACAAGAAAAAGGTTTAATTAAGAAGCCTGCTTTTCATTCACCATCTGCAAAAGATCCCCAGAGAGCTATAAATTTGGAGGAAGTAGCAATTTCATTTGGAAGCTCGGATCAGAATGAAGTTGCAGAGAATAATCTGATGCAATCTAATCCCAGCAGTGTGAGGAAAATGATAAGTGCCTTTGAAATGCATGCTGGTCTTGCTCAGGTATAGTAAGTGTCGTATAATATTATCAATATATTATTGCAAGTATTTTAACTACTGGGGTTCACATGGGACTCGTCTTAAAACAGGATATGAGATCTCATATTAAACCACCTCCAACAGAATATCAATCAAGTACAATTGAAACCAAAGCTTCTTCCAAGGCTCAGCACCCAGGGGGAGAGAAGGCATGGAATAAAGGGCCAGTAGGCTTCTTACAAGGGAGGGTCAAAGTTACCTCTCTGGCAAGAGAATTGAAACAGGCCCCAGTATATAATGGAGAAAGTAGAGAGCAAATTAATTCACTTAGTCATGTGAAGAAGTTGAGCACCATAAAAACATTGAACAAGCAAACAGATTCAAATGCCAGGAATAAATTCAAAGTAGCACATAAATCAGATACAGAGGAAGAGAAATATAACAAAGATTTTATGAGAACATTTGCATTTGAAACGGTTACAGATTCAGGGAAGATGCATGAGAAGCATTCAGATAGAAATCATCCTAGCAATATATTTGATTCCAGGCAAGATTCTAGAAGCAACCCAAACAAAGAAGAAAAAAGAAGGGAACATGCCTTTAAATGTTCACGTGAATTATGTATCCAGAGGGATTCACCACCTAAACTGTTTTCAGTGGCACACTTTGATGGTAATTATTGCTCTTTTGAAAGTTCTGGGGCCTGGATATTCCCCAGTGAACCGAGAAAGTTCTGTCTGACAACTGGTGGTAAACATGTAATGACTTTATTGGAAAGTCTGGTTACAAAGCGCATAAACTATCAAAAAAGTTTGTATTCCTCAATATTAGAAAATGTGGAAAAGGTATCTAAAATTCTAAAGATTTTTGGCAAGCCTTTTGGTTAGTTACTCTCTTTCAACAAAACATTCATGTCTTAATAATCAGCGTCAAAGATGAATTCTCTCACATATTAAGAACACCTGAACAAATAGTTTTCATTTTAGCTATGCCTAAGAACATTGAGAAAAGAAAGAAGACTGAAGATACTAAGTTCTCTGTTTTATGTCCCAGACTAGGTGCTCTACTGTTCTTCCTTCTGTTTACAAAGTTAGCAAGGAAATTTTCATGCACTGTATTACACATTGATAGAAGCTTTCTAATAGATTAGCACATCTCAGGTTGTTATGATTTTGGTGTCAAGTTTCAAAATTAAGCTATTTATGATTCTGAGTGATGGGTTCATTACCATTTTGTTTGTGTGTGCCAGATTTACTACTAGATCCTGAGCTGTTTTTTTTATGAGGGAAACATTTAACCTGGGATGTGGATTGTTAAAGCATTTAAACTGACGATTTGATTATCAGGCTTACATTATTTAATTTATTTCCCTTTTTTTTTTGGGATAAGAATGCAGCATATGTTGGGACTGGAGCTGAAGTGAGCAAACATGAAAAGATAAATGAGATTGAAGAGTCAAAGTCTAAGAACTCTGATGATAATGGAGATGAAATTTCAGGAGGACCCGTTAAACAGGTTACAATCATTCTTCAATTTAGCAACATGTGCTTCTTTAATTTCAAAGTGCTATAATCTGGGCTAGCTCTTCATAATTCGTGAAAAAGAATCACAATTTTCATATTCGTACCACCGGCCACAGGTTAATCAGGGAGCTTGGATCTATAATGATGCATTTATCCAGCTGTTGTCTTTTAGATATAATAGTACACTCCTTAAGAACAGTAAAACATGTTGCAATTTCTCTTCCCTTAGGTAACATCCTACACTCAGCTATTGTTGAAGAATGCTTATATGCCCGTTCCCACCTTCACTTAGGTAATAAAAGTTGCAATCATTATAGGGTTTGGAATACTTGTTCTCCTCACCAGGCAAAGAAAAGGCAGGTATGTAAATTAAAGGATTTCCGGGTCAATTTTTTGAGTATGCTCTTTTAACTCTATCATGCATTGACTATCTTACGGAGGAATCAAATGTAATTCAAGATTGAAATTAGTGTAAATCCAGTAAAATTGTTTGATCATCTAGTGCCACTGAAAGAATGATAGATATGCACTTGTTAGGAAAGAAATGGAAGAATGCCTTGTGTCTCATAAGTTTTATGCTGAAACATTGTTAATATTTGTAATGCAGATAGGAAGGAACTGGTTGTGGAAGTTCAAGTTGTATTATATGAAGGGATCCAATCATCCACATCTCACCCTCGGTTTTCTGTGACATACAGATTCTTTTTTATCAAATGCAATAACACGTTTACAAACAAGTTTTTCTGGCATGTAAATTTCTGTTAATGTAATTCTCACCTACATTTTTTCTGTTTTTGCTGGCACAATGTAATTTATGAGTTAAGGAATGCTTTTAACATAATCTTGTAATCTGGAAGCAACTTCCCCTTGACAACTGATTTCAGATTGTAGCAGTTGTATAGTAAATAAACCCAAACTCTCCTTCTTTTGTTGTTTAGAAGGGAAATTCTTCAAAATTAGAAGTTATGTGCAAACCATGTTTGGTTTACAAGAAAGTCTGCATGATAATGACAAACCAACAGGGTTCTTCCTTTCTCAGTGCCATTTTGGCAAGAGGATATGCGCACTGGTTACTTCCAAGTGATGAAGGACAGATGCAGAGACACGAGCGTGTTAAGTGGAGAGTCTTAAAGCTTAACTATTGTCTAAGGTCTCAATGATTATCCAATATATGACGCAACAAACGGGTTGCCTATTCACTTTGGGCTTTTTGGGCACTACGGCTCTCCTTTTGCTTGGATTGATTTTCAATGGAAGCATCAATTGTTACCAGATGAGCCAAGAGAAGGGCTAAACCCAAAGGTTATATTTGGTAGAGTAAAAAGATCTTTTAAAGAATGGAAAGGAGAATATAATAAAATCCTATAATTTAAAACCACATTTAGAATGATATGGAAAGGAATAATATTTTTTTTTATTTGAATGTTTGATAGGATAAAAATAGTATTGGAATAAAAATGAAAGATAAACAAATGATAAAAAACACCTCTGGAGCAATATATATATATATATATATATATATAAAGATTTACTTTTGTTAGTTGACACAAAACAAAAAAAGAAAAATCACAATTAAAGATTTAAACTTAAAAGCATTTATATTGAAAGACCTTAAATTTTAAAATTATTCTGGAAGATCCCAGAATTAAAAGTTTTAATGACATAGGAAAATTAAGGCTTCAAATAAAAATTTTTTATCTTTGAGATTTTTAAAAGAATTTCAAAATTTAAGATTTTTCAGTATATATTTTCAAACAAAAATAAAACATTACCATCATTTGGGCAAAATAATATTTTTGCTTTTCTTTCCATAGACAACGCGACTATTCATTTGCAAATGGGTAGAATGAACAGTGGCTCCCAAAACAAGAGAAGGAATCCATCTATAATTATTTTTCATTGGTACCAAACATCTTTTTGTCATCTTACAACTTTTATCTCCCTCTCCCTTCCCTCTCCTTCATCTTACTTCGTACCAACGCATTGAAAAGAACAGCTTTGTTAGGCGTAACTTACAAGAGTCTCAAAGCTTAAGTATTATCTTAAGCTCTCAATGGTTTTTCTATATAAGACATGGCAAATCGATTGCCCACTCACTTTGGACACTTTGGGCATTTGATCTGCTTTAGTCAACTTTCAATGGAAAAAACCAATTATTGCCGAAGTAAAGTCTAAAAGGAAGAACTAATCTTTTTAGGTGAGAGAAGCTCAAGGTTTAAGTATTATATCTTAGGTGTCAATGGTTATCTAATGTGAAACAAGAATACCAAACCTATCAAGTTGCAAACATGCTTGAATGCCCATACTTTAGCTTATGTTATTATAGAAAATTATTCGCCATTTGAAGCAGTAGAGAGCCAGAAAACACAAACACTTGGAGGCTACATGCAGCAACTTTCAAGTTTCAAATGCAGGGCCAAATTCTGAGCATTCTTATTCCAATTTAATCTCCTACATTTATACATTCATATATTCAGAGAAAGAGTAATAAAAAAAAAAAAGGAGAATGTGTATAAGGTTTATTTCTTTTTTTTACACCTTTTTTTTTATTTCTTTCTAAATGCACTATATGAATTAAGGTGGATGATTCAGATTGATACTTGTTGGGAATTTTTCATGAATTGAAACTTTAGCATTGTTGACACAGTTGCCTTGCTCGCAAATTTAAATGTTAGAAAAGAAGCAAATAGCAATAGGTCTAAATATATTCAATTTCGGTGAAGTGGGATCAAATTGTAATTGAACTTATTATATAATATTTTGTACTCGATCAACTTCTATCAATTATATATTTTCTAAAATAATCCTTCTGATAGTCAAGATATATAACATAGTAGCTAGAATTTAAAATGCGAATACTGTTGATGAAAAATTATTATTAAATTTATTGAAGATTAATTTATAATTAAATTTTAATATTAAAATTAAATTTCAATGGAGTGAATATCTTGATAGATGAATTTGCTAACAATGGTATTTTTAATATAATAATTAATCTTATAAGATAGTTATTATATATATTTTTTCGTTAGGACAACAATATTTTAATCTGTGATTGTTTTGTTAGAAGATATAAGTATTTAAATGACAATTACAATAAAGCATAATATTATAAAACACACATACGCACACACACAGACAAAATAAAGTATAATACTATAAAAACACGCGCACACAAATTAGAAGACACCTATATAAGTAATTTTATGGAAAAATTATATTTTAGTATAATTATAAATGGGTATAAATTTTAGAATATAACAAAACATCTCCTTAAATTTTAGTTAAAACTAATTGCAAGCATTATGTAGCTCTTATATTCATATTTCAACCTACTGTCCATTCTTTGAAAATTGTTGAAACAAAAAATTAGCACTATTAATTTAACTGAGATACAATGTTTTTATTTTAGTAGAGGCCTCTTGTTATATTTAAAAGTTTATGTATTAATTTTATACGTAGGCTTTGATAGGGAGGAAAATGTTACTTCTCCTAACTTCATTCTAAAATTTATTTTATTACTTAAATAAAGATTTTGTGTGTGTGTGCTTTTTCCATGTTATTTATTTGCTTTAGCAGGAAGGAAGTTTAGGGGGGGAAAAAAATAATAGGGTTTATTTGGCATATTGATCTAAGTCAATATTTCACCTTCAAAGAATTAGAATAATTGACACCTTTGAGAATTGGGACTTCCCATAAATAGCTGCAAGTAAAATGCCTGTTTTGCTATTTTCATATTTCCGGCTGAGGCGGTGAAACGTATATAAAATTAAAACCCTAGCTCCCTCCGATAAACCCCAAATTGGTGACACTCTGCAATCTGCAGAACATTCCCGCCTCGAAGATGACTCGTAGCGTAAAAAACCCTAAGAAAGCTAAGAGGAAGAACAAGGTTTAATCCTGTGAATTGTTATTGAATCTCCTTCATAGCCCATTGAAATCTTTTTTTTTTTTTTGTTGGGGACACTGGCTAATATATTTGCTTCTGGGAAAAAAAAATCAGGGCTCAAAGAAAGGAGATGGGTCTTCATCTTCTTCGATACCTTCAGCTCCAACCAAGGTGTGGCAACCGGGTGTGGACAAGCTGGAGGAAGGAGAAGAGCTTCAGTGTGATCCTTCTGCTTACAATTCTCTTCACGCCTTCCACATTGGATGGCCCTGTTTGAGGTGACATACGCTTTTTTACTATCTTTTTTCTTTTTTTGTTTGGCTCCCGAGATAAAGGAGGAGAAAGAAAATTTAGAGCTTATTTAATTATGGGATTGTAATCTGTTTAGTTATGGGAACTTACTCTCTTATTCCCAAAGAAATTTTACTCTTCTCTCTTTTACGAATGCGAATTAGCTGGAACCTTGTGCTTTTCGTGTATTGGAATTAAGTATTTAAACTTTTGTTATATTCATGATAGGATGGAATAAGCTCTTGCTGAGCTTATAGAACCTGGGATATGCTTTACCCAATTTGTTATCTCAAATTCTAGGGAATTATTATGGACCAAGGATCATGTGGTTGTTAAGTAGAGTTCCTTTGCCGTCCTGTATTGCTATTCAAAGTGAGAGTCTTGGCCACTTTCTGGGCCCTTGTTTTAAATTCTGCTTAGTTTGTGTACTCTATGTTGTAAATACCTTTTGACAGCTTTGACATTGTACGTGACACTTTGGGCTTAGTTCGGACTGAATTTCCACACACTGTATATTTCATGGCAGGGACTCAGGTGAGCTTTACTCCCTATAGTTTTGGTTTGGTGAAAATTTTCTTATAACCAACCTCATGACACTGGTGCATTCTTCACTTTCTGTTGGATTATTTTGTTGCAATGTTAGATGTAAATCCGCACTAGTTGATTTCATGTTTTGCAATTTTGTTTTTTTTGGGGGATGGGGGGAGGAGGGGATCATGAACTCAAAGAAGTTTTGAATGTTGATTGTTTAAAATTACTAGCAATGAGCAAGATAAGGTCAAAAGCTCCTAGTTTTTTAATCCACTTGATCTATATCTTTGTCTTTTGTTCTTCACATCTTTGACATTGTCAATTTGTCATATTGATATGATGGTGCTTGTACTACAGGCAGAGAAAGCTTCTTGGAATTCTATTGGAATTTTTAAAGTATCAAATATCTCTGGGAAAAGACGTGAACTTGTGCCTAAATCTGCCGCTGATGACTCTGGAATGGATAGTGACAATAGTGATAGTGAGGATGATAGTGAAGATGAAGATCCCGATAGTGCTCGGGCTCCCATTTTGCAGGTAATGTCTTGCACATTTGACTTTGTTATACTTCAGTTCTTTGCTGTTCTAACATAACTATGCGTACATTTTTCATTAATCCTGTTCACTTATATACTACAGTTGCGGAAGGTATCTCATGAAGGATGTATCAACCGCATACGCACTATGACTCAAAATCCTCATATATGTGCAGCTTGGGCAGATACTGGCTATGTACAGGTCAGATTTTTGAACCTTTTTTTATTTTAATTTTTTGGGTTTATGATTTGTGTTATCATGGGTTAATGTAATTTGTTACATGGAGTTTGACACTCATAGTTAATGTGTAGAGTTATGTTAGGATGTAATTACATTAGGCCCCTGGAATGATAAATTAAGTTCTTGCTAGTTATCTATTATTATTACTTTAGCGATGCAAGCAAGGAACAAACTGTGTTTTTACTGTATTAACATTTTGATACTGTGTTGACTATGCCCAAAATTGGAATCAAGATAACTGTTAATTAATGGCATTTTAAATAATGCAAATACTCAAATTTGATTAAGTATAGTCTTCTGGCTTGTAGGGTGGTTCTTGACTAAGCATCAGTTGAGCCCCAAAAAAAGAAATAATTTATATTTTTCTGTGATTTTGTCATAATGGTTTTATAGATTGAGTTATTGCCCTGACTTGTCTCTTTTGGATTATTCTTGCCCTTATCTCTCTGATGGAAACCTCTGAATAACTCTTTTATTTTTGTAGAATGGTCTGCAATTCCTTTCCAACAGTGAAAATAAGAAAGCTACTAAAAGTTCTCTAGCACTTGAGTGGCTAGAGGTCCACCCAAGTCAAATATTTTCTGCCTACCTCCCCCCCCCAAAAAAAAAAATCCCCCTGCTCATATCATAATCCCATCTGACGGAATTCTCTCTCTTCCCAATACATCTGTCATGCCCATGTACTGTGTGACAAGGTATTTATCCATGGGACACCTCATCATTCCTTTTGTTGGTTGCCCCTTCTATTTTCTTCTTGTTCTTTTTTCTATAAGTTCTAATGGGCTGTGACCCATTGGGCATGGACCCATCATTACCTCTCCCAACATGTGTCACCTTGTTCTCAAGGTGAAAGTCTGGGAATTGTTGCTGTATCGCATCATAATCTTCCCAAGTACTTTCAAATTCTGGGAGGTCCTTCCATTTCAGCAGTATTTCCACCACTCCATTGGTTAACTTCTGAGCTTTCACCGCAGCTTCTGGATGAACAGCAAGCTCCAATTCTTCAGTGGGTAATGGAGGAATTTGTTGAGATGGAATTGAAGAGTGCAGTGACAGCTTAAGCTGTGAAACATGGAACACTAGGTGAATCCTTGTTGATTGGGGCAACTCTAGTTTGTAGGCAACATTCCCATACTTCTCTAGTACTTTACAGAGACCATAAAATCGAGGCCTCAACTTCCCATTAGCTTTCTTGGACAATGATTTCAGTTTGTAGGGCCTGATTTTAAAGGAAACCAAGTCTCCCACTTCAAAGGATACATGTTGCCTCTTCTTATCAGCACTTGTCTTCATGTACTCCTGTGCTTTTTCCAGATTCTCTTTCAATTATGCTTGAATCAAATTTCTCTTTTATAGTCTTATTAACATCTTCCATTGCTGAATGAACATCTTCCAACTTAAATACAGTTGGTGGTTTATGCCCATTCAGAGCCTTGAAAAGTGACATGCTTGTGGATTTGTTTGTAGATGCTAGGTGGTGTTAAACCAATACTCAGCCCATGGTAACCACTTGGCCCATTGTTGTGGTTTGTCTCCCATAAAGCATCGTAAATTAGTCTCCAAGCTTTTGGTGACCACTTTTGTTTGGCCATTAGTTTCTAGACGGTATTGGAACTGTAATTGAATGTGGTTCTAGTCATTTTGAACAACTCCTTCCAGAAATGACTAATAAAGACTCTATTTCAGCATGAGACAATTGATCGAGGAAAACCATGTGAATTAACCACTTCTTTGATGAATAAGTCAGCCACTTGGAGGTAAAAAGGTATGAGCAAGGGCAATAAAATGCCCATACTTTGTTAATCAATCAACTACTACCATCACAGTATCAAACCTTTCTAATTTTGGGAGGCCAACTATGAAGTCCATGCTAATGTCTTCCCAAACCTGTTGTGATATGGGTAGAGGTTGAAGTAATCCAGTTGGATGCGTAGCTTGATACTTATTCTTTTGGCATGTCTCACATTAAGCAACAAAAGCTTGAATATCACATTTCATCCCTTCCCAAAAAACTTCAGCCAGCCTTTTATAGGTACGAAGATACATTGGATGGCCTCCTATAGGTGAGGATCAAGAGTGCGATCCTGTGTGACCCCTTTGGTATCACTATTTTTCCTTGATAAAGCAAACACCCTTTTCTCACACTATGGCTCATTGATGCTTCTTGTCCTGCCAATATTTGTTGTATTATAGCTGCTAATTTTTCATCTTTTTTCTCTTCTGCATCCAACGATTCCATGTCTTCATACTGCCACAATGAATTGGTTTTCTGTTCGATACTTTCTCTGCTTCTTGACAAGGCATCTGCTACTTGGTTTTCACTCCCAGGTTTTTAGTTAATCTCAAATTTGTACCCCATGAGTTTTGATACCCATTTTTGCTGATCTGGGTCAATGACTCGCTGTTCTAACAAGAATTAGGGAGCTTTCTGGTATATCCAATGTATAAACGGATGTCCCATGAGATAATGATTCCATTTCTTCACTGCATACACAACAGTCATCAACTCTCGTTCACAAACTGAAATTTGCTGAGCTTCGCAAAATAAGACTTGACTAAAATGGACAATGGGTCTCCCTTTTTGCATCAACATGGATCCTATTCCCTTGCTTGAAGCATTAGCATCAATTTTATAAGGCTAAGAAAAATCTGGCATTGCTAACACTGGTACTGTTTTTATTACCTGCTTTAAAGCTTCAAATGCTGCTTGGGCTTTATTATCCCATTTAAAGTCATTCTTTTTAAGTGGGTCAGTGAGAGGTGCAGCCATTTGTCCATAATCCTTTACAAATTTTTGGTAATATCCTGTGAATCCCAAGAATCCCCTTAAAGCTTTTAAATCTTTAGGCTCAAGCCACTTCACCATTGCTTCAATTTTTGAAATATCAGCCTCCACCCCATTAGCAAAAATGACATGCCCCCAAATACTCCAATTTTTGTTTCCTAAAAACACACTTCTTTTCGTTGATCACCAATATATGCTTTCAAAGCACCTCAAAAGCTGTCCTCAAGTGAATTAAATGAGATGAGAGATCAGAACTATACACAGGATGTCAACGAAGAAAATCAATATGAATTTTCTTAAATAGGGCCTGAAAATATCATTTATCAGGAACTAAAAAAATGGAGGGAGCATTGATTGAGCCAAAAGGCATAACCATGAATTTGTAATGTCCCTCATGTGTCCTAAAGGCTGTTTTCTCTTCATCCCCAATTTTAATTCTAATTTGATGATAACCTAATTTCAAATCCAGCCTAGAAAAAATAGTAGCCCCACCCAATTCATCATTCATCAATTGTTGGAATTGGAAACTTATCAGGTATAGTAATCTTATTCAATGCCCTATAGCCCATGCAAAAATGCCAGCTCTCATCTTTTTTCTTGACTAACAGCACTGTACTAGAATAGGGACCCCTACTAGGGTGTATAATGCTGGCTACCAACATCTCATTGACCAGTCTTTCAATTCAGTCTTCTGTGAATGGGCAGACCTGTAGGGTATTACATTAGGAGGCTGCTCTCCCTCTTTAAGTAAAATTACATGGTCCTTAGCGTGATGCGATGGCAGACCTGCTGGCAGCTCACATGCTTCATAGAACTCCTTATACAATTCTTGAATATCTTGCTGAGTCTCCTCTGTTTCAGTCAGTTTGCATAGAGTTTGCCAAACTATCAAAAAACCTTGGCCTTCCCTTTTGATAATTTTGAACATTGAATTCAGTGATACCAGCTTTTTCACTAGGATGGATCACCTTCAAGGCACACCCAAACTCAGCCAACTTTGAATTTCATAGTTAATTGTTTCCAATTCACCTAGCCTCACCAAAAGACTCTGGCCATTCAATTTCCAAAACCAAATATGCACTACCAATATTAAACGGGTAAAATGCTTCCTGAATTTTTACTCCTTGTAAATCCAACTCTAATCCCTTACATACTCCCTTGCCATGAACCTTATACCCATTTCCAACTGTAATGGTATACTGTTTAGTATCCTTTAGGGGAAGTCTCATCTGTTCAATTAATGCTGAGGAGATAAAATTGTGTAGCCCCACTATCAATGTGGTCAAATGCTTATTCTCTCCTTAAACTTCCCATGAGTTTCACAGTTTTGTGCGTAGCCACACCAACAATGGAATTCATTGATAGTTCCTTGGTAACATCCCCTTGTTCTTCATTCATTCACTCGAACTTCCTCTTCTGACTGCTCTTCCCAGTAGTGGAAAACACTCCTCTGCAACTCTGCTGGGTTAGTTAATTTGGTAAGATTCTGCTTGAACCCACTCCATCTTGGTTCCATGTAAGATTTAACTACCTTGGAATTTTTTTCTCCCGGGCTTGCCCCTCTACTGCATTGCGCTCTTCAACTTGGAAAGCTAAATCCATGAAGTGCTTCAAAGATGTGGGCTGTAGCATTCTTACCCTTGCTCGAATTTCATCCTTGAGCCCATTCTTAAAAGCTCCAATGGGCACTTCCTTAGGTGCTTCTTTCATGGGTGTGGATATGGACAGCATCTCGAACTTTTTCTGATACTCAATCACTGAATTATCTTGCCTCAGTGCCATTAAAATTTCATAGCTATCTCCTAGTTGCCTTCAATGAAATCTCTCCAACAACTCTTTTCTTAAATTCTATCCAAGTTTTCATTGGACTCCTAGTCTCAAGCCATTGAAGCCAGGTAAGTGCCTTACCTTCTGCATAGATGGCCACAGCTTCAAGCTCCTCTTCCTCACCCATGCTACTTATAGAGAATAGCAGTCAACCTTGGACAACCATCCAATAGGATCATCTCCCGAAAACAATGGTAGCCTTAGTCTTCTGAACTGAGTTGCTTCTTTGTCTCTAGCTGTGACATTTTCTCCTTTGTTCCAATCAGACTGGAATGCTTGCTGGACTGCAGTGAAATCCTTTCCCTTCTCTGCATTATGCAAAGGACTTTGTAGCTCAGCCACCTTATCTTGAAGCTCCATCAACACCTCCATCATTTTGGTCATCTGTGTTTTCACCTCTCCCAAGTCCTTTCTCCAACGAATCTACTCTTTGCTTCATGCTGGTGTTAACCATTCTCAAGAAGGCACCACTCTAATACCAAATCTAATGAAAACGAAAATAAGAAAGCTAGTAAAAGTTATCTAGCATTTGAGAGGCTAGAGGCTCTCCTAAGCCAAATGATTTTCTCCCTACCTATCCCCCATGATTCCTCTGAGATCATGTCATAATCCCATCTAATAGAATTCTTTTCCATTCCAATACCTCTCTCATACCCTTGTACCATGTGACATCGTAGTCATGCATGATCATTCCTTTTGCTGGTTACCCCTTCTCCTATTTTCTTCTTATTCTTTCTGTTATAAGTTCTAATGGGCCGTGACCCATTGGGCATGGACCCATCACTCACTCTCTCTTGGCCAAAAAATCTGGGTTTGTTTTAATACGAGTCATACTTTCCATTTGGTACATGGTCTAACACTTGAGTAGTAAATTTGTAGGTCTGGGACTGCAGCTCTCATCTGAATGCTCTGGCAGAGTCAGAAACAGAAGGTGTCCAAGGAGCAGCTTCAGTTTTTAGTCAGGATCCACTGGCTAAGTTTAAGCATAAAGATGAAGGCTACGCCATAGACTGGAGTCCTCTTGTTCCTGGAAGGCTTGTATCTGGTAATCTTCAATTTTTCTTCTCTTAATTTAGCGTAGTTTAATCAATCATGTTCTTTTCAAATTTTTTTAATTAGCTTAGCAATATGAAGTAGTCTCCCACTCAAGATTTAATGATCCCTTTCATTTTTTGAAGGGGATTGTAAGAATTGTATACATCTGTGGGAGCCTACATCTAGTGCAACCTGGGCTGTTGACAAAAATCCATTTATTGGACATAATGCAAGTGTCGAAGATCTGCAAGTGAGTACTTAATGCACACAGAAACATTTGTTCGTTGTATTTAGAGTATATATAGTGTGCAGTTTCATCTCCAATGGAGCAGTTTTTTTACTCTATTATAAATATTACTAATTCAATTAATCCATGCAGTGGAGCCCTACAGAACCTGATGTTTTTGCTTCTTGTTCCGTGGATGGGAGTATTGCAATATGGGATACCCGTCTACGGAAGCCAGCAGCATCTTTTAAAGCACATAATGCAGACGTTAATGTCATGTCATGGAACAGGTATCTAATTATGAATTCAATGATGCTCCGTCAACTTTATTGCACTTCTATATCTTATGCTTGCTTTGTACTTAATTCTGCTGTGTAGGCTGGCCAGTTGCATGTTGGCCTCTGGGAGTGATGATGGGACATTTTCTATTCGTGATCTCAGATTACTCAAGGTATGTCTAGCCTAGATGTGGTAGTGGAGATAGTTCTTCCTTGTAAATGTTTTATTTGCGAAAGGAAGAACGAGTGCTGTGAATATGTCTCTTTCATCATGCTAAAGGTGTTTTGTGTTCCTCATACTGTGTTGCTTCAATTCTTTTATGTATAGTTTCTTCATATGTTACAGTGGCAGATTCATTCTTTGTAAAGCTGGTCAAATTTTCCCCTTAGTTCATTCTGAGATGACCTCATGTGCTGCAGTGCTGTTGTACTCTGTTATCCTTTTTGTAGTTTACAATTACATTATGCACCTGCATTTGAAGTTGACATAATGAAATTTGCGAAGGAACTTTTAGATGCATTATGGCACCAATTCAACTGAGAAGAAAATATCCATATTGTGTTATTTGTGACTTTTTTTAATGAAAAGGAAAAAGAAAAATCAACGCTGATGTGAATGTGTATTGATTGGTGGCTAGGATGGAGATTCTGTTGTAGCACATTTTGAATACCACAAGCACCCCATCACATCCATCGAATGGAGTCCACATGAAGCTTCTTCTTTGGCTGTTTCATCATCTGATAATCAGCTCACGTAAGATATTGATAACATGTTCTACAGAATGGTGTTAATCATATTCCAAACAGCCTTGAGGATATTAATAAGTTTGTTTTATATTTCTATTTTCGGGATTTTAAAAGTTTTCTGTATTGGCTTAAACCACAGAATATGGGACCTTTCCTTAGAAAAGGACGAGGAAGAAGAGACTGAATTTAAAGCTCAAACCAAGGAACAAGTAAATGCCCCTGAAGATCTGCCTCCTCAACTTCTGTTTATTCATCAGGTAGCTTGAGATATTTCTGAGTCCAGAATTTATCTGGATGCTAGAACTCACTGATTGATAACATTAACCGATTTATTTGTGCTGAATTGAAACAGGGACAGAAAGACCTTAAAGAACTACATTGGCATACTCAGATTCCTGGAATGATTGTGTCTACCGCAGGAGATGGATTTAACATCCTTATGCCTTCAAATATTCAAACCACCTTGCCATCTGAGGGTGCTTGATACTTGTCATTGGTATGGATATTTCCTGCAAATCATGGCTTGTATCTGGTGTATCTTTCTTGCTATAGTCATAGCTGCGATAATTTGGGTAAGATTTTGATGGAGGTTCAAGGATTTTGAGTGTAAATGAGTGTTTTAGAATGTCAACTTTTGCTTGTTCTTCGATTTCACGTCATTTCTCTCCCTTGCATGGAGACTCTATATCAGAGTAAGAGATTTTGCTGCTGGCTTCTCTAAGTTATACAGGAATGTGATACAGAATTGACTTTTGCTTAGTTATTCTTCTTTGTTCTTTTTTGTAAAGGTCATATGGATTGATGAAGAATTTGAAAATAATCAAACCCATCAGAATCTTGGACTTGAAATATATTAACCAAACTTGGTAGATTGGAGATTATTTGCATTAATAGAGGCAGAACCTATTCAGGGGAATTTTTTTTTTCCTTTTTTAATTTGAGGAATTATGCCATGGTAACCCCCCCCCCCCCAAAAAAAATCCAAAAAAAAAGGCAGTTGTAAGAAAAAGGACTAGTGAAGTAAATTAGAAAAATGTTATATCGTTGAACATTGTTTCTTTCAGGGAATGTCATTCCATGTGATCATGAATTAATTAATAGCTAAACATAAGGCTTCAAAATTAAAGCATTGTCGTAATCCTGTAACAATTAAAAAAAAAAACCAGAAAAGAAAATGGTGTGCTGTACTCCTACAGTATGCCCGAAGACTGATATATTTAGCTTTTTTTTTTTTAACTTTTGTTTTTCAAATTGGTTTTGTTTATTATGGCCTGGAGTATTTTCAGATTTTATGCAAGCTAATTTCTTATTGGAATAATTTTGAAAGCGCAATTAGAAGAATGGTGGGAAAAAAGTAAGTCAAAATTTAATTTTAATTTTAAAATTATATCTTATTTAATATTTTAGTTAAAAAAATGTTTATATCAGAGGAGAATGAGTGAAAAAAAACAAATTATTTAAATTAAAAAAAGTTCAAATTAAATTTCATTTCCTTTATTTTTTTTTCTTCAACCGAAATATATAAACTCAGCTTGATAAAAGGATCGCTTTGGTGAGGATTGTCTAATTTTGTCTGTGCATATTTTATTTTTCACATTAGAGAGAAATAAGAAAATATTGTTTTCATAATATGAATTGAAAATACAAATTCATAATTTTTAAGACACGAATATATTTATTCAGTTTCTTTTTTAAAGTAGTATCTTAAATGTATTCCACTAAAATGATTAGAAAAGAAAAAAAAAAACATTCCTCTGAAAAATTTGGTCAAAAGCCAATCAGCCATTTTGTTGTAAAATAGAGCTTTGATCGCAAGAACAAGAGGGTCATCGTCAATACAGTGGCAGTATCAGCAATGTTTGCAAACAAACTAAATTTAAACTTATTTCATTCATATACATTGAGAAATTAAAGGCTGATTATCTTTGCATATACTTTCTATGAAAGAGTCACATTCCTCTGTATCACTCATTATTTGCGCATCAACTCCGGACTCTCAACTCTGCTTCTGCTAATGTGTAGTTCTTCATGGTTAGGCCAAGAGAAAATCCTCCAAATAGGTCTCTGCTTGCTGCTACGCTTGGCAAGCTTGCCTTTCATCTTTACCCTTCCTCTTCCTTCCATTTTCTGTGTCTGCTTTATGCTCAACATGTTCCACATCACCTCCACGTCTCTGTACCCACACATTTCCACATCATCTCGAAGCTTCAGCAACCCTCCCGCTCTGTCGCCATTGCCGCCGCTGCCTGCGCCTCCACCACCACCTGCGTTAAATGCCACGTCAAAAACAGAGCATATATCCCAATAAAGCTAACTCAATCGTATTCACCAGCAAATCTTCCCTTCAATCACGAATTGCAGTGTGCCCTGTCTTGAAACTACGAATACCAAAAAAAAAAAAGAAGGAAATTTAAAGGTTAAAGTATGAAGGGGAAATTTACGATTTTGAGGAGAACCCACCACCAGATTTGTGAAGTTTGAACAGGGGAGGGACAAGACTCCAAGTTCTTCTCAGCTTCTGCCACCAATCCATCCTTCTAATAAAAATGTTGATGTGTTCTGTTGTCTGTGTGTACATAAAAATGGTGTCAGAAATGGAGAATGATGATAGAAGAGGAAGGAGTTCATAACACGCTTCTTCATGGACGTGGCAGGCGTCTCCTTTTGCTTTCTCCTGATGATCTCTGTCTTTATTTGGAACTTTATGTATCTGACTCGGTTTGGTTTTGGCTTCTCTGGCTCATCAGAGTTGTAAGAAATCAAGAAATGATTGTTAAAAAGTGGATTTTGGTTCGGCTGCCCTTGTCTCATTCCCACGTAACCCAGCGGTGAGTGACTCTTGAATGGTGCATGTTTCCTTTGCCAGCCACACAAGAAGATGCAACTATTTTGACTCATCACCTTCTTTTATTTATTATTCCCAAAGAGGTGTGTTCCAAATTTTGTTTCTTTATTTTACTTATTAAAAAAAATTCTATTTATTCACTTCGTCTTTGCTTAATCTGTGAAAAAGATAGGGTTCGACCCTTAGGTCTCATTGTTGAGATCCGTGTCTTCTTTAAGTTAAAGCTTTTATTATTTTACCCATAATTTGTCATAAAAATAATATTCAAAGGAAGCAATATGTAGATAAAAAGTTTTAGATATTATAAAAATCGAAACATTATGACTCAATACTTTATAAAAAGAAGTAATATCTAAATAAAAAGTTTCATAAAAAATTAATTAGATAATAAGGTTAGGGGAGTTATATTTATGATATCAAAGCAAAGTCCATTAGCAATCCTTGGGAACTCTCACGTGTGAATTGTGGTGAAGCATGGTTCTCTGCCTAGGGATTATAAGGATGGTAATAAGCATTGACGATGGTAGAAGTCTCATTTATAAGTCTCGCCTGTGATTCCTACTTAGAGTGGCCTGATAGATCTTTTGTCGCCGCTAAAGACTGTGACAAACCACTTGTTGTTTATGTTGAGGAGTCTAATGCTGTAGGTGATATTACTCCTTTGAGGTGGTCTTAAAGAATTCACAGGCCTGCAATTCCAAATAAGTATGTAGTATATTTGTAAGAGTATGAATATGATATTTCTAAAGGTGCACATCCTATTTCCTTTTGGGAGGATATATCAAGTTTCCATTCACTTGAATGGCTATTAAAAGCCATAAAGGATGAGTTGGCCTCCATAGAATGTAATCAAGTTTAGAATCTTATAGAATTGCCTAAAGGGTTTTAAGTTATTAATTGTAAATAGGTTTTTAAAACCAAGTGTGAGGCCAAAGGGAAAGTTGAAAGATACAAGGCCAAACTTACAGCTAAAGGCTATAATTAGAGGGAATGCATTGATTACAAAAAAAATTTCTCACTAATATCCACTAATGATGCATTCAAAATAGTCATGGCATTAGTTATTCATTTTGATTTTCAACTTCAATCACCCCCCTTAGTTTTATTAAGAATACTTCAAATCTATACATCTTCCATAAATTTGTAATGAGCAATTTTATCATTCTCATGCTTTATTTTAATGATATCCTTTTAGCCAACAACTGGGTGAATCTCCTAAATAAGACAAAGCAATTGCTTTCTAGCTACTTTGATATGAAAGACCTTAGTAAGGCATCCTGTATTCTTGGTATTCAAATTCATTGTAATAGGTCTCATGGCATTCTTGGCTTATCTCAAGAAACCTATATTGATCGAGTACTTAAGAAATTCAATATGCACTCCCATGCCTCTTGTGTACACTTATTTAGAAAGGTGAAAGGTTATCTGTTAGGTTTTGAGGACCAAGAACAGCAAAAAGTTTTAAAATTTCCTAAAACCCACCAAGGATTCTTGCAAAAAGGCTATAAATTGATGATAGGATTCTTACCTTTTATTGTGAAGAGCATTGTTGTTGATGACTTAGAATCAATTCGATTTATGGACACTTGATCTAATGAATGTTCGATCAATGCAAGAATTCTACAAGGGATTCTCCTTCAATTTGTAATCTGAAACATGAACATATGTGGGAATCACTAACGCGGATTGATGGACCTATGTCTCTATGGTATCCACGTAAGCAAGACCTAAGTTCTAATTCCTAAAAGAATCAAATGATTCACTTTTCTTTTAATTTCTACTACAAGACTCTCTATATTTATAACAACTTTCTTATGAATAACCCATAACCCTAGACATTATTTATAAAATAACATAATGATTTAATAATGTCCATCCAATAGGCCCTAGCCAAATAGAAGATGAGTGAAGAGATTATTGGGCTTAAGTTATTGACTTAGTCTAATAACAATTTTGATCAATAATCTATTAAAAAAGAATGTAATATTACTTTAATATTATAATATAGTTTAGTATTATATTCTATTATATATATTGGACTACATTCTTAGGATTTTTAGTTCAACTAAGAATTTTAATTATATTACATTAACTCCAATTTTGACTTATCTTTTGCATGTAACCCAGTAGGTTCTATTACATTGGTAGTAATGTTAAAAGGAATTTTATTTTAGTATCACAAATAATGAGTGGTATCTAGCAATATACCACTACCATTCAAGTAATAAAAATATCTATGATTCGACATACCAATATTCTATGTACTTTAGTCCTTTTTATCTAGATATCCAAATTGAACTCAGGACATAGAATGTGTCATCCTCTTTATAATTCAATCTATGTATTTCTCAATTCTTGAGTAGACTAAATGAAAACAAATGAATCAATATCATATATTATTGATCCATATGAGCACAACCATACATTTCTTAATTCCACTCAATCAAGAGGCCCACAAATATCACTTTTACATAAGAGAGATAAAATCTCATCTAGGTCACTCACATTTCTTTACATCATTTGTGATATAACTAATCACCTCCTTTTAGGCCACCCCAATTAAAGGTGACATTAGATGGCATTAAAATATGACTTTTCATATAAAAAACTATGGTGATTTTAGGTCAAATGACCACATACATCATGGTCATTAGAAGGATTGCTTATGATTGTCATTTAACAATCCATGTAGCATTTTCATAATGAGCTGTCTAGTACATTTATTTTCTAATATGTGCTCATGTAATGACTTGATATCTTATATCCATGACCATAGTTATCATCCAATGTACACAATAATCTCACTATATTATTTCTATCCCAATTCATAATAATTCTTGACTATGAACATTTTAAGAATAATAAATTGTTATAGGAATAATTAATATATTTATTTATATTATGCAAATATTCCATTAAATATAACACTTGAAATGTCTTCATAAACAAAATATAATACAATGTATGTAAATACAATCCTCCTATGATTGGTTTCCAAGCATACACTAATATTACTTAGATCACAATATCATCAGAATGATGATAAGAGGACTAAGATAGGTAAAACTCTATATGCTTTTGTTGAAGGCAGCTTGATATATGTTCAAGTATGTACTTATCCAAATATAACTTTCACTATTAGTGTACTTAAGAGATACTTGACTTATCTTGGCAAGGATTATTGAAGAGCTACTAAGATGGTCATAAGGTATCTGTAAGGTACCAAAAATCATATGTTAACTTTTAAAGATTTGATTCTCTTAAGATAGTTGGGTGTTCGGATGTAAACTACGATGGTTGTATGGATGACTACAAATCAACTTCTAGTTACATCTTTTATGATATGTGGAGGAGTTGATTTTAGGAAAAATGTCAAACATACTCACAACTACCTCAACTATATAGTTAGAATATGTTGCATATTATGATGCCACTTGTCAGGTCATACAGTTGAGGAAGCTGATATAAAAAATATGCATTATTAAGAGTATATCACAAACCTTGACTATCTATCATGATAATTCTTCTACTATGTGCTTCTCTCAAAATCACAAAAACTTTAGTTGCACTAAACATTTTGATTTGAAACTCCTATTTGTTAGAGAGAAAATTGTTAAATCTCATATTCATATTGTATATGTTCCTAGTGTAATATTTAGTTCTTCTAAAACTGAACTAGAATTGATAAAACAATAAAAGAGGACCCTAAAACAAGATGAATTGAGCATACGTGAGAGTCAAATATTAATCAGAGCATTTAAAAATGAGGTTATGAAGCTTTGGATAGCTCGAAATTGGAGCCAGAAAGCTTAAACGAAGAAATTGACTTACCAATGACAAAATTGTAATTTCGTAGAATTTTAGAAACTAAAAAGAAAGGGTTTTAAATGCTAAAGATAAGTTCACTAGAGATTTCAGAAGTCTTAAAAATCAGAGGAACTATCAAAATAGTTAACACCTTTCCGGTGTACGACTTAAGACGTTGATTGATTGTAATTTTAACTAAACTATTCGCAATGGTTTTAAATTTCAAAAGTTTTAAAATAAATTCTTTTAGAAAGCCTAAACTTTTATATGAAAAAGACAATTTTAAAAAAAGATTTAAGACAAGCTCAAACGGGATAGTTAAAATATAATGGTAAAAGTGTAATTAGGGGAAAAAGATAAAAGATCCCTTCCACCTCTTTTTTATGACCATGCCACATCTCCTTATTCCTTAAACCAACTTGTAGACCTTTGAATTCAGTAGCCATGGCATCCAAGAGAGGGAAAGAGAGAGAGAGAGAAGAAAATAGAGCAAAAAAAGTAAAGAAATATGCCAAATTTCATGTTATAGTAGTTAGTAACCTTACTCTACTCTTCATGCTCTTTCTAATAATGGTCTTGGCTTCTTGAAATGACCATTTTGGTAGCTGAACTCTTGGAGGAAGAAGGGAATTTGAAGCAACCAATTATGACACAAAAATCTCTATTATACAAGGATTTAAACTAGATATGTATTGCTTGAAGAAAATTGATTTTCTTTGAATCCTAAGGCAATTGTGGGTCTGGCCTAGAGAGGGAAAGGCAAGAGAAGATCTTAGCTTGATGAAAACTTGAGAGAAATAAGGGTTTTGAAGGGTGTAGAATAAGATTATGTAATTAGAATCAAGTAGAAAGCCATATAATGCAAGATAAGCTACATAGGGTTCAAATTGCACCTTATATGTCTTAGGACTCTAGGAAGATGTTTTAAGCCATGTAAGTTCATATTCAAAATGCGAAGAAACCAAGGAACCTTCATATGTATCAAACTTTGAAGAAAAATCACAAAGTTCCATTAGGCTTGTATTATGGGCTAGGTTTGGCCAAGGCTTACTTGGAGTAGCTGCATAGTGTTTTAATGGATTCTAAGGTTTTAAAAGGTCGAAATGTGATGAATAAGTAATTATGGAATCATTGGATTAAATTTAGGAGCCTTAAATTGAAAGTTAAAATTTTAGAGTTTAAATAGGCCTAAGAAAGCAAGTTGGTTATAAGCTTGTGTAATCTTGCAAATGTTGATCCAAATGATTTCCATTAGTTACATAGCTCATAGAAAATGAGATTGTGGGGCTTAGAAAGTAAAATTCAAAAATGTCCTTTTAAGGAACCTAAATGGTTTAATGTTGCATATTTAGTTCTAAAGAAGTGAAGGAGTAATAACAAGAATTAGAATGGATTTTAATGAGTTATTTGGCATGGTACATTACTATAGGTAGGCCGAACAAATGCAAGCGCACTTGATGGATGTGTGAACCCAAAAATGACCAAGATAAAGAATCAAGAAAAAAGAAGGTTATAGGAGTTAGTTATAGCTTGAGACTTCTAACTCCACAAGGTAACTTTATCTCCTTATCTTGCATACATTTGAATATTTGGATGAGTTTAGGTGCTTGTATATATTGTTGCTTGATGTATTTTTGAGCTCTACTTGAATATGCTTTCTATTATAAGTTTTATGCTTGAGTTGATACTTTTTTTTTGCTTTTAGCTTCATATGGCGTGGAATTAAGCGCAATAGCTCTTTCTTATCCCAAGGCTGAACTGAATTTAGCTCAGTTAGTATGTTAAAATGTTATGGCTAGTTGAGAAATGAGTTCCTATGCTAAATGTTGCATTTGAGTTTCATGATGCATGAGAATTATATGTTTACACCACATACATTGCATTTCCTCATGACATTTATGTATACATTGATTTAGTTGAGATTAAGTACTGAAATTCTTCCCAGAATCTCACTAATGTCCCTCACACTAACCATTTTAGGGTTCTTTAGCAAGGAGATGAAAAATGAGATGCCATAGACTTTAAAAATTCATGTTGTAAAAGTTTCTTGCAACTATGTACTTGGAAGTGTATATGATACACTAGCAATGAAATATCTCATATATAGAAGGAATATATATGATGTTAATTTGTGTATGAGCATGAGTATGTTAAAACATGTATCATTTTGATGTAAAATGCAACCATGTGTATATGTTGTCCATATTAAAAGCCATAGATATATACATGCATGAATGGATAGTAAGTACATGTGTGTATGATGAATCTTGTAGAAATGTCAAGATTATGTGATAAGTACATGAGTATATGCCATTTTGATGTATGATTGGTGCATGGATACTTGAACTTGAGTATAAGAAGTTATATGGTTTATGGTTACACTTAGGTGTTAGATGGTCATATTTTGATGCAAGCCCATTTCCATGCATTAGACCTCATAAACATGATGCTTGAAATGATTAAAATTTGCTCAAGGGAAGAGATTGTATATTAGAGGACAATTGGACCACTTTGGAACCAAATTTTTGTCCAAATGAGCCATGAATTACACCTTTACCCTTGAAGGTCCAAATGACTTAATTTGGGGATGAAATTTGGCATACAATTAAGCAATTTATAGAGCTTTCTAGCAAACTAAGAATGAAATTTTTTGAAATTCTACATAATATTTTATGAATTTTTAAAATTGCCAAAAATTATACAAAATGTTATTATTACTGTTTTATGCTGCTGTAGTTTTATTTTTCATATTTTTGAAGGGTCAAACAAATTTAGTTGCTCTTAAAATTTTATAAACATAAAGTTTATATCCTAAACTTTTCATAGTTACTAAGTTTACGTGAATCAAAAGTATGAGTTGTGAATTTTTGAAATTTGGTGCATAATAGCCAAATGGGTCAAATTTAGGCTACATACACTCATTGGACATTTAGTATATATTCCATGATCTAATGGACCAAAACAAGTTTGTTTATAATGAATATGAGTGAAGGAAAGAAAAATTCAAAATTTGACCCTTACAACTCTGTTTAGTATATAAGCAAGCCAAAATCTGCTACTAAAAATATAATAGCGATTATATAATTGGTTGTTAAAACAAGTAAGTAATGTAAGTAAGTGTAAACGAAGCTAAGTATGATATCTCATGATTATATGCTTGTAGATCCAATGAGTAAAGTCTTTCCTATCAAAGTTTTTTATAATCATATAATTCATATAGGTCTTAAAAAGTCTTTTAATGATTTTTTGGTTTAGTAAAAATTTGTGTTGTGCCTTTAAATGATATTTTGATATATGTATGTTTTGATTTGGATGTATTCCAATTTTGTATTGTATTTTGTTCTGATGTTGAGACATTATTTATATTTATGACATTGTTTTTTGTAACAGATTTGATGTTTTATGTTATTGTTTCACATATGAATTTTGAGGCTTGATGTGCGTATTGGCTATTTAATATTTTGTTGGTTTTGTTAATCTAGTTAGTCTAGTAAATTGATTACTACTATTCCAATGAAAGATTGTTGGATTATTATTTAATAATTTAATTGGTGGATTAGCATTAATCATTTGGTGGGCTAAAATATACATATTATTTTATCTTTTTATGATATTAATTAACCAATTGTGTACAACACTGCGTGAATATAGATTACACCATGTTTGGATCACTTGATGATATGTCAAAATGACTTAAGCCTATTGAGAAAGAGGCTTACCATGCAACTCAATCTAAGGTCAATTGTCTTATCTCATTGATTACAGAGTTATTTTTATTTTCACGATAACTTAACACTCTTGCATATACTAACTAAACGAGCACTGTGAGTTGTTCTTTTTTCTCTCTCTAGTGTGTTTTCTCTCTTTCTTTTGTACATAATTTTTGTGGATTCAAAAACAACCATGGAATTGGGTCAATTTACATGTATGTTCCCTGTTTAATTTGTTCTCCTATTAAACTTTCACACTGAAGTTTAGGATCATCATCATTGGGTGCGGCCACCTAATTAGATAACCGTTCATCAAAAGGTATTTATTATTGTGAATTATTAAAATCATATACAGTTTATTTAAAATATTTTAAACGACCGTGATTATTCATAAGTGGAATTCGGGGTAGGCTATGCTTACTTTTTTTTTAAAAAAATCCTTGTTTGCCTCAGTTGTCTGTGAATGAATTAGGGAGCATTTTGTGTCCTGAACCTAGCCCTCATGTTTGAGGGCAACAAATGTTGCATTTGTTGCAGGCTTTTTTTTTTGGGGGGGGGGGGGGGGGGTGGGGAGGGGGTTGGATGCATTTCTCTGCAGTTCTCTACATGGTATATTGGGAATGTTCATCATACATGATACCCCTCGTTGATCTAGAACAAAAATATTCTACTTAATTAAATGAAAATACGAATTCAAAAGTGGCGTACAGAAAATTAGACTACAACAAATTTAGACGAAGAAGTCGTCAAAATCCAATATGTGGGGCAGCCTCAACGAATTAAAGCAAGCAATACCAGTCTATTAGATTACCTCAGAACAAAGAAATAATTAATTGAGAACAATTCTTTTAATTCATTTATGTATTTAAACCTTTTTGTCTTCTTCAAATATCTTTGTTTTCACCCTCTGACCGTTAAACAAGATGAAGGACCAGAAGACAATATATTAAATCACATAAATCCGAATTTTTCCTAATTATAGACAGGTAGTGTTCTTAGCAAATTTATAATAAAACAAAACCAAAAATTACAGTTTTAGCAAGTAATTAAAGCCATGCTTCTCTTCTGCATACTTTTTCAAAAACACTTTAATACTTAAAAGTATAATCTAATAAAGATCACAGCCAAAAATACTCCGAAAATTGGTGCACTTGCCAATTTAATATTTTACTAATTTGTCGTATTATATGAATATTAGAGAGTATTATTTCACCATATTAATTCATCTTTCTAGGGGTATTAAAACAATGGTAGCTTTGCCTCAGTATTAGGAGTTGTCTTCAAAGCTGCCCATTAAACCAATACCATCGCAATTAATGTTCAATGACTGAAAACCTTAAGATTTTTGACCGTCTTATTGAACGAAATCTTAAGCTGTTAATTTTATTCAACTCAAATACTGTATTTATTTATTTACTTATTGGTTTTAAAGAATGCGTCCTTATTTATTCATTTATTTATTTTAAAGATGCATCCTATTTTATTTTTTGAAATCTCATCCTCTTAAATTTCTTAAACAAGTAATTTTTAATTTTTCATATATTTTTAATTCATAAAATCAAATATTAATAAATATAATTGGAAATTCATTCCATATTTTTTTTACAAATAAAAGCAACTAAAAAATTATTCAAAGTGTATTTCGTACATTGATATGCCAAAAAAAGGACTTTGGAATTTTTTACTATTATTTTGCAAGAAAGGAAAATATATTATAAAAGAAAAAATAAAATAAAAAGTAATAAAATATATGATGCTATAATAATTTACTGCACATTTTAGTAGTTTATTACACAGAGAAATTAGAAGGATTTTTTTTTATTTGGTTTAACACGAGATATGTCTTCAATAATTTTATGCATCTTAATTAATAATGATTAAAGTATGGGATTATAAATAATGCATGCGAAATAAATTAGTTGTTGGTAGAAAACATTGGCAAATAAATCAGTGACACATCCTTTGTTTTTGTGATATGGGGCAAATTGTGTTTTGGCCCTTAAGATTTTTAAATCATTTCAATCAAGTCCTTACAATATTTCAAATAACTCATTCATTTTTTTTTCCTATTGTCACTGATTTATTTGCCAATGTTTTCTACCCACAACTAATTTATTTTACATTGATAAACAGTACTCCTAACCCCATATTTTAATTATTATTTAAGATACATAAAATTATTTAAGATATAGACATTGTTAAACTAAATAATTTTTTTTCTAGTTTCTATATGTAGTAAACTACTAAAGCGTGTTATAAACTACAATATCATATATTTTATTACTTTTTATTTTATTCTTTTATTTTTTTTCTGTTATTATCTTCTTTGTTAATATTCTCCTTTTTTTCAAAGTAATAAAAAATATCCAAAGTTTAACTTTTTACATATCCATGTAAAAAATACACTTAGAATATTTTTTTAATTATTTTTATTTCTTTAAAAATATGGAATGAATTTCCTATTATATTTATTAACATTTGAATTCATGAATTAAAAATATGTGAAAATTTAAAAATAAAAAAACTACTTAAAAAAATGATGTATCCTATTTAAAGACACGTCCTTAAAAACAAATAAATAAATAGGATGCATGTTATTTAAGAATGTATTTTTTAAAATTAAAAAGAAAAACGAATGCAGTATTGGGGGTGAATAAAATGGCGCTTAGGGTTTTGTTTAATTATTATTTTCTTTATAGTATGTTAAAAAGTCAAAAATATTATGACAATCATTCTCTTAGATACTTAAAAGATGAGAAATATAGTTATGTTTATCTTTTGGTTTTCGCTTAATTTTTAATTAGATTCTTATAATTTAAAAATTTGTAAGTGATTCTTTAGTGTTTTAAAAAAAATTTAATTTGGTTATTGTCATTAAATTTTGTTGATGTAGTGTATTATGTGTTATCTTGACACTTTAAATATATATAATTTATGTCAATAAAAAAATAAAATAAAATAATAAAATAAAATTTTATATGCATGGCATGCAATATAACATATATATGAAATTAAAAATTGAATGAAATTATATGATTAAAATAATAATTTAACAAAAAACTATAAAATATTAAATTGACAATGACACAATTAATCTTACAATCTTTCAATGTCTAAATTAAAATATTTATCATTTTATTTCCTTCATTAATTTTCACAAGACAAAGAACAAAAGAAATTGACCTGAAAACATCCCTCCCCCCCCCCCCCCCCCCCCCAAAAAAAAGAGTTTGATATATCTGGATGATGTAGGTTTTTGAAGAATCAGGATCAGAGTGAGCATTCTGGAGGGACGCCTTGTGAGAATCGCTTGGTATCAGTGCAATAGTTATAAATCATGTAATTTTTCTGCACCCATTTGATTCTGGCTTGCCCCGTTGCGTCCAGCGACTCTTTCAACCATGACTGGTCTGATGAACCATTATTATTATTGCAGGAAGAAGAAGATGAAGAAGAAGAAGAAACACAAGCTTGGGCATTGAAGTTCCTGTAAGAGGCAGTGAATGGGGCTTGGCTCCAATCCGTCTTCACAAGGCCTCCCCTGGTGGCCCAATCATCTGCATCCCAAAGGCTTGAGTATATTCGCATGGCTTGGTTCTTGGGAAATGGAACGCCTCTTGATTCCAAGTTCTTGAATTCCCTTATTGGTGTCCCATCCACATAGAATCTGAATGCAAAGACAAACAGGGTTATTGAGACAAATTCTCAAGTTCAAATTTTTAGTAATAATACATGCATGCATATTTTAGTCTTAGCTAAACAATTTTTTTTGGATCAAAGTGAATTTTTAATTTTAGCCTAGATTGATGGTTTGCCAATAACAAATGCAGAGTAGTTCAATTGTAAGTAAACTAGCTCAAACACTATCTGACCCTAATAGTTTTAAGTTTAAAATTATATATATATATATATATATATAACTTCAAAAGATTCATCTATGATATGTGGATAGATGTATTGTTATATATTCAAAATTTAAGTACAAGTTATAATAATTTTTTTTGTGATTGTGTTATTCCAGCATGATGGTAAATAGATTAATTTAGGTGGGCATAGAAAGATCAGAACTTGATTAAAATATATCAATGCGTATAAAGATGAAGAAAGGTACGTACATGATGGTTTGAGGATTCCAAAGAATAGAGTAAGTGTGAAAGTCTTTGGTGGGGTCGAACCACAAATAAAACTGCTGCTCTCGATCACCTTTTCCTTGTGTGAATACGTTGGTATGAAGAATGTATGGGTCACCACTTAGATTACCCAGAAATTCAAAGTCTATTTCATCATGGGCTGAACCCTGAGAGGTTAGCTGCAACAATCACAACCAAATGTTTTTTTTTTTAAACATTAGTTAAACATTTTTTTTTACATTAGTTTAGACATACTTAACAAAAAAAAAAAGTCCTAAGCTATTAACTATAAACACTTCAAAATGATAAACTTTATTCATCTTCGGCATATACATACATATTAAACATGACATAATACTTTAAATTAAAAACAAATTTAAGTAAAATCCTTTGACTTTGAGTGTTTAATATTATGTTCTTCATAAATATATAAATACATAATATGCAGAATATTTTTTCTTTGATAATCAATCACGTAGTACTAATTATTAAAAAAAATTGTACTTAAATTTTGTCTGTAAATTAATTACATGTAACACTTCAAGTTTTGTTATGTAACGGTAGTCATGTCATATATATATCCTGAACAGTGTATTTTCTGAGTATAAATATAAAAGCAAGGATTAAAAGGTGATATAATAGAAGAGAAGAAGATGATCATAACTTACATAATAAGCAGTGACGGTGCCGGCAGAGTTGCCAGGGACAAGCTTGAGCTGCATGTCGATCTTTCCGAAGAGGTATTCGTTTTTGGAGCGGAAGCCGGAGCCGGAGGCTTTGTCGAGGGAGAGGGTGAGAAGGCGGCCGCCGTCGAGTATCTTGGCACGGCCGTCACCCCACGTTATGTCGAAGTCTTCGTTGAAGTTACCAGCAAACGCAGCCACCACAAAGCAGCTGGTCAAGAGAAAACCAATCATAAGCTTATTCTTATTTGTCATTTTCAAAGTCGCTGTTTTGGTTCGCAAATAGCAATCAATAGATGGAAAAAAAGAAAGGAGCAAAAAGCCAAGCTTTGTTTGGCCAAGTCTGAAGTGTATGCAGAGTCGTGAAGGTTTAATATATAGGGGATGGAGGGAGTTCAAGAAGAGCAAGATTCGAAATAGGTATTGGCCGGGTTTATGAAAAATTAGACTTCTTTTTTTTAATAAAAAGTGTCTCTAACAACCAGCTTATACAACAAATATAATATATATATATATATAGAGAGAGAGAGAGAGAGAGAGAGAGAGAGAGAGAGAATTTTCAATTTTAAAAGGCAATATTTTTTATTAAATTACTTGATAATAAATAGCTTAAAAATTGTATATATGTACATATATATATAATTCTTTTTCTTTAAAAAGATGTAAATCAAGCCAATTAGAGAGTATAAGTATGTCAATAATAGATTTTACTAGAAAAAAGTGAATTGATTTATATATTTTTTGTGAATGACTCGATTAATTTATATATCTTTCGAGGTGTGTTGCTATCAAAATTCTTTATTTTTTTTTTCAAATGTTAGGTTTTTTCACCTTTATATATGAATATGCGTTTTAATTTTATTTAACAAATGAAAACTTCTATACAAACATCTAATTTCATAGATAAAGAATCTAGCTTAATCTCTGTCAATTCTTTCATAATAACACTTTATTCAGATCAAATTCATCTAATAATTTTCCTTAAAAGAAGCATTTTTTTTGGGGGGCTAACAACAACGTAACAATGAATGAGGAAGGAGGATTAATTGGAGTTGATTGGAGGGGTGGAAGTGGTTGAAGAAAAGTAGAAACCGTGTAGAATGGAAGAGAATATGTGGATTGACTTCACTATGGTGGAGGGGTTGGCTAGCTCATGAGCATGGATGACAGCTAATGTTGAGGATGAAATCTATGTGTTCTCCTTTGGTTTTCTTTTTTCTTTTTTTTTAATAAGTTATACAAACTCTCTTTATATTTTATCAAAATTATACAGACATTTTTTTAAGATTTAAAATGTATATACAATTTTTTTGTAATAAAAAATTATCTTATATTTTAATCTAATTTTAAATTTTTTTACTAAAATATTCTTTATTTAAATTCATTTTTAGTTTAAAAAATATATATTTAAGTAATAAAAGGATTTTAGTCAAAAATTTAAAATTAAACTAAAGAGTAAGATAATTTTTTGTTTTAGAAGAAATTTTTATATATTTTGAAAATAAAAGAAAAGTTATAATTTTAATAAAACTTAAAAAAATTTATATAATTTACCCTTTTTTTCTCCTACGCGCTTCTAAACTAATGTTGCCTTCAATCTTTAAATCAAATGGCTGTTTACTCTTTGTGCTTCTAATCTAAACTAATGTTGCCTTCAATCTTCAAATCAAATGCCTGTCTACTCTTTGTGGTTATTATAATCGAGCTTCACATCAGGTGATTAATTGGTTCACCTGTCAATTACCATAAATAACCCTTTGTTCCCTTGCCTCTGGTTGGAGGAGAGCAATTAATTTTGAATCTCCCTAACTAATCACACTTGGATTTAGTGTGCCGCTAATAAAAACTTAAAAATGATATAGAACCTTCCACTTTATGAGAAATTGAGTTTTCACCGTTCGATTGTATTTCGAGATATATGTATAATTTTAAAATATTACTAGTATTTATCATAAATTTTAAGTCAATCACCTAAATATTGAGATAATCGGACAATGAAAAGCTTGATCTTTTTGAAAGGTTGAGCTTTCCATACAAAAAGTCCATAAAATAGATGTTTTCAAACTTGAGTACACTGGTCGCTTAATTTTTTTTTTTTCCTATAATAAGGGTATTTACATATTTGAATTGTAGATTATACATCATCTAAGACTAAGTCTTTTTATTCCTATAATAAGGGTAATTTACATATTTGAATTGTAGATTATACATCAGCTAAGACTAAGTCTTTTATTAAACGATTTTAAAGGTACGCATCTCCCATATTAAATTGATGCAATTAGAAAAATAAATTCTTCTAAGTGCTATAGCAACAAAGTTCCTTAACATTATATTATCTCCTTAAAATTTCTGATCTCATAAATTCACGTAAGTTTTCTTTATCAATGAAAAAAAAGTCCGTGACCAAAGATGGAGATAATAGATGGAAAAAAGAAAATTTAAACCCAAAATATTAAACTTATTCTCTGTATTTAAAATTGGCAGTGCGTATTATTTAAGAATTGCGCGTTGATTGTGATGATAGAATAAACATATATCCAAGGCAAGGCATGCATAGCTTTTAAGATAATTTCCTCATTCTTGCTAATTAATTATGTGAATAGTAGTAAAATAAGCCACTTGTTAGATTTACAGATTCTTAACTAGCAAAGTAAAAAAATTTATTGGACAGTCATAGTCACACGGAAATTCATAGTAAATATGTATTGGATTTGACACACATTTTTGTAATGGAACTAACTTTAATTAGATAAACATAATAGCTACATTGATTGAAAGCA